>JAQMCX010000029.1:1121342-1135278 GCA_029814765.1 Acanthurus leucopareius | reverse complement strand
ATGAACAGACCACATATTATACTAATTACTTTTTTTTCTCTTTCAATATTACACAAAAACAAAAATAATTTGCCCACACTTTTTTTTTTTTTTTTTTTTTTTTTTTTGTCTATGAGAACAAACTGCGCATGAAGAGGACGGGGGCGCAGAGGGAGGCAATCTTGTTACCAGCCGGCATAGCCCTGGGAAGATTTCTATCAGACACACGTATAGAGAGAGGCATCCATTTAGAAAATGGCTTTTCTAGGCATGCTGGGCCATTTAGCACACCCTGTGACGACTCCTGTTTGGGGCCGTGATAAATGTTCTTTCACACCCCCTCCATGCACGCAGTCTGGCCAGCACAAACATGCATGCACATCCATGTGGGCACCCTACACAACAGGACCAGGATGGATGTAATATTTTTAAGAGAGACTGGTTTCATTGTGTTTGACCTACAGAGAAAACTTCATCAACAAGTAGTGTGAATTAGTTTAAATCCCACTGAGCACCTGACGTCAAGTCAACGTCACATCTCAGCTGCGGACCTCAATAAGTTCAGGGTTATTAAGCTCTGTGCATCCAAGTTTTCCAACATGTGTCAGGAGATATTTTCAGCATGCTGCAGTTCCAGCTTCGTACACATGAGGAATAGCTACTTTTCGTTGCCCTATGAGATAATACAGCTAATATCTTTTGACTTGCACATTGTGTTTTAGGAAATTGTTCTGAAAATTTTTAATAATTTTTTGGCATTTTATGGACCAAAGGTTAAATCATTTTAATAAATAAAATAATCAAGGGATACACCAAAATGGAGGAAAGAAACAGCCACCTAAACTAGAAAACTACCACTACCAAAGTCTTCAAGTAAATTAAGATGTATCATATAATTTGTGAAAAGTAAACAAGGAGTTGAAAAGGTCGATGCATTTGTTGAAACTTTCTTTCTTTCTGGTGAAAACAATGTCTCTACAATTTTTTTGATTCTGTTTAAGTGTCAGGTAAGTTAACTAACTCTTAGCTCCTTAAAGTCTTTCAAAAACTTTATCCTTTGCTTTTGACCTGTCACTGAGCTTAAAGCAGCCCTTTCATAGTCTGTGAAATGATGACATTTTGAGATACAGAATTTTTAAGCAGGCAGCAACAACATGTTTTCACCTTAAAAAAAATAATATTTAACACTACTTCAGACGTCTACTGCCACTTATAAATCAGCACAAAGAGAATAAAAAAAAAAATAGATGCACAAACTCCAAAAAGCAGATATTGTGATGGGTAAACATTTCTGCTCGCACTGGATGAGTGCTCAAGTTTAACCCTTCTCTATCATGTGGTGTAAGTGTCTGTGATTTACTAATGGTCTTTAACCTTTGAGCCAAAACGATTTCTGTCAACTTACTTCCTCCTCTGTGGGATCCATTAATGTTGCCACCATACCAACAGCCATCATACTCACCACTGTTACAGCTAGCACTAAAGTTGCCACAGGCATCGTACCGGCTGAATGAATCACACTCACCCATACAGCAATAATGAAGCATTTATCTCAGGGTGTATTACAAACCCTAGAAGCATGGTGAACATGCACACATGGCAGAAATGTGATGAAACAGTGTCAATCACACTCTGTTCAACCATCTGCTGAACCACAATACAGACACGTTACACACAGCCTTGTAGCAGAACCCAGACACAAACAACCAACACCATATCCTGCTAAATGTGTCCATCTCAACAAGTCATTCAGTGTCATGGCTTTAAATTCCAAGCCTCTTAAAACAATCTTAAGCCTTTTTTTGTTGAGAACATTTCATGTTTTTCCAGTGTATCTTCACAAAGGTCATTCCAGAAGTATCAGGAGTAAGATTTGGCCAAAGGAAAAGCAATACTTGAAAAAGTGGGGCTTTTTTTCAAAAATCGCTCATTTACACTGAAAAATGTACCTTTAAAGTAAATTTATATGAAATGAAATGTCAACATCGTCACTGCCTCACAGGCACACATACATGACACACTAGGGAGCTTATGTTGTACAACCTTGCCCAGTGAAATTGATTAATAATGTAGGAAAATGTGGTGCGTCACATGCGAGCATGACTTCAGCTTACCGATCTCATCTGCTGAGTTCCAGTGACGTGCTGCAGAACCTTTTCCAGCTCCTTCTCTATGCGTCCAGCCCAGTGAATCATTCTGGAAAATAAAATTAGACATTTTCAGCCTCCATCCCTTCATATAAACACATAAAGTGTTGTCACATTTTCTCGTCATTGCATGTGAGTGTGTTTGCGAGAAACCGTGACAGAGAGGCTGCATCTTCATCTATGTATATCTGTTGTCAATCTGTCATATTCACCTCCTATCTGGATCCCTTACTGGAAGTATCCCTGTCCTACCTCTTTCAAATGTCTGGGTGAGTAATAAACCCCCCCTTCCCAATCACATCTTGCATATATCTGCTCGACCCTGGCACGACTAGCAGTGTATGAGCCCGTCTTGGCTCGGCTGGGATCAGCGGCTCTGCAATAAAACTGCTCAGGTCTGACAGAAATGCACCCTAAGCAGGAGCTGATCTCCAGTTAGCAGAGCCAAGTTTGGAATTAAGAGATCAAACAGCTCGGGCTCATCACTGTACATCTCCCAGCGAGCAACAAATGACCTAATGGATCAAGATTTTCGCTCGATCATTTTAAAGCAGCAACACGGGCTAACCTGCCAACCTGAATGCATACTCAACATTCTCTCTTTGGAAAAAAGAAAAAAAAATTTGCAATCAGATGAAAAAATTCTGTCATGTATTTTGAAAGCCAACCACTGACTGGGCCAACCTTTTCCTTTCAGCAGCCTGCAGATAGCTAATCACTAGCATCAACAGCACAACACAACAGAGTCGTTTGTCTTTTAATACTATGACGGAAACAAATGTCATCTTTAAATGTCAGATTTGCTCAGGAGACAAGAAACAAGACAAGAGAAAAGACAGATTTATTAAATTGCACAAATCTGCCAGACAGCGACAGTGCTCACCGTAATCACCAAGCCAGAGTGGGGCCTCATCAGGAAAATAACAGTAAAACCAATGCGAGTGTGTGCAGTCACTGCATTCGTGGGGACAAGATTAAGAGAAAGCCAGAGAGCCTCCAAAAGGACTTTGCAGAGCTGGACCGCTGGGGAGAGGCAGCTGACTATGAAAAGGTCACCTCAATATGAAATGAAAACAAGCTTATATTGAGAGCAAAGCAGAGCAGGACACAGTGATACTATCAGTAAGGGACAATACCTCGGCCCAAAACCAGGCAGACAGACTTCTTAGTAAAGTCAATCATCATAATATTGACTAGATCAATGACCAGATTACTTTTGATTCAATACTAATATAACACATGCTTTATGTCGCCTAAACTAGGGGTTGAATAATATTGGCTATCACATGTATTTGATGTCCAAGTTGATGAAGGTAAATTCTGATCAATTCACTCAGCTGGAACTAATAATATGTCAGAAATTCAAAAACTTATATAGCTCATAATACTCATAAGAAGATACTCAATGCAATACTCATTAGGAGAAGTTTTCTTAAGAGGGTTAACAAAACCTGTGACAGCTCGATATTTTAAATTCCTGAGGAAACATCCAAACAGTAATCAGCTCTAGAAACACACTTGCACACAACGGTCGTTACTCCTCCCTCCTGGGTTTCATTTTCTGAATCTTTTTAATTACACTGAATACGTCAAGTATTAATCAATAACACAATTTAGACTAGACTAATATCTATGAAGCAGTAACATGGTGCAAAAAGTCAACCATGGAGTCGTAGCACGACCGACCTGCTTCAGACACGATCACATGAGGCTGATCTGACGACATTTAAAGGCCTGATGCACTTTTAAAAACACTGCGTGAAATTCATGTTTGGACTTAATATCAATCAAGGAAGAAAACTGTACAGTAACACAATTTCAAATATGCAGAATCCTTAATCCAGCTACAGGGAAATCAGGAGACGCTTGTTTGATAAATAATAAGCACTACTGAGGCACAATTTTCAACGAATGCTTGGAGACCCTCTGTATTGTAAAAGCTCTGATCTCTTCTTCAAACCAGAGAAGTTGTCAGTGTGTGCATATGAAGGCTGACAGATGCTCTCTGTCTCTTCATAATCTGATGTTGTATTAAAAAAAAACTGCTATTCAGCACCTGTGTTTTTGATGTATTTCCTGTGTATTATGATTGCTGTTAGCCGAAACATTATGGAAAAGCAGAAAATGTGCTAAAATGAGTTTGGATGGACGATCTGTGTCAGCCACACACCGTCACCGTGTTCATTCTGCTGCAATGGATCTCTTCACTCCAAGCGCAATGCTGGAATATTTTTAAGGGCAAGAGGTGGACTATTTCTCTACGTGTGGGGATGACAAAATTTGGAGGAAATTGAAGTTTCATATAGACTGAGGTAAGAGATGATATTTTATATTTCTGGTCATGATCATGCATCAGTCAATTTAGATACCAGTTACAGGTTTCCTCCACATAATTTATATCTGTAGAAATATATTCAACATGCACCATCCAACACAAACACACACACAAACACACACTACATATAAACATCCTCTTTTGTGGACTATTTTCTCAACTAGATCTTCAATACACAATAGCTCCACCCAACGTGTGTGCGCGTATGTGTGTGTGCTTTTTTCAGGCCTATATACCCATTAAACAGCGACAGAAGCCCCCCATACCTTTCAATTGTTAACTGTCTATTTCTGGCAAACAGTGATGAAGGTAAAACATCGCCCATAATTTAGACTTCATATATTACCAGACAAGGTTTTCTATATTTATCTGCTTAAATAAGGAGCTGCAACGTTTTCAAAAATGACAAGTAATGAGATTATTATTATTATTTTTTTTTTACAAAGTAAGAGTAATCTAAAATCATTTTAAAAAATTAAAAAATAAGTGCCTTTAAAAAGTGTATTCGGGAGAAAAAGTATGTTTATGAGTGTATAAACAAAGCACTTAATCATAAAAGTGTAGATGAAATAATAGAAATAGAAAAAATAAAAAATCCACGTGAATTTGTTTGCAAAGTCATCCTAATTATGAGAAAATTATCCACGACTTTTTCTGTGGTGTTCAAGTGATCAAATCAACGATGCAGCTAATTGTCGTATTGAGTTAATCAAACAGTAATACAAGTGATTTTGCTTTGAAAGTCACCTTGGCCTTCAGGAACAACAAAGCCCTAGAGATTTCAAAGCGATCATCCAGTGGATGCATCAGGGAGCATTTAGATTCTTGTCATTTCTGTGAACCCGACTGACTAATCATCACTACAGGCTACACATCATGTTCACATCAGATCATCACGTCATCACGTAGACTTCAGTGAGGAACTGTTGCACTTCACCGACTTTATTACTAGACCTCGAAAATCGAAAATGTCTTTACAAACGAAGCATCGTTCACTTGGGGAGGAAATACGGTCATTTTTGACAAATTACCATCTGATTTTGCTTTGAGCAATTCGACGACGCAAAGGCGCTAAACTGCTGCGTTTGCACTCATTTTTTAGTCTGCCGTGCGTCATTCAAGGTGAAACGCGTGTAGAGTAATTGCTCGTATTTCAGAGGGAAATTGCGCTCTGAATTCACATATTGTTGCGAAGCCATTTCCCAACAGGTGTACGCTGAAAAACTCCAACAGCAGTTTACACACAGCTGGATGCTGGGCTACTTTCTGTGTCTGCGGTCACTTTCAGCACTGTGATGCTGGCCCCAAGTGCGTCTTGATTTCTACTATAAATACATACACAACGAAAAAGTCTATTTACAATCTTTGCAAAAAATCATTAGTTTTTAATCTTGGGGTCATCCTACTTTATTTATCTCCGAGGACAGTCTAAGCAAGGGGGTTACTTTTGTACTTAAGGTGAGGGTAACCAGCTGATGCACGGACTTAACTTGAAGCTGTCATAAACCTGACGCTCCTGCAGCAATTAGTCGAGTCTCTGAAACATCATCATCCAGTTAAAAACACCAGTGTCCTGCAGATGGATAGAGATGGTGATTTTCTAGGTGCGTGTTCAATATTCAGTGTTCGGGACTTTTTAGACTGGCCTCGCTGTAGCTCAACCTGTCCATCATGCGTAAATGTGATTTTCTTCCCCCATGCAGCGACATCAAAACATCACATCGACTATTATTATTTTATTTTCATGGATGTTGTGATAAATTATTGCTTGGCTGACTCATTCGCAAGTGGCACATGTGCATGCTCCCTGTAGCTGTGTTTCCATGCTGACTATGACAAATTGAATAAGACTTTGGGTATTAAATGCCGCTGCCTACAACAACGAAAACAACAATTGCTATAGGCTTTGAGAGAGCGAGACTCATAACGCAGCATCAGAGACGGAAACTGCGTCTGCGTTTGAACATCAGGGACAGCAGCCCGTCGCGCACCAAGGTAAACGGCGCTGCATGTGCAGGCTTGTCGGGGCCACCTGTCCTAGTTCCGCGCTTCGCACCCCGGTTTATCCCCCAAACGGTGCAGGGTACTTACGTGTAGTGCTGGGGGAAGAGGTGGGTCCCGTCTGTCGGCGTGGAGACGCATATGATAAGTATAGTTTGGATTGTGAGGAGGCAGAAAACACCGTACGACTGCGCGCAGATCGCCATTTTCCATTAAATATTCAAGAAACTGGGATAAATAAGAGAAGGACCGGAAGGACAGTCTCTCGCAGCTGAGCTAAGAATAACCGAGCTCCTGAGAAAAGTGTGTAGTGGGAGGTGATGGTTGGCGGAGGCTTCTGGACACTTCACCGGCAGTGAAATCTCAATCAGAGACGCACAGAGGATTGGCAGTTGAAGACACGGGAGATCGGGATCAGGAAGATGCTCTGCCGCTGCTGCTGATGTGCCTGGCTGCCTATTTGCGCACTCGCTGTCCTCCCTCCCTCTCCGCCGCCGCGCACATTTGCTCCTATTCTCTCCCACTCTCTCCAATGTAACAACCATATAGAGTCAAGCTGGCCAGGAAAAGAATAGAATGTTTCCATCCCGGTTTTCAAAATAAAACTATTTTGTTCTTGAGGGCAACATATAAAATTAGGATGACGAAAGGGTGCAGACAGAAGTGCGTTCGTACTCAAATAAAACTGCTGAATTCTCAGCAAAATGCTGTAATAGGAGCATCTAATGCTACAACACTGGAGAGGCCTTATGTGGCCAGAGTAGTGCATACTTTCAGTGAAAACATAATACCAATGCAACTTGGAAAAATGAATGTTGTTGTAGATTTAAACTATAGTTCGCACAGTCTTCGCACAGCGTCTGGGCATTATTTATATGGGTTTTATTACGTCAATGATTTTATTTTGAAGGTACAATGGCCCAACTTCCCGTATATATTCTGTCTATCTGTGGCACTTTACTCAGCCGCTGGCACAAGCGGCCCTTCCTCTGTCAAACCGCCTATTCCTGGGCGACAGACGGGGGCGCGCATCAGGCCACCTCCTCTTCCTCCTCAGGTCCACTCTCCATGTACTGTGTCCGCCTCAAACTCGGAATTATAAGCAGAAATCAGGGCTTTAATTAGAGGCATGAATCTAGGGGGACGGACTGTATTAACTAGGGTGTAAACATTCAGCAATCACCTTGGGGCTGCTCTCCAACTACATTTGTTCTACTTATTAACGCATCTGGTCCAGTGGATGAATATTTAAATGAATGCAAGGAGGATTAATCACCTTGCTACTGTTTCATGCTGTCACGAGTTATTTAGACGAAGGAGCTTCAAGTTTTTCGCATGTAATTTTACAGGACGCACATGTAGTGTCTGCTTGTTTCTCATTTCTAAAAGTCTCTACACAATCACGATCTTGTTAATAATATATATTTCAGCAGAGCAAAATTTCCTCCAGACATAAGTCAGATACTGTTCATTTTGAGGGTAAACAAGAAGGAGAAATGCACTGAAACCTCAGAGTAGATCTAATTCAGCATGAAGTTACCCCCTGGAGAAGTGAATATCTCCCTATATCAGCTGTCTGTGTGTTTGGTGTGTGTGTGTGTACCTGAATCAGTCTTGTTACCACATCCTGCACTGCTGTTTGTTTTCTGATTTTTCTATTTTAACTGGAGGGTATTGCAGGTGCGATACATGTGCACCTAAACAAACATTATTCAGTTATGTCCGTGTGATAGGGAACAAACAATAAAGATTTATAGATTTGTGCAAAAAGGTTTTACAGGTGTTTTTGTCATAAACATTAGGAACAGGCAACTCAGTCCTTTGCAAAACACAGAGCAGGGGTAAAGGTGTGCAATGCATTAGTTTTTTTTTCCTCCATCTGTCTCCCAGCCAAAGTCCAGGTTCAGGATGCTCAGTCCCTTCGGCTGCTCTTACATCTCTTCAGCGTAGCCAAGGGGAGAGACAGCCGGTCTTGTGGCTGCGTTGTCCTTGGCTCAGTCAGTCAGCAGGGGACACGCAGGTGCTCTGCTACAGAAAGCCACACAGCAGCCGGCAGGGTTGCTGCACAGCATTTCTGTCTCTTCACTGACAGGGAAGACGGGGCTGTTTTGGTAGAAAGGACACACTGCAGGGCATAGACCTCAGCAGGAGGGGAAAAACCCACCTGATGGCAGGATTGCAGAGTGGCGGCAGCAGCGGTCCCCTGCTCATGGATAGATGTCAGGGATCATTCAGTCAGAACAAATATTTGGGCTTGTTCCTCGGGAAGCGTAAAAAAAAAAAAAAAAAAAAAAAATGCTTTATTCCCCAGAGCTACTAATTTTTGAGACAAATTGAGCAAGCGACTCCCTCTCATACACCCCTTTCAAACAAATCTGTGGCAGAGAAGCAGGACGGTCATGTTTTGATTTATTATTATTTCCTATGCAGAGGAAAAATAACCTTAATTGATGGATACTCTTGCACATTAATTTACTGTACCACACATCCCATCATGACATTAATGATAAAAACAAACAATAGAGTGATGTCGGCTGGCTGACTCACACTGAACATTTCTGCTGACTCACAGCCAACCCTTATGTTCTCACTTCATTCAAACATACATTAAGCAAGCTCATGTCAATTTACCCAGCTCGTGTGGCCCGGAGAAGGAAAAATGAATGCAAATTTAATATTTGATTTAATACACAAATATGTATTTTTTTCTAACAGAAAGAGCTGTCCAGAGCAGAGAGGGGGTTTTATCTGTGCAAACAAAACATCAGGGGGCGGGAATGTCTTGCTGGATGAGTAGGATGCCTCCAGGTATTCTACAATTGCTGGGACCAAGAACAGATTGGCAACCAATTTAAGCAGTAATTTCTGATGTACTGTCTTGACTTTATCGCACCAATACCTTAAATGCAAATTAAATGTCATCTGCTTGAATATGTGTGCAAGTGTGTCAGTTGTGGGGGGAATAGTGCGGCAGATAAAAGGGGTGATTGCCACCCCGGGGCCTTGAATCTCATTGAACACACTGTCATGCTTATAGAGAATCCACTCTTTATTAGAGCTGATCGATCAGACTGGCTAAGGGATCTGCTCACTGAAAACACACAGATCAATGACCTCAAGCTCTGCTGATCCACCAAATGGTGAGAAAGGCAGACATGAGGCGGGTCTCAGCTGCTCAGGGTCTCCTCTCATTGGCTGTGCAATTTCTTGTGAAGAGATTGACCTGCCAATCTGTTATTGATCCGGTGAGTTGAAAGGAAGAAAACGGGCCTCGCTGTTCTGTATCAGACTTTGTGGGGACTGCTCCCCCAGACAGAGGCCAAGCAGGTTGGAGTAAAATTAATCACTCCTTGTTTCCCCTGTCTCCAGGCCTCAGGGGAAGTCACGAGTAAAGACACACCCCACACATCAAGACGTATACACACAAACACACACACGCATTCGGGTTTCTTATCTTCCTTTTCCTCTACCTCCTTATCCGTCTTTCTCTCCCTTCCTAACCTCCTCCTCTGTCTCTCTCTGTGGCCCGTATGCTGATGTTCTGCTGCGCTGGACAGAAAAGTGAGGCTTCACACTCTGTAAAACCTGGTCTAGTCAGCATGCTGAATGCTAAGATTTTATATTTCTGATTAGAGAAGGACTGCGCGTCGCGTTCACCGCAGATGACAGAGCCAGCTGCCCTTGAGAGAGAGTCCCGACGCTCTTAGCAAACTTCAATGATCCTCTCAAGTGCTCTCTGTAAAAACAGGAGCATGATATACTGTCACTCATTTACCACACACTTTCTTTGAGGGCCTTTTTTTTTTTTTTTTTTTTTTTAACCCACAGCAGAGACAGTTTGCCCTTGTCCTCTACAGGGATATACTAAAGAGATCAGCAGAGTGATTCCAGCAATCAAGGTTATCTTCCCTCTGTGTCCCTTTCAGCTTAGTCCCTGCTCACCTCACAGCTTATCATCCCTTTTAGTTTCATCCACTCATCACAACAGAAAGATTGCATCTAAATAACACAGACCTCCTTGTTTACATAAATATTTGTTTATCCCACTATCCAACATCCCTCATTTCTTGTTTTGCTCTCTAATGTGGCTACATGACCTTAACGCTTTGCCGATAAATATAAAAATATATATGCATTTTTTTGTGCATACACATATTTTTATATATGTATATATATTTATATATAAACAAACACACACACACACACACACACACAAACATTTATATATTCACATATGTGTGTGTGTGTGTATATATGTATATAAATATATACGTACACATATATATATATATACACACACACAGACACAAACACACACACATATATATACACACATCACCATATCATATGTATCACATTCAGACTACAGTGATCTGCATACCTCCTTTACTGTAAAATACAAACATACCCAGCGATGCTGGACCGCAAGGCACTCTGGGACTTTCATGCTCAAATGTCAGAGCGTTTCATCCTGATGATGATGACTCACTCCCCTCGCTCTTAGTCTGCATGAAAGAACAACAGCACCAATTAATGACCCAACCTCCTCACGAGCAACAGTAGGAAAACAACCACTATATCCAATGTTACAGCCGGATGCACAAACAGGGACATTCTGATAAAAATACAGATATTTATGGCAGAAATATATACATTTAAGTACACATTTTTTCACCCCTAGAGAATTCCCAAGCCCTGCTCCCCCACCCCACCATACCCACATAGAAAAGTGGCTGCATGTGAAAACAGAGCAAGACTCAGCACTCATTGACATGCTCTACTAGAGGCCTAATGGCCCCTGGGTAATGGCCTCTTTGGTCTTCAGGAAATCCTCCCTCATGCATACATCAAAGCTGGGATTGAGAAGGATAGAGAGTGGAAAATAGAGGGGAGGAAAGAGACATCAGCGCCACACAGGGAGAGTAGAGAAGAGATAAAGGTAACACAAGGAGGGAAGCTCTTAGGAGGGTTCGTTTTGTTTATGACTTTTTAGTGCAAGGTCAATCCAAAATTTTTAGACTTAAATGTTTAAATCAGCGTGGTGCACCCATACCATACATGCAATCTTTAAAATCCACTGTGTGTCTAACCTTACTGACTGACATTTGCAGTTTTGGTTTTTTTTTTAATTCAACTTTAATAATCACTAAATCATTAAGTAACTTGTCAAGAAAAAAATGCCAAAAATACTCTGCTTTCCTCATCCTAAATGTGAATATTTTCTAGTTTTCTTTGTCATATGATGTATATCCTTGCATTTTAGACTGTTGGTCAGTTAAAAGAAGTCATTTAAATAAATCAAAATTGGTTCTGATAATCCTAATGGGCTTTATGCACCTTTTTAACCTACACTAAAATAACGTTACGAGATTTTACCAACAATGTTGTAACTGATTAATCTAGAAAATTACTTGCAGGTTAATCTATAGTGAAAAACAGTTGGTCTGTTAAGTTTCTTCTCTAAATCCACATTCGACTCCTCTGTTTCTCTATGTTTGTCTCGTGTTTTATCTTTGTTCTCTATTTCTCTCTTTGCTGACACACAGTATCTCAGAGTTGTCAGCCAGCTGCTGTAACAGCAGACCTGTAGTCCATTGCCCCACAAAGCCTCATGCTTCTCCTCACTGTCCATGAGCCATCTGCTTAGTCTGCTTATTGCAGATCTGTCAATGCCATCTAATTATGATTCACACAAAAGTGTTCATTGTGACCCTGACTGCATCTGCAAAAGTTATTTCTTGCTCCATATGGTATGTACACACAAGGTACCTACCTTGTCTGTATGGAGCTATATGAGCATGCACAGTATGCATCTATTTCTCTTTATGTGGCACCTCTCCTGTGAGTAAATATAGCAGAGCATTGCTAGACCACATTCAGTGAAAGCTGTGACCTCTACACGCCCTACACCATGCAGCAGAGCGTGTGAATTCTGCCCCTCACAGTGATTTTTTAACTCATCTTCCAGTTTAAGACTAACACACTTCTTTTTAATACTGCTTTTGTCTCAAAAATCAAATGGAATAAATTAATCTGACATTGATTTAAATTAGGTAAAAATTAAGCAGGAGTAACTTCAAGCTGCTCCACAGTGGCATGCCAACATCAAATTTGCCTTCAACACGTTTGCAGAGAATGAAATATTGGTTTGCTATAAAGAGCCTATTAAACAGTGTCATTGTTAAAGAGGCAAAACTAACAGGCCTATGGCGCCTTAGTGGCTTGATAAGGCGAGCGGGTGGTCCTCTCTGAACGTGGTCTACTTCTTTTTTCTTGTCACTGTGGAGTGAGAAGTGCATAGTCGCTTGCCCGCCCTGCCGTCACATTAAAGCGCATCTTAATTGGCATTAAAACTGGTGATAAGAGCTTAATGAAGGAATTAATAGATAACACACATTCTGGAGCTTATTCTCCACAGTCACACTCTGACAGACACATAAACACACACAGCTGCACTCAAACTGGCAGATTTTACAACCACAGACAGAGTGAATGAGAATTCATAGGTGGCCTACAGCAAGAGGTAGGACCAAGACTGAAAGCCTCTGATACATCACATCACCTTGCATGACAACAGTTAACCTTCTCTGGCTGTGCAGATGGTGCATTTTGCTTGTATAGGAAAATATACACTGACATCACTCTAATCTGTTAGATGGGTTTTTAATTTTTAATAGTGATAACTTTTAATGTAAGCACAAAATGAAGAGGAGTCAAATTCTTGCACAAAGAGTATACACTATTTATCAAGCATATTCTTGGTTAATTAATTTGTAAATAATTGAAGTCAAGTACATAGAATGGATAAATGCCACAGACCACAGCATTTAAAACATAAGCTAGTCTGCAACACTCCTCTCAGGTAGATTTTAATGTAGAACTCAATATGAAAACACATTGAAACAATATATACACAATGATACAAAAAAAATAAACAGCTACGGCAGATTAAAACACAAAAAGCTTGAAGACTAAATTTGCTTAAAAGGTCCACTAAGGACCAAATACAACTATCAGATCCAGGAAAATTTATTTAGTTTTGAAGCTATCCATTTAGGTTTTACATTAATTAAATTTAGTTGATGCCTAAAACAGAGTGTGTTGTGTTTCTAAGCCTCATAGTGATAGGAAAATCACATTTTCAGGTATTTTTAAGTACCAGCTTCTCAACTATTTAGACTATTGGTCTGACAAAACGGGCTGAGCTTTAAAAATTGTGATGGACATTCATTAGTGTTTTCTGATATTGAGGACCAATAAATATCAGATCAACTTGTGATCACTGTTAATCCACGTCCCTGCAGTTTTTGTATGTTAGGTATATTATAAGGTGAATTTTTGATATTGTTTAGTATTAGCATGTTAATGTACTCACTTCATTAATTTTTAGAAAACGGGGGGGGGGGGGGGCAAAGGAGCCGCAAAACAAGCTTACCATAAAATGCAAAAAATATTAAAAATTATTTCTATAAAA
>JAQMCX010000029.1:1102085-1121332 GCA_029814765.1 Acanthurus leucopareius | reverse complement strand
CCCCACCCCCCCCCCCCCCGCCCCCCCCCCCCCCCCCCCCCCCCCCCCCCCCCCCCCCCCCCCGCGGGGGGCCCCCCCAAAGGAGCCTCAAAACAAGCTGACCATAACAGGCATAAAATATTACATATTATTGCTATACAAACAGTTTAGGCTAATGTGTTTTCAAACAATTATATGGCTAATTACTTACACATTTAGCTGACACTGAGGCAGCCATCTTCTTAACTTTGGTGTCCATCATCTCTGCTGAGCTTGGGTATTACCCATTTGTTTACTTCGTCGCTTAAGGCATTGCTCTTTACAATATCCAGTCATTTCATTCGGTGTTTACGTAAAAACTATTGATTTGCGCTGGTTTAACCGAATATTTCTGAGCTTGTGTTAGCTTACTGTGCTAAAACGTTACTCAACGTTTGCAAATTGGTTAACGGGTGATTAACGGCTTGTCCAATCAGGTTTCTCGTTAGCGGGACGTTGATCACGTTCCAAGGTTCGAGTTTAAGGCTGGTGTTACGCCAAATTCTGTCACCTGTCAAATTACGTCACTAGTTCACGTGTAAAATAACAGTGCCAAGGAAATATTAGTGCTAAACAGACACAGTTGTGCACCAAGGTGTGTTCAAACATGATCTTACAGTTATCAAAGTTTTCAACTCTATCCAAATACTATGGGAACACTATATTTAATAACACCTACAACAGAAAATATATGGGCTAGAAGGCTATGATAATAATAATAATGATAAAATCTGTTGTGGTAGTTATATTGATAGCAATTATGGTGTAGCACACGTGTATATTATGTTGGTGATGTTTTTGTAGCTTAATCAAATTTTCATTTCAGAAAAATCAACACACCTATTACCCATAAATAATTATGCTTCCCAATCATGGCTATTGTCGCACAAGTTTAAAAGATGACTCACAGACAGAGGTGTGTTTTATATTTATTATATGAAGAATTAACTTGTTTGAGGTTTATATAGTACAGAAACAGTATTTACATTAGGTATGATGTCTTAATTTGTCAAAGGATGAGCAATAGTATTGCAAGTTTGAACTGCATGTAGTCACAAGAGGAAACAGTTACCCTCTTGTGATGTGGTATTATATATATCAAGCTACACAAAGTCTTAAATTTCAATATAGTCTGTTTTGACCAGGGTAGTCAACTTAAAAAAAAAATCTATATAATCATTTAGTCTACAAAATACCATAAAACTGTGAAAAATGTTCACCTCAAGAGCTTTGCAAGAGCTTTTGAGTAATCTTTACATTGCTTGTTATGTTTGACCAACAGTACAAAACCCAATATGTTCAATTTAATACCAATATTTTTTTTTAAAAAACACAGGGAAAAGTAGCAAATATTCATATTTGAAAAGATAAATTCTTGTCAGTTTGGGTTGATAATGACAATCAATTAACTAGCAAAACTGTTATTTATTATTTTTCTGTCATTTAATTAATCAGTGTATTGTGTCAGTTCTAATGTGAACACCACACTGCTGTTGGAGCTCAATCTTAAATCTCAGAGAATCCTTGGAAAGTATTTTATTCATGCATCCATTAATCACAATTTCCTTCCTGAGAAGAAGGAGTATCAACCTGGAACTGGCTCACGCTTGCATGATTTTCACTACTGTCCGCTCTAAAAACACACATTATATTGCCTTTATGCATGGCTCTCCATGGTCCAAAGGGCACCTTTCCCCCACAGCACAGCACAATGAAAATACAAAACACCACAAACAGGAAAACTAACCAACCAGGTGAAACAGAGAGTTAAACTCTTATTGGAGATGCTGCTTTTGAGCACCTAATGAAGCCAGCAGTGTCTTCCCTTATTACACCTGATGGTTTGTTTATATGGTTATTTTATCCAGTGAAGAACTGAACCTGTTATTGTTATCAGTATTTTTATTATTATGTCACGTTCAGCTACATAATACAATCAGCATGTGGAGAGAAGTAGCATTTGATCCATATAGTCCAATCTAATTATCTATAATATACAAAGAAAATTAGTGTGCAAAAACATATTTGCACAAATCATTGTTGCTTTTGTTCACACATGTTGTTGCATATCTGTTTGTGTGTGCGGTGTGCATGTATGTGTGTCTATGTGTGCGCGTGTGTCTGCCTGTGTTTTTTCTCTCTCCTCCTGAGCCGTAGGTTTGGGCTATTTTCCCAGAAATGTGTTAGACAGACAGAGGGAGGCAGATGCTTTCCTGTCCTCCCAGAGGAGACTGCAACACATGTGGAGAGTGGCTAGGCTGGTCATATTAAACACACCATGTGCACCCTGCATGTGACTGTGTGTGTGACTGTGTGTGTGTGTGTGTGTGTGTATGTGTGTGTGTGTGCGTCGAGTGTGGCCTAAAAAACAGCTATTCAGTGAGACACCTAGTGGCAAATGCACAGTACTTCCACAACAATGATGGAAGTCATCACTGCAAACTGTGACTTATTGTGTTTTCAGACAATCAATCAAAACTCTCTTTAATCTGTGATCTACTAGATACATCTTTGGTGGGTAAAAAAGAGAATTATCATTTCTTGTTTATTTGCAGTTACAGTATATTTGAGTGTGCGTCCGTGCACATTTGTGTGTTTGTATTTGTCAGATGTGGATATTGCTGCCGTGTGATACCATCTTTCCTGCTGTCATAACAATAGATCTTGCAGCTGATGGTGATGTATCATCTGTCAGACTATCAGTGCCAGGACATGGTACGCCGGTCCCATGAGGCTGCAGACATGATTCACCACAGTTTTTATGGCGGGTGTCTCCTTTCACCTCTGGAGTTGCCTCTGGACTGCTGGGCTGTCAGCTTGCACCTCGCCTCTACCAAGTGTTGTGTAAACCGTGCATCACTAAGTGCTGATTATTTGTGCAGGGGATATTCAGGATCTATGAGCAGCATGGTAAAGCTTATCTCTATTAATCTAATGGCTCGGTAATCAAGACATCTGCACACAAGTAAACAGGCCTAGGCAATCCCTCCATGGTTATTAGTAGCAAATCATCAGGCTTTTCCATTTTGGATCCACATCAAACTCTGGTTCAATTGCTCAATATTGCAAAATCCGACATGCAGTACTGGAGGCAGTGACTTTACACGGCAACTAAAAAGTCACAGGTCATCAGATGATTAGTATCTAATGCGAGGAAAGACATTCAGCAAGACATTTCCTGTAAACTGAGTAGAGAAATCAAGCAATCTGGAGACATTTTATAAGCAACTGGGATTAAAGGGAAACTTCACAGACTTTACACATTGGTCTGTTTACAGATTTGGAGGATGACTGCTGAGTGACTCCGCAGGGAGCCGTGTGAAATCCACTGCATTGTCATTTGAGTCAGTTAGGACTGAAGACTACAAGTTTAAAAATGAAATTGAAAAACTGAAACTGAAAAACATCTGGGGATGCGTACTCAAAAGGAGTGAGCTTACCAGACCACTGTAGCTCACTGCCTCATGCCTGCTTGAGGCTATTGACCCGAGGCTACTACAATAACACAGTTGAGGTGAATTGTAGGTAATGTAAGCCCCAGGTTCTGACAAGGAATAAAATGTTCAAAACTGATAGAATAAAATATATCTCTGGCTCTACTGCATAATGTTGTCTTTTATCTTTTTTAAACTGTCCATCATAAGTCAACATTTTTAAAGGAAAGCAATGCTAAATTGGCAAAGTACTCCTCTGGTGAGTAAACCTACTCTTAATTTGTCTTATTTTGCCTCCAAACCTGAGGCTCAACATATTTTTTAACGCCTTTACCTGTGCACACATGCACGAGCACCAAGGTTACACCAGAGATAAACAGGTTTTATGATGCATGCTCTCAGTTTGAGCCTCTTCACGAATCTCCAGCCTCTTTGTTGCCACTAAGCTGGGAGGCGGGACCTGCCAGTGGAGAAGCAGACAGGAGATTAAGACCTGAATCAAAAAGCAGATTAATGGGCTTCTGTGTATTTATATGTGTGTTTGGGTGGGTGGCTCAGTAGGTTGGTAGGTGGGTGTATGTGTTTTTGTATGTGTATGTGTATGTGTATGTGTATGCGTGTGTGTGTGTGTGTGTGTGTGTGTGCTGTTAACCACTACAGATCATCTAATTGAACAAATATGTTTATGTAAACATTGTATGCGCTTCATTGCTGGTCGCAATATCTGAGTTGGCGATTGAGAACAAACACAAGCAGCCACTTCTGCAAGTCACACACATCACACACACTCTTCCAAAATGTCACTTTGGGGTCTTGTAAGCAGATGCAGAATAATCCTCTGCGTCTTGACAGGCTGTGATCCCGCAGATAGTTTCAATCATTTGCAACAACAATGTGAAAGGTGATTGTCGAGGGCAACCGACATGCCAACCATCCCTCAGCGTACGTCTGCTGGGTGCCTCAATCCTCTCTTCAACACTCAGACTTTGTGTGCCGACACCGTTGTATCACGGACCGGCCTCTATAATCATCCCCAAGTGATCAGCAGAGATAACATCAAGGTAAGCTCGCTCTGCAGGACTGCACTAACAACAAGTTTGCCACTGAAATTGGGTGATAGAGCATAAACAAAGGCACACCTTGAATTCAAATCCCCCCCTTGGATGTCGTGATAATTCAGTTCAACTCCATTGAACAAGAATAATGATTGAGGCAAAGTGCTTATCAAAAACTCCTCTGTCTGGAGCACCTGAAGCATGTCCTGGGCTACAATGAACGCAGAAACTCCAGCCTCACATGAATTCTCTGCCCTGGAAATGACTGTGCATGTAATTATGATGATGGAGTAATACAAGTGTGTCGCTAAAGTGTCTCCTCAGACGAATTAAGACACTTGAATTATTTGAAAGTAGTTTTATTCAGTTTATTTTTTATGACTCATGTTATTAAATCATAAAAACTCACATTAAATGGTGAGTCAGATTACCAAAACAGATTCTAAGAAAGCCAACAATTGAGATTTATCAACAAAACCACTCTACTTGAAGGCAAAACCAGACATGAAAGCACAGGAAATGTCAATAATTATCCTTTTTGTAATGAAAAATTGTTTGTATGCACAACTACATACTCTAGGTTCGAGTTGAACTGGGTTGTCAGGGCTTACAGACAATGTGAGTGATTATTTTACTAATCATCTGACTTTATGTTTTTTATCGCATCTAACTACCAATAACTATGATGAACAAATTGAAGCTGAACTTTCCTTCCTTTAAGTGATTTAGATGAGCAGAAACACAACATATCATCATCAGGGTCAGGCCTATATTTCAAAGAAAGCTCCTCCCAGAGCTACAGAAGACCTTTAACATCTGTTGTTTCTGGCTTAGTGGAATGAAAAGCAAACTGAACATAAGGTGTAAAAAGATTGAAGTGTCCCTTTAACTGAGTAGAATAGACACAAAATCACACACAGAACAAAACTAGGATGTTGTAATCAGATAGGAACAAATCAATAGTTTAAACATATTTTTAAGGTTCCTTCCTTATGGATAAATAACACAGAGAGGATCATACAAAAAGATAAATCCAGCGCTCAGGAGGTGCAGCCAGGAAGTTATTTTTAATTTGAACAAACACTGGGCCAAAGAGCTAAGGTAAAGACTCATTAATCCACCCTCAAGCTCTCTACATGGCACCAGGGTAGACACTGTTGTCAAGTCCGCCACTGCTCTTAAATGTGAGGCTTTCCATCTGTGCCTCTGAGCTTCCGCTTTTGCTAAGTGTGCCTGGTTTTATTCAGGGACTGTAGATCACTGTGAATTACGGGAATATCTGTCCTACTGTCAAATCTGGCAGACAGATGAACAGGATGTGGACAGCGACTGGTGCTGACTGGGCTGAAGATAAAGGGAATGAAACAGCAGGATTTATAGCAGGATGAGAAATTTGAAATTAGCCAGCTTGTTTTGAAATGGGTGTCATTTTTAGAGGAGATGGGGCATTGATTTCACGTTGGAAACCAGGAAGCAGGGAGTGATTTCATCACCTTAAAATGTTTGCTATGCCTGGAAAGAAGATTAACAGTTTAAAGAAAATTTAAATATTATGTTGAATTTATGGAAATAAAATGTCTACATCTGCATAGGCACATAACATATTCCTGCTCAGAAAACAAGCTAAAATGAAGAGACACCCATACATTTTCCATCTGCTTTGTCCTTGACTTGTCCCAGAAAGAGAGAAGAGATTTTCCCTTATTTGTTACTCCAGAGACAGCAACTGGCTGTGACTATAGCAGAATTTAAAATAGTAAATAAGGAGGTAATGGGCTTTGAGCCTACTGTCATCTCCAGTCTAGCTCTAGCTATCACCCAGCATATTAGCAGATAAATCTGAATGGTTTCCATCTGAGGCAGTGCACAATGGTTATTGATCAGACAAATCTGTGCAGAGTTGGGGGAGAGGAGCAGAGTTTATTAATTAGGGATTGACAGCCAATTCCCTCTTCTTATTCACAGACGGACAGCTCGGGAATCCTGATGAGCTGTGTCCTCTATGCATTTGTTGGCGCTGAGCTCCACGCCGCCTGCAAACACAATAACACTGCACCACAACATGAATACACAGAGGGAAATGGACTGATGACCCTGCTCACCGCTCACATGGTGTAAACCTCCGCACAATAAGAGATCAGCAGGTTATTCAGGTGTAAAATGACCAGCAGACCCCCCCTGCTCAGATCTTTATTTTATTCCTTTAGAAGCAGGATGACCTCCCGAATGTTAGCAATGAAGTTATCACTTTCAATATCTGCTTTAGATTCAAGATATCAAGGCGGCGATTTTTAGATAAGTTACTTGACTGAAGTTGCCTCATAAAAATGCATTTTGAATTTTCTCATTTCATTCCATCTTGATTTTCCTTCTCTCTGTCGTGGTGGCTATATGAATGTCTTCATGGCTGTTCTCCAGCAGCTCTGCTCCTCCTCCCTATACTTGAATCTAATAGGATACAGGGCTTTTCCACTGATTGGGTTGCTAGAGAATAAAATTGGCTCTTAACTGTACCTCAGTGCTGAGCGGCACCCTAATCCAGCCACCCCGGGCTGCCAGGCTCCGTTGTTCTCCCTCAGCTCTCCCGTATGCTCCGATACGGATCTGATCCTCTGCACAATTTCATGCCTGCTTTGCCCTCTTCTCCTGCAGCAAAGCATCAATTACCCTCATAAAACAAATTCTGCCCTCTTCAGAAGCTTCAGCCAAACGCTCTCCCCTCTGCCCACGCTCATATCTCCACAGCGGCCAAATAGCCACGACTCGCTTTAAACTTTGAGCATGTTGTGCAACTCTGCAGCACTTTTTTTTAACGCATACTCTCAAGAGCATCACAAAAAGAAATGGTGGCGATTAAGAAGAAGCTAACAACTTCAGGAAATACCTACCATCCACTTAAACAAATGCACTGATGCACGTCTACACAAATACCCTTGAGGGAAGGAGAGATTTTTTTTTTCTTTCGAGGGAAGCATTAAGTTTCAATTCAGGGCTTGGAGACCAGACTGTGCAGCAGGGCGACTCACTTACTCCCTGACCCTTGACTTCCATCTCTGCCAGGCTAATCCCAGGTTAATGACTGGGCCAAAGAACATCAGGAGGGGACATAACAGTCATCTTAAACACAGCCACGCGCACACACACACACACACATCCATGAACTGCAGTAACACCAACAAACTCATAAACACTGTCTATTACAATGATAAGAATTACAATTTTCAGTACCTGATTTACAGTTTTAGAAGAAATACTCAGATCCTTTAACTTTACAGAAAAAGCACAAATAAACAATGTTAAAACACTCTGATCTGGGTAAAAATACTGTGCTCTATGTCCAACTTATGTCTCCCTACAATGCAGAATTATTTAGATGTTCTTAAAGCAGCATTATTGAACTACTTTGCTTAAAATTTACAACTCAAAAATCATTGTAATGGTATAAGGACTTGATTTGGGTGAAACTAGATTATATTTCATGGAAAAAATACTGATTTTGCCTCTGATGTTCTCTGGCTGCTTGGTCTCACATCCAAGTGGATGAGCCAAATTGCACGAAATTCCAATTTCTAAATAATGTCTCTTTACGTATCAGGATTTGTATGTTTTTGCTAACTTTTTACAGGTGTTTGCTCTTTTAAATAATTTAAATAAATATTTATTGAGGCAATCTGAAAAGTTTAGAGGAGACGCTGCTTTTCTGTAAGAGTTCACAGTCCAAAAATGTTGGAAACAACTGATAACAATGCATTGTGTTTTAGGTTACTAGCTGTTTTTTGTATGTAAAATGTTAAAATAATTAACTACCAATGTCACATGAAGGTTGGGGGTAGAAAGTACATATTTCCCACTGACATGTAGTGATTTAAAAGAATAAAGTGATAAAATGGAAATATTTAAGCACAGTACAAGCACCCCCCAAAAAATGCTTAATCCATTGCTTAAGTAAATATATATTTCTTTCCACCACTTCTATTTGAACACACACACAAACACACACACACACACACACAGACACACACACACACACACAGACACACACACACACAGTGACATGCACAAACCAGAGACTATTTATCTTGCTGTTGTCCCTTCACAGTGCCCTTGCTTACATCTCAGCAGTTCAACAGGGTCCATGCCATGCATTTTACAGAATCATTTTCTCAAGAAGATATTCAAATGATATTCACTGTTTTATTCTATTTTTTTTTCTAGAAATGCATTTTACTTAAGGGGGAGGCTGGATGTGCAGAGAACACAATACACTCTTATCTCAAGCCTGCAAAAAGAGGGAAGCCTGACATTTTACAGTGACCCACAGAGCGCAGCTCAGGTTGAGGGACAGAGGGCATTGAGGTTTAAGGGTGAAATTAACCATCCAAATACTTTACTTTTGCAACACTGAAGGGCCACAACCTTTCTATGGATTAATTATGAGTAAGATTGTTGAGAACATTATATGGTCTTATTTTAGGCTGAAAATTTAAACTGTAAAGTACATCTGTTGGGAATCCAAATTGAATCTACACTCACCTACAGTAAATAACCAACAGAGCAGCATTTGATTTAATTATGCTGTAATGACTGTGTATCAAGGTCAATGGCAGTTCATTACTGCTCTCATTTAAACAGATTTTGTATCTGCAGTTGGTTTTTAAAGCACTTACTCGGTCAACATTTTCTTTATGGTGTCTGTTAATGACTTATTGAGTATTTTCTTTCATTAGTTAATCAGCACTCAAATGCAAAAGGTACTTTAGTTTCAAAGCAATTATCGTCTGATTGGCTGGCCCACATGAAAAAATCACACGCTGTCCTTTCTGTTAAACCTTTGTGGATTTCTGCATTAACTGATTACCTATGTGTCTTGGCTTTCTATGAGTGTGAGCGTGTATTTGCACATTTTCCACTGTATGTATATGTGGTTGTTTTTGTATAAAAGTGCAAAAGTAGCTTATACCCTTGACTGCATCCAGGTAGGTCCTTGACTGTTTTATATTCCCTCAGTCAAGCAAGCAAATACAAAGTAGCAGGTGGACAACATCTGCTGTGCAAAATAAGGCTCATAATGGAAGGAAACATTGCAAACACAAGGTATTCCATCAATATAATTACTTTCACACAAATGCACATGAACACAATCACACACACACACGCACACACACAATGTGGATGTATAACATTAGGCCTTTAGAGGGCTCAGCGATCATGCTCTTTCTTGTAGTAGTAAGAGATAAACAGGAAATGCTTTCTGCAACAGTCAGCTACTTGGTCCTATCAGCCTCCGCTTAGCATTTATCTGCAAAGAATCCCATGTACCCACACTGGAAAATGCCTTGAGATTTCAAAAGTTAATTACAGCATCAAATTAAGTGCATGACAAGTGCCAATAGAAGGCCAGTGGAAGGGTCTTTAATCCCCTTTGCTCCCTGGACTCTCCTCCACGGCACCTCCAGCGCCACCTCGGCTCCTGTTTAGAGAATTCAAAAAAATCCCAGTAGTAGAAAGCAATCAACATGCACGACTCCATCCCCCTCACTTTGTTTGTTTGTGTGTTATTGAAAGGAAAGTGATGCATGATTTAATTGAGTGAGGTCCCTTTTTGCAGCCAGTTTAAGGGGTAAATTTGATTGCAGTTTTAATTAACCGGCATAGTTCGCCCCTTTCATTGGTCCAAGGGATTACAATTATAAACACAATGAAGCAGGGGTTGCGTGGTGATTTGGTAAAGGTGGTTGCAGTGGGAGTTAAAAGGGGCACTCTTAATCCAGGCTATGAAGACGTGTAGTTCAACGTCTGCCCAGAGCTGCAAATTGTGTAAAAAAAACCAAAACCCATGTAATGTGGTATTTCATATATCTTTATTTGAACTATGACAATTAACAAAAAAATTAATCTTGTATAAATTAGGGAGAGATGCAAAGTAATGGGTTTTAGCAAATTATTATTTTCTGCCAGCATGTAGGTAATGAGAATTAAACATGTGTAGAGTACAAAATTCTAAGTAAGCTATTTCATAAAAGTTCAAGCCTTCATTCCCACATCCCAGAATCTAAAAACCAAGCTCACTGTTGTGGTGGAGGATTGTTTTGATATTTTATGGCCAATAACCTAAAAGATGATTTGTTTTGGAAATCTTCCCTTAATTTCCCGAGCAGATGACTTAACCTCATACCATGATTTGAGTTGTCTCAACGCTTTTTATTTGCATAAGACCAACTTGTTATACAGTATGAAAAATGGTTAATATCCACTGCATTAAAATATAAATTTGATACTTTAACCATAAGAGAGTTTTTTTCATGTACCAAAAATGTTTAAGGTTAAGTTTCAGGGTGCTATGCACTGATATTTGCTTTTACTCAGGTGTTATTAAGCCATTCAGCAACTTCTTCTATTTCACTTATATAATTCATTTTATCAAAATGATTAGGAATTGAGGGTGGATCAGTGATGTATATATGGAAAAGCAAGGGCCCTTAAATAGAACCTTTTGGCACTCCCATGGTGCCATGGACTCATAATGGCGATAATATATTGTTTAAATATGTCGGCTAAAGTACAATTAAATCCTGTTTACTGTGTCATCAGCCTTGTGCAGGTAGAAAAAGACAGCTCTGCCTCATCCCTCCTTTAATCCATTGTAAGTTTGTTGTAATTGAAAGTAGGAACATGCTGATTTAATCCATTTCTTTTAACTAAAACCAAAACTGATAGTGTGTAAAAGGGCCTTGGAATCCAGGTGTGCAATCAGTTGTTCTGCAAAGACCTTTAAAATGACCTTTGAGATGGCAGGAAGTGTGCTGATTGGTCTATAATTACTTTTCTCCTGCTTGTTTCCAGAATAATATGCAGGAATTATTGTAGCTGGTGTCATGGTACAGGGAAAAAAAATGCTCTTAATAAGACTAAAGACTCTTATTAAATATGTTAATTATTTGAGTTAGAGAGGAGGTTATAGTTTCTTATGTACTATATGCTTTGTTTAATGTAACATCAAGACCTTTGCTTTGTTGTTAGGGCTGAGAGGATTTGGTCAAGTGGGTTTTTATAAAATTCTAACCCAATTTCAGGATAGGTTTTTAAAAAAAAATTGTTTAAAAATAACTATTGCAACAATTAAACTATCATTTATATTAAGATCCATGTTGCCACACTAAGGTTTTAGTTGCGTCAGAGGCTATATTAAATATTTCAGACTTGGAAGCTTTGTTCAAATAGTGGACATTTGGTTCATAAATTCATTTGAATGTGTTTTGAGGGAATCACAGGGCTTTGCAGAGTGTTGTGTAAGTTGTACTGGGCAGAGCTGAGGGACAGACGGCTGCTGATACAGCTCTTGGATAACAGTCTCAGTGGATCCGGCTCTGATCTAGAGCCATTTACCAGCAGGAAGAGAGCTCAAAGATTATTTTTAAAACTTTTGGGATTAAAAAGTAGATTTATCTTCACTTTAACCTGTTTAAAGCAGCAAGCTGGGGAGTACCAACCCATTCTGAAATTAGTCTTTCTTCACTGACTGCCTACTGGAGGTGAAATGTATTTTACTTCATGACTGTACAGAGAAGAGAGGAAGAAAGGATAAGAGACTGGAGTTCAGTCAGAGGTTGAACTGAAACAAACAAACACAGACACACGCACGCTCACACGCACACGCGCACACGCACACGCACATGCACACGCACACACTCAGCGTCTGCTGCGGCTTGTTAGCTTACAGATAATGCACAGTATCCTTGCTGGTTGAGCCAAATAAACACAAATAATATATATATATAAAAATAATCTAGTGGAGTCTAGTTTGCAGTAATGCAAAATGAATAATGCAAAAATCTACATTTTTTGGTCATGTAGTGGGAGATGATGACATGAAATATGATGACAAACATCCAACGCTTTATGCGAAAGTTTTAAAATGTGAAAAAATAACATTCTGTTGCTGGGCCCTGTAAAAACTGGGACTTTCTTTTTTAAGCCTTCATAAGATTAAACCATCAGTATTTACCTCTGATATGAGAAACTTTTTTAGAGAGGCATCTTGTCACAGGATTAACTGGTGCTTTAAAGCAAGAAATTTACACTGAAATGCTGACATGCTGCATACCCGCCTTCATCATTAATTGAATCAATCTGGCTTGGAGGTGTCTGTTGTAGTGTTAGCATAGCATAATTTTGTAGTGTAATCTTTACACCTGCTTGCCCATGTCTCGATGTACTAATGCAAACACACAGAGTGGTTTTTTATACAAGAGGCAGGGATGTTTATTAGCACTAAGCATTGTAAAAGTTGAAAGTAAAAGGGAAGTACCAAGAAAAATCAATTGTTTGTCACCTGTTTATGTTTTCTAGTGTCTAATGTCAGATTATGATCTGAAAGACCAGTGATTAAGTTCTATGTTTTGTTATCCTGTCAGCTTTGTTTGTTGTTGGGTTTTGGATTTTATTGAGCATCTGTGTCATCTAAAACATTTTGCTGAAATCTTTAAGGCTCTCTCTCTGTGTATGCTCTGTCTGGCCAATTTAGATTGAGGTCTAAACTTCTTATCTGTATATTGTTTGAGAATCGCAGATAAACAGTCAAAGAAAACATTTGTCACAGCAGGAGGTCGATAAAAACCGCAAATATAACGAATGACATTTCACAGCATAGTGTAATAGTGACTCCCACACACTTCAGAGTTTTTTCATTGATATCTGTTTGTTTGCTTTGAATGGCTTCTTTAACATAAATGAAAACCCATCTTTCCCTTTATTTGTCTCATCTGTTCTCCTTATAACCTGTGACACTAAATACAGATACAGGAGTTTGAGCTGTTCACCAAGTTTTAGTGACAGGCAGGTAGACAAGGTTTGTGTTCAAGTTGTTAAGTTTTTTTCAATGAGGCTTCCTTTATTTAAATGTCAACCAACTGTAAAAATGCTGTTTAGAAATGAAATCGGGAATGTACAAATTTCTCATCAGGTGTTCAGTTATTTACACAGACAAATTGTTTGTTTTTTTTATCTTAAGTCCCTGTGCTTGTGAATTTTGTTGCTATTCTGTTTCTGTGATTCATTTGGATGAATGAACTCTGAGAAAGAGCAACATACCAAAAAAAATAAATAAATACAATCTGTTGTGTGCTGCACAAATTTTCTCTCTCTTACAACAGAATTTTATTTTCATATTTTCATCTTACGCCCTCTTGCGTGTCTTATTACTTAAAGGTCCCCTGTGGAGTTTTTGACTGCTTGGCGCGCTATGGCGCAAGGTTTTTATGAGTGAATCCCCATTTCATTTGCTCTCATTCATGTTCATGTGCATGCAGGTGGTGCAATACACATTCCTGCAGATGGCTTCCCATTATTCAACTGATCTACAGGTAGCAGTGACGCTCTAAGGCGCAAAGCAACCAAGAAACATGTGGCAGCAAAGGCAGGTAAGTGGGAGCCGGCTAACAGGTAAGACATGGACATGAGTAATGCAGCTTTACCATAAAAAGGGTTTTACAAATATTTTATGATGA
Organism: Acanthurus leucopareius; assembly: GCA_029814765.1. Classification (NCBI taxonomy): domain Eukaryota; kingdom Metazoa; phylum Chordata; class Actinopteri; order Acanthuriformes; family Acanthuridae; genus Acanthurus; species Acanthurus leucopareius. The sequence goes on along the minus strand of JAQMCX010000029.1, from coordinate 1,107,319 downwards.
AATTAATTGAGTTTGTTTGTAAGATCTTAAAAAGAGACAGGTTATGTTTTGGTGGGTTTTGCTTTAAGATCGAATTAAACAAATGATTATTTTGTTGAGGATTTAGTAAAAATAAAAGACTAAAAGAGTTTAGAGAATGTTACCTTTGCTATCTTAATTTTGTTGATTTAAATGTTTTTTTTTAAAGAGCTGACAATTTGAACCCAAGTAAATATTTATTCACCATGAAGCTACGATTAGAAACATAATTCTTTGTTTATGTTGAATTGTGTGCCACCTTTGTACAAATTGTGATGATTAGTTATGCTAGGAACTGACAGAGGAAATTATTAGGAACCTGTATAATGACACATTATTAATATACTTCTTCTTCTTCAGTCGACTTCACATTCATGATACACAAAAGATTGAAGTAGTGAAATTAAGTCAAGTATGCCTCTGTGTCCTGAGCTGGGTTGGCTGGCAGATGAAACACACTGCCAGAGTGCCTCAGTAATGTGATTTCACCACCTGGATTTTATCTCAGCACTGTTAAGTGGAAGCTTTCTTCCTGTTTGAGCTGCAGCCAGCAAACACTCTTTGTTTGTCCGCATCTCTGTCTTTATCTCGTTCCTGTAACAATGGGGAGGGATGTGGAAGCAGAGATGGTGTGAACTTGTTCCAGGGCCGCTGATCATGATTCCCTGGTGATATTGTCTCATTAAGGTTGTAGTTTACTCAGTTGGACGTTTAATATGATTCATTACACACATAAACAGGGTTTGTTTATAGTGCTGGCGATAACAAGGTTTGCAACTTATGAACAACAGCTCAGTGGTAAATAAGAAACAAGTATTTATTTGCATGGTATGGGCGGTTAGACAGTTTATTGACTAAGATATCACAGCAGAAATGTATATAAGAAGGCTTTTATTTACCAACTATCTGTCTTTATCTCTTGATTTTCTTCCCAGAACTACAAAGTAAGGATTAATATATATAATTTTAAGCTTAACTTAATTTTATTCATTGTTTGTCTTTTTACTTTAATTCTTGTCATCCATCTCTTAGGGGTTTGTTAGCTGAAGGTGATTTCTGGTGTTAAATTGAACAAAAATTGTTGAGTATCCAAAAAAAAAAAAAAATGTATTAAAAACCAGCGTATATATTTTGCAGGGTTTATTTAATTAGGCACAGAGGTGATTTATTTGTATTGACTGATGAATAGATTTAGACTCAGTGTCCACTTTATTATGTGGACGCCTGGAGTCTCTCCACGGCAGCTCTGCCATAAACTCCTCTTTTACGATGCCCATAATATTCGGTTTTTGTTGACACTGTAATAGAGGTGCTCAATAAATTATATGTTGTAGCACTGGGGTCATGGTGTTGTATGGACTGCATGATTATCAGTGGTGTGTATGTGTATGAAAAGGACAAAAAAATAGAAATACAGCTAAATATAATGTAGTCTTCTACAACACCACACTAACAAAAGCTTAAATAACAAGCAGAGAGTTTAATGTAGGATCTCAAACTGAACATGAAGACTGATGTCATGGCAGGGCTTCTTTTAAAGTGGCCACTGAGTGACAATAAATTCAATAAATACATAACATGTAAAAAGCATTTAACCTTGTGTGCATTACACCTATGACATATGTGTGGGGTGAAGGAACACTTTCTATGTATTTCTGTTCTGCTCTGCAGTGCAACCAAAGGGGAGAAGTTAAAACCAGTTATGCACAGGGTGAGTATTGGGAAATGAATGGTAAAGAATGTATTTTTAAAGGGTTAAAATACTAATAACACATTGTAAAGATATTGTGCTGAGAGTATTTGTTAAGGTAAAGTATTTAGGCACAGACATATGTACTTTAAGTATAAGAAATAAATTTATTAATGTAGAAAAATTGCACCTGACTATTTTATTTTTATATCGCTAAATTTGAAATAGAGTCATGATTACCCAGAATTCAAAGTTAGACCCTCACAATGTTCATTTTGTTCAAGCAACAGTTCAAAACTCAAAATGTTTTTTAGAAAGTAAAAAAAATATAAAATATTAAAAGGAAAAGCAACAAAATCTTTATGTTTTAAAAGCTGGAACCATGAAATTTTTATGCAACAGTTGATTAATTGTTTTCAAACGACTTGTAGATATTTTTGTGTGGTTAGTATTTAGGACAAAACATTAAATTTTATAAGCTCTTCATAAATTTAAAATACTTAGATCAAATAAAGTCTTCACAAATGAATATTTAATATATGGACTCAATGCTCACAAGGTGATGCTTAACTCCACCCACCCACCCCTCCACCCCCATCCCCCCACCCATGCTGCTCACATCAAGACAAGGACAAGAGGGTGAGGCAGACAGACCCTAACCTTCCCTCCCCCTCCTCCTCCCTCTCCTCCTCCCTCCCAAACTGTAAATGAGCCGCGCTGGTGTAGATCAGCTCCTCCTAGCCAAATGGATTGTGTCAGCTCACAGAGAGCATCATCATCATGCTGCTTAGTTTAGACTGGCACTCCGCTGGGAGGAGCGACCTAATGCATTACAATCCACAGACACACATGCAGCGAGCACACATATGTAGATACGCTCACACTCACACACACACACATACGCAGAATAATGAGATTCAATGCATCAGAAAGACAGAGGTCGCTGGAGAGAGGTGGGCTGAGGTTGAACAGAATTTAGATACACTGAAGAATAAAGTCAAGTGAAGGCTGAATTACCTCAAAACCTCACTTAGCTCAAGTGCACTCTATCTCACACACAAACACACACACACACACACACACACACACACACACACACACCCAGACTCTCGCTCAGACACACACAGAAAGACACACCAAAAAACTCTAAAAACACAAATAAAGCTTGTTCCTTCATACGAGTGATGCAATTTTTGGCTCCAGTTTACCTCGATCTCTTCCTGTCTGTGTGGTTTTGTGATACAGCACAGGGCCCTGGTGACCATGCGAGTTTAATGGCATACTGATGAGGTCAAAGAGAGAGGGGAGTCAGGTTAATTGGCAGCTGCTGAGCAAATCTCAGGTTGAATAATGATTACAAATCCTCCAAATGTTAACAGGGGAGGAAAATAGGATAAATATAGCTTCCAGTTCAGCTGAATGGGAATGTGGAGCAGTGTGACGACAGAAAGAGTCTTCCCAGGAGATGGTATCTCACAGAATTAGGCTATGATACCGTACTAGATAGAGGACGGGACAATTATCGCATCTCCTCCCATCCAACCACATTGAGTGATTGATAAGACGCCCTGTGGGCTCCGACTATTGTCACCCGGCTCAGACAGAGTCAGCTGATAGTGATGTAACTGAGTAATTCTTTTGTATGGTTGGAAATATTCTTTAATGCTAGGGGAAGAAGTGCACTTAAATACTCAAGTGTATTTACTTTTTTTCAAATTAGTCCACCTCTAGGTTGACAATTAATGGTTTACGGTCAAAGTTTACGGTTTTCAGTTCAGGATAAAGGGTTAGCATACGGGTTTTTAATACTGTGGAGAAGATAGATTGTAGAGTTTGACCTCTTGGACTTCTGGAAAGGACTCCACAGCAACCTTGACATCATCATTGCTGTCAAAATGGTGACCACTAAGCTCTTCTTCATCTTTGGGAAGAGGAAGTAGTTTGAGGGTGCCAAATCAGAACAACAGAGTGTAGGACGAGTTTAGTTTATGTGCCTGGATGACTGCAAGAAAGCTGTTGTTGTCCATTTTCTCACCCAAAGCTGATAAGCAATTTTCAATAACCTGAAACAGAAATAAAAAGTAATTAACTTCAAACCTTCTGCATAATCACTCAAAGAGTTGCACTGCACATGCATGTAACAGGAGCAGTACAACTCACTGGCTTTTAGTTTAGGTCATGAACTTATCATCCACTCCTCATTTGTTGTTGTAGGTGTTGTAGGTGAAAGTGTGTTTTTTCAACAGTTTGTAATTTAGAGTGTATATTCCCAACATTTAAGTTCTAGTTCTTCTAATCTTAACTATATTTTCACTGATTGCAGGTTGAAAAAACAGGTAGTGGTGTCGCCATTTAAATATAACCTCATACATACAGTATCTTTGGTAGTTCAGCACTTCAATTTACCGTTTAATTGATACATTACATGTGCTGGTACCCATGCATCATATAAACATACTGAAAAAGTTAAATGACTCTTTAACTGAAGCTAGATAGTTAAATGTTCACCCATTAAAGGCAAAAATGATCAAAAGTCTCCAGATGAAAACACGCGGTTATGTTGTTGCTTGTTTGCTTTGTTTGAACCCTGTCCTGTTGGGCCGTTAGAGGTCATAATGATCATCTCAGAAATTCTTCTCCCTTAACTTAATTTTGCTCCATATATTAATTCACTATATACTTTTAGTTACACTTAATTACTCTGCCTGAGTAAAATACTGTTATTTTCAGTGTATTTTATTCACTATTGGTAAGGTGATTCCTTACTAAATAAATGCTGTCACACAAAAAAACAAACAAACAAAAAAATAGACACCCACCTGGAGACTTGTACTATTCACCCACTCACTGGGACGAAGGTGCATATAGAAATTTCAATGAATAATATGCAAATAGGAGTTCTCCTCCTCAGATCAGCTGAAACCACTGAGTGCTGCTGTTGCTGCATTTTCACAGAATCATCCATATGAATTTCTGCCCTCTGTTCTGCCGCTCAGAGGCTCCCGCGTCCTCACGCTGTCTGCACCGTTCCCTGGTGGAGACCTTATCTGTGAGAGGTGTTTGTGTAATGGCGTTTTCCAGCTTGGTCGTGCAGGTCACACTGTCTGGAACAAACAGAGAGAGAGAAAAAAAAACAACAACAGAGAAAGAGAGCAGAGACAGAGGACAGGGGGACAAAAGAAACAGAAATATGAATAGTAGGTTATTGGCCTTATCTCGCTTACATGCTGGCTTCTCTGTACAGTGCCTTCAGCGTGTTTGTCTCACTGAAGCAGAGACTTAACTGAAGGCTGGAGCACACAGAGTAGTTTAAAAAAAATGCAGCCACATCACACCATTGTTTGATTTTTGTTGCTTTGTTGTCGTAGTAGAAACTGTGCATCAATTCAGATCTCAGCAGCTTTAATTTTTCTTTTCTCTCCGACTGCACATACACCCACACACACACCCACACACACACACACACACTCACACACACACACACTCACACACACACACACACACACACACACACACACACACACAC
>JAQMCX010000029.1:1065690-1101985 GCA_029814765.1 Acanthurus leucopareius | reverse complement strand
CACACACACACACACACACACACACACACACACACACACACACACACACACACACACACACACACACTCACTCACACACACACACACACTCCTAAAATGTACAATTTTTCAGAATACTTCCCACATCTCTCCACCCACATTCCCTTCCACACAGAGATAGCAGCACATGTATAATTGCAGTGTGCAACAGTGCGCACCTTAGAGGAAATAATTACCACCATAAAAAGAGCAATTACTAACCTGGCAGAGAGTTGCAGTGGATTTTAATGCTTCTGCCAGTAACGTCTGCTCACATACCGCTCTTTGTTTGTTTGACTAATGGTTTCTTTTGAAGGATAAACAAGCCACATTTACCAATGCTAAAATGCTGTCTGTTTTGCACACACATTTAGACGTAAAACACAGCTTTCGGGTTCTGTGACAATCAGAGTGAGCCGAGGATGCTGGGAAGAGAAACGGGGCTGAATGTTAATATGAGTCTGATTCATGTAACCAAACATTAAAGAGCTTTATAAGAATTGACTGTTGAGAGAGGCCTGTTTCTATTCAATACTTAATATCCAGTTTTGATTAGCTCATGTGTCATTTTGATCCCTTTCATCTGTTATGTATAAATGCTTTCCAAACTGGCTGTCAGCGCGGGACACTTATTCATTTTCTCCTTAAATGTCATTATGAGAGGATCACTAAAATGATAAGAAGACCGGGCTGAGTGAGTGGCTTTGTGATTTGCATTACAACCGCTCAGCTCTGTGTGCAGAAAATGAAAAGATGCATTACAGCGCATACTGCGGTCGTTCACACACACCATTAACAGACGAAAAGGGGGAAATAACTGCAGCAATTTTTTCTTTTTTTTTTTTCTTTTTTACTAGTTCCAGCAAATCCCTCTGTTTGAGAATTAATCACAATCTGTTCCCTGCCAGCTTCAGGGAATATGACCATCTATCAAAGCCTCCGTCGTCCTGACCAGACCACAGTATTCACTGGTCATCTCACCACTATCGTCTCTGAGCTTCAATGGTTTGGTCAAATGATTGATTTTACAAGACAGCTGCTGGGGGATTATCATTTGGCATCATATCCTGCGTGTAATTGCACAGTATTGACGAATGCTAACCTATAGTCAAAGTGTTGAAGGAATGATGAAAAATCTTTTAGTCATCAGTGGTAATTTGTTTAAAGTGCAGTGAAGAAGATCAATTAGCCTCACCCAAGGCACAAAGTAAGCAAAAGATTGCTGAATTTTTTTTTGGGACAGGATAGCACTTTGCTCTTATAATACCTTATTATGGTTTAGTAATCAGCAGGGGGAAAAAGAGATGGGGGAAAAAACGGTTGATTTTCTGCAAAAGTCTGGGTTTATTAGAGATCTAACATAACAGTCAATGGACCTTTATCAGCTATCAGATCTACATTACTAAACAATCTCAAATACCTGAGATAAATACCACATTAAGACATAATTGATATTACAGGGAAAAATAAAGGTCAAAATCACTGAAATATGGATTACAATAAATATAGAAATGTAATGTAATGTAAAATGTTATGTAAAATATTAAATGTTTTGTCAAAATAAAAGAGGTTCAAATAGCGGATAAAAGAATCAAACCAGATAATTAACAGACAATTTAGGACAAAAACATTCAACCTTTTATTAAGACCATTTCTTTAGCATGTGCAACTGCAAAATCTCAGGTTTATTACTTTTTTATTAAAAAATGTATTTACCCTGATGTTGACTTGCATAAAGATGAGGGATCTTTTATTTAAAAAAGGGCACTGGCTTCAGAATCCAAACAAGAAAATCTGCACAAGAAAACAAGAAGAGAAAACAGAAAAACTGAAGTGACCTAGATGTGGAAGCACAATATGACAGTAGAGCAGCATGTGGGCCTGACTTAGGCTGAAAACCCCAGCTTATATTTAACCAGGAGGAGGACCAATATGTCACCCAAGTTTTTCCAGAATAATCTTGCTTCCACTTTGGTCCAGACAGCATGAGACTGCAGACATTCATTGCCCCCTTATAATGAATCCTAATGGCAATGATGACCCCTGACCAGGGCAAAGGTTGTTTTTATCAATTAAAAAATCTAATTCTTTAAATTAACAGGCATCAAATACTCCCAGACATAGAATTCCAATGTCTTTGATAATTTCCTGACTATTCTTCAAGCACAACTATATACTAAATATTCATGGTTTTGAGTGAAATATTTCAACAACCTTTTGGTAGAATATTATGACATTTTAGTTTAGGCGTTTTGCTCCATCATCAGGAGAAATTTTTAATCTGTTCAATACTTTGGATGCGGAGCAAAACCCTGCAAAAATAATGAGTCTCAGCTGTTTTTTTAATGACAGATATGATCCTGCTTACACAGCAAATTCTGATGGTTTGTATGGTTAGCATACCTGCTGCACATCAGCATGAGAGCTCTGTCATGCTCAGCATATTAGCATGCTGATGCTTGTATTTACTTTTGAGCTCTGTTGTGCCAAAGTGCAGCCTTGCAGAGCTGCTAGCAATGACTGCAGATTGATCTCACTCATTAATGGACAAATAAGGCAACAAAGTATCATTTAGTAGTAAATCTTCATAACTAGAGTGTGACAGTTTTGCTCAAGACCTCTGTTAAAAAAAAGGTCAAGCTCCCGTCCATAGGATGTGTATAAAATGTCCCTTTAATTATCAGGTGGTTTTAATCTCTCCAGTGTAACACATTAGCATCAGTGTTTCCAGACGAGTCTTAGTTAGGGAGGCAGGCCAGGCTTTAAATACTACAAGAGCACACTCATGATCACATTCCCACGATTCAGTACGCTAACAGATTGGTTGCTGGGTTAGGGAGCGATCAGCATCACTCCTGCTAGCGGTTTAAGTAACACAATCTGGTGTCTAATTTCAAACAGCTGTCTGCTCCGCCACAGGACAGGAGCAGGGGCGGAGGGCCAGGAACACCTTGATGATTCACGGCCTGCGAAATGAAGATGAATATTTTATACAAACTGGCATTAAGAGGTTTCAACACAGTCACCCAGATCAAACACAACAGCCTGGAAACCCGGTTTTCCACTGTCTGTCTGTGAGGCTGCCGGCTGTAACACGGTCAATTATATGACGTTCTTGCATGGAGTGTTTTAATATGCATGAGGAATATTTGTTCTTACTGGAAATTAATGATATGAGCCAACTGGTACCTGTATTTTTTATCTGCAGCGGCTGGATTCATTCATTGATACTCTTATATTTCTTTTTAATTTTTTGAACACATTTAAGAGTAGTTAAATAGTACACATCATTGCTTGAAATGTATTCAATTTCGTGCACAAATGAGAAATTGGATTTAATTTTTGTCTTCATTTAATGTCCTTAATCCTGTTAACTAATGTGGGGTGCATGTGTTCACGGATGCATGCGTGTCAGCGTACAAACATGCCACCCTACAGCATGTGTATGCCTCCATGTCTGCTCCCTCCCTAACTAGGTTTGCAGGGGTAAATTGAGTGTGTGACTGCGTATAATTCACTCTCAGAACAGCCCCATTTCCCTCTGCCTGCCTGCTTGGTCACACTGATTCAATGCACCAGTAGCAGCACAAAATCCATACCAATAAATTTCACCTCCAAGGGGTTGCATGTCCCGTCAGCTTGGGATGCCCCCCCTTAGAAACTAAACCATAGTTGGTTAGCCACGAGAAGAAGACTGCAATTGCCCCTCGGTGCCGATCTCAGGGTGCTTTTACCCTCTTTTTATTATGGTTTATTGCCATGATTACTTAACCTGGGATGCGCTTTTCAGAACACATCAACACTCATCTGCCACTGTCATCAATGTGTTTATAATATGTTGTTAAATCAAAGCAAAGCCCAAGGCTGACTGCCTTGGTCATCTCATTTGGTCTGTAATGGCCGAACGCTGTCTCAGTGATTGATTCTGCTTATTTGACGTGCATCTCCACGAGGGTCACAGGCCAGACTTAGATCAGCCACAGCAGTCAGACCTCAATACGCCGACGTGATGCATGCACCATTTCTACAAGCAACAATCTGGATTTTTTTGTATAACAGTCCCTTCACACACCATTAACCTGCCCATGGTCTTCATGTCATTATCGATTTTCAAAGGCTACATGGGCTGTAAACATTCCTGATGCCCTTCAGAGATATCGCTCCTAATCATCCTGCGACACTCAAACGTGCAAGAAGAAAAGGCTTTGCTATGCAGAGGGGCGCACTGTCTAATCTGATGCATGCCATCTTTTTTTTTTTTTGTGTTCATTCATCTGTGTGTGTGTTTGTGCGTCGCTGTGGGTGTTGCATGCAAAATGGCTGTTTGTTGACAAAAACTCACTGCTGTTACTGAAACGCAGCCATGTACTGCTTTCACACTGGAGAGCCACTGAGGGAGACAAAGGCAGCCAAAGTGAGAGCTGAGTGGTTTAACAATCTGTCTCCATGGTTTGGCCATTTTTTTTTTTTTTTTTTAAATTTTTTTTTTCCGACCGGAGCCACCAGCTCTCCCTCACCACTCGGCTCAGATCCCTTAGAGCCCTTATTAATATGCACAGACGAGATTATAGTTTAGCAAAACATTATCACTGCTGATTAACTGGGGATTGCAACGAGGGCCAGATTTTGCCTGGCATTCCGATTCATGTTTTTATTTTGCAAGCAAGATGAACTCTGGATATGGTTCCTCACCAAGGCACTAATTAATGGTAATGAGTCTAAATACACAAAGTGAGATCACAACAGTGTCCCTTCCTTTATTTTCCCATATGCTTGTCCAGACTCATCAAATTTAACTCACCTCCCGTCATAAGCAGAGCTTGGATGGGGCTGTAGTCTCCCGAGTATTTAAAAATGTTTCCAAAAGGGAACTTCAAACCTACCTTGTCTCTGAAGCTATTTTTTGGCCGCAAGGGGGCAAAACATGGAGCTGAAAAGGTGTAAACCGTAGTGCTGAGGGTTAACTATGGAGTCAGGTAATACAGAGAGGCATTGTTTGGTTATTAAAGGGTAAGGGCGTGTCAAGGTGAAAATGAGAAAGTGGAGGCAGGTATTAAGAGTAAAAACACATGTGACCTGCTACAGTACAGCTCCTCCACTTGCTCACTCAATATTGGATTGCCAGCAGTCAGAGGAAAGATCTAAAAGACTCTCAATAGACTGTTATAATGAGCAAGGTGAGGGGCACATGACTGGGCTAGCTACTGCTAGCAAGCTAATCTGCAAGCATATTTACTGTCCACTGGCTGTGTGAGCTATTTCATGCTTATCTACTGGCTGTAGGGTTTTAACAGTGTCGGGTTTTTTTAAGTTTGTATTTAAAAATGTTACACATTTCACATTTCAATAATTAAAGTGATGCAAATCAAACGAGTGTGAGCAGAAGTCCTGCCTGAAATTTTTCTCACTAAAGATTCAAGGTTTTGGAGGTACTTTGCATGTTTCCTGTATGTGTTGCTGAATGTAAGCAGTTAGTTTCTTGTTATTCTACAAATCTTATCAAAGAGCTGAATATTGTACTTAATTTTTTTGTTTGGGTGACATACTTCAGGAAGTGTTCGTAGTATGCAAAGGATACTTTAAAATGCTGCACATTGGGCCTTATCCATAAGTGTACATTTCATAGCCTCACCATAATTAAGCCCTCAACTCAAACCCCAATATGAAGCAAAGATCTCTGAGTTATGTTACTATAAACTTGACTGTCACATGACCTTTAACCTTGTGAACGGCTGCTGTTTCAGGCGCATCATTACCACCTTTAAAAATCAAAAAGTATGGCAGGTTAGTGTCCAGCTCGGGGTGATATACTTGATAGATATCTGTGCGTTTCATGCTGTCACTTGGTCACTAATGGACCAATAAACAGGATGATGTGAAGATACGGAAGATGATCGAGTAAATGTCTCTTTTTTTCTCTCACTCGTGCGTTATCTCGCCTCGCTTCAAATCCATATTCCTATTATGGATGATATGCCTTATGTCTCCCATTAAAGCCTCCTGAGCAATGACCCACCTCATACTTAATGTGCATCTTAAGCTGCAGTTAATATCTTCACATAACATTAGCAGTGGCTTTATTAGATAAAACTATTAATGCTCAAAGGTGTATGAGAATAGATGATGGCCTTAGCATTAAACCTGAGGTCCACTTGTCAATGTATTGATTCGCGGTGAGGACCATCTTCTATTCAATGAGGTTTGACCACGCTGAGGTGTGTATGCCTTCATGTTTGTGTATTGTTGTGCAAGTGTGTGAGTGATGCAGCAAATTGTCCATTTGCAGTATATCCGATGGGCTCAGGGATGTCATTAGTCACAGCGTGCTCGTTCTCATTAAATGCCCCAGTCGCCATGGCAGCCCCACAAAGGCCGGCCCCTCCCCCCAGCGCATGGAGAGTGACAGGCCAATTAGAGCAGGGCGCTGTGACACGCAGTCTGCTGTGATTACAGCTCTGAGGAGAGAGGAGCCAGGCGGGGGGGACACCGTACACCGGCAGGGTCCCAACAAGATCCATCTCCAAACAAACACGGCGAGCCGCGGCCCTGCAGGTCATGTGTGCTCCCCGAGCGCGACATCCTCAGCCCTCCATTACACATGGCACCTGCCATCAAGAGCGGTTAGCTGTGATACCAAAGGAGTGAGCAATACAAACTACAACACCCAGAGGGCTTTGGGAACACATCAAATGGCGACAGGTTGATTGTCCTGTGTTACTCAGTGTTGAAGATCTTCATCACCTGACACACTCCACACATAACTGCTTTGCTGTAATCCACCCGAGTCTGCATCCTTTGGGAAAAAGCATGAGACAATTCTGTTAAATACAAGTCATGGAGACCCAGCAGGAGAGTGGAGAAAATATTCTAATCTTGGCAACAATGAGACTGAGTGTGGAATCGTGTTTTTTTCACTTTCTTTTTATAATGAAGTCAAGGTGAAACAAACACGAAAAAGCAGAAACACACAAGAAAGAAGACACACGACTGATGTTAGCATGGCTTTGGGTTTTAGTTCAGTCATTTCCTGTTTTATTTTGTATTCTCTCCTCTTGTGTTATGGTTTGTCTTACTTCCTGTCCTTGTGTGCCTTCCAGCCTTTTCGATTATTGATTTAGTTCACCTGTAGTTTGCTAGCCTTCCCTGATGTTAGACTGTGCCATCCTCTCTGTCTTTCTCAATCACTGCATCTGTTCCACAGTCCTGTGTTTCCTGTGTCTCCCGCTGTGCTCCTGCATTTCCCTTCATACCGTCCTGTATGTCTTTTGTTGTTAGACCACTTCTCTTTTCTTTGCCATCATTACCTCAATAGACTTCTACCTCAAAGCCAATATAAAACCTTTAAATCTCCAGTAACAGTAACAGAAACATCTAGATTCTAATAGTAACTGGGCAACTCCATCACCTGAGAAAGACTGTGATGTGACCAAAAGCCTCAGAGGAGATTTCAGATTGTCTTTGTGGAGAAATTGTTTTCTCAGCTACTGTTTGGCCAAGAATGACCTTAAACCCTCAATAGAATAGAATAGAATAGAATAGAATAGAGTAAAATAGAATAGAATAGAATAGAATAGAATAGAACAGAATATCTGTGGTCAAATATTCTAAGCTAACAGTTCATCTGCAAGTTTTTTGCCAGAGCATTTGAACATATTACCCCACTAATAAGAGAAATAAGAAAAAAAAGGGGAAAAAAAGTTAAAAGTAAATTAATGTAAAAAATAAAAAAAATCTTGACACCAAAACTTCAAACTTGGCTGATTATACTAAATAATTACTGTGAATCAGTAGTATTTTGAATTTTGCTTCTAAAAGAGCACAAAAGCTATAAAAAGAATCTTGCTAACTCCATTGTAAATAGATGACTGTTAAGATATAAGCCACGTAAACAGTGTTTTTTCAGTCTAACTTTGTTCTAAATGGACAGTAAATCACTGTTAAACTAAGTCTCATTTATCTCCACTGGAAAAGGTTCCTTTTAATATATGAAGAGCACTTTAATGTAATGGGATTACTTTGAATCTTTTAACAGTGACAGGGAGAACTGTTCTTCCAAGGAAAAGGTCAACTTCGAAAAGGCCAGCAAATGGCCAAAAGCAACATATGCTTATGTTCAAGTAAATGAGATAAGGGTGAGCAAATAGTTTTTTGTTGTTATAGAGCCACAATGTCTGCAGAGGACAAGACACCTGTTAACTACTGTACCAAAGAGAACAGTCTTTTCCCGACCATTATCAAGTAACTGAAAGACCTAAAACTAACCAAACATAAATCTTTTAACTGCAACTGTCCCTTTTGATAGACCACCACTTGATATCACATGACCAACTACATCTGAACCAGCTCCATTTGCTGAAGAAAGCTAAGAAATGTATTCAAAAACTCCAGAAAAAGCCAACAAGTAAACCTTGAGTTCTGAATGTTTTACAACTGAAATGTGTCCCAAAGATGAGGAATGAATCCCACAGAATGAAATTGAAATGTATCTGTGATACAGCTATGGAAATGTATATGTGGAGAGAAAATAGCAAAGTTTAGCAGCTGTAGACCATGTCTGCAGCAAGTAGAAGAGTTAAATGCCACTTAAAGCTTCTTCTGTGAGCCACAATAGAGAAAATAGAAAAAGGGAGAAGAAAAGAGGACTGTCTGGGCAGATCGAGCCATTGGTCTCTCTCACTGCACATCTTTTGTGCTTCTGTGAGAATGGTTCACTGCCTTTTGACAATAAAAACCATGGGGAAAAAAAACATAATTTTCTTCAGGCAATGCTGTCTTCCATTGCTAGCTGCCACATGAACACCCTCACAAAAAGCTGGAAATTCGCATTTTGGTCGCCGGTTTGTATGAATTGCGTTTCTACTCGCGCATAAACATACTGATTTTTTTTTTTTCTTTCATGCCGTGGAGGCGGAGACGACATGGTAGAACAGAGAAGCTGCAGCAGAGTAAGGATTTAATTTCTGACGAGGAGAAAAAGAAAGCAAAGGCAGTAATTTTCTTTATGTGATATTTATCTTGTTGTCAATTACAACTGCACCCAAACACAAAGCTAGAACAGCCACTGACGACACAGATATAAGGTCACATCCTCAGTTTCTCTTTTTTATATGACCACTCTTGTTTTTCCAAACAAAAAATAACTTTATGCATACATTGCATTAATATTTAGGCAAAATGTTGAGAATTGTGTTGTATTAAGATTCTTTAAATAGACATTTTTCCCATTTTAAAGGCAGGAGCAACATTCAACTCCAACATGACATGTACCTCATCATGTACTTTTTTTTTACTATTTTTTATTTTATTCATTGATACATCAGTGCCCAAACATTAAGGAACTGTAAATGTTTGTCCTGACTACTTATACACATACACACACACATGCATACAAACATGTATATTACATGACTAGAGCATAAGCAGTCTCATTGTGACTCCTTCCAAAACTGATACATCCAGTCTAACACATGATAAGATGACAACTAAACACAATACAATGAACAACTGAACCCTAACAAATAAACTATGCAGCATAGTTTACTGTACAATATCATGACTATAGAAATTAGGAGTATTTGGTCCTGGTGTAAGTGAGTTGCTTCAAACAACAATGTGAAATTTTACAGTCTGCAAAGTCAAAATTGCACCATACTTTGCATGGCCAAAAGTATTTAGACACCTGAATATCATACCCAGATGTGATCTTTAATCGTCTCATTCCTAAAACAAAGCATGAACATGCTGTTATAACACTTTCCACTCATCTAGGATGGTCCCCTTCTGATACCACAGGTGTTGGATGAGGTTGATCTCAAGTCAAGTTCTTCAAAAATACAAACTCAGTTAAACATCACTTTATGGATCTTTGCTTTCCCCAACACTGTTGCACAAACCTGAAAATAAATAAGTAAATATAATAAATGGTTGTATGCTAAAGTGTTAATATATGACCCTTACTTGGATCTAGTTGGTCAGACTACTAAAACAGCCTCAGACCAAAAGCCACACATATGTACGTTTGTTGACGGGGGCGTCCACACATTTAAAATGTAAGACTAAGCTGGCTTTTTTAAACAGAAAGCATTACAGTGTTTTATAATAAAACACAACTAACATGCTAAGTAAGGGCCCTCATGTCCACTGTCAGCAGACACACACACAGATATCAGACAATCCTTCAAAAAAACCACAGGATTACAGTCAAAATGCTCAATGAAAGACTTATGGCATTGTTAAGGTTAGGAAAAGATTGCTGTTACAGCCCATAAAACAATCAGACACACAACGCTCTCATCCACTTCTACTCGCCACACCTTTATTTTCAGCCTTGCTGCATGAAGTACTCTCTGTGTCCTGCACTGGCATTGCTAACTTGCAGCAGACATAAGCCGTGAGGTGTGGAATCATCCTATATGAATGAAATTCCTCGGAATACTGGGCTGTGGGGAAATTAGTGGTTAGTTTCACTATTCCCTGACTACAACACCCCTGCATTTAAAAACTGGCACGCCTATGCATAAAGTTGTAATAAGTTATCCAATATTATGCAAGACATCATCCATTATGTCTGGTAACTTCTGGCATGATTGCTATAAAGAACATCTCTCTTTCATCTCTGTTTTCTCTCTGTCTCTTGCTATTTCTCCCTGAGCACAGAGAGCTGACTGAAATTTAAGATGACAGGACAAGGTGAGTAAGGGGAGAAGAGGCTCTAAGTGACTTACGAGTAAGAACTCCAAGAAAAAAATAAATAAAAAGAGAAAAGAGAGAAAAGTGAGAGTAGCACAAGCCCAGAGTGAGACTTGTAAGAAATGCCTTAAAGTGGCAATAGAGTGAGGGAGTCTGGGGCTTTTGAAAATGAAAGGAAAAGTGTAAAGAGGGAAAGTGAAGGAGACAAAGAGAGAAAGAGAGGACAGCGGTTGAAGGGTTAAGGGCGAAGTTGGAGTCTATGTGACAGTATCAAAGCCACAGGAGCAGCAGAGAAAAGCTGTTAACGGGAGCTCACCGTGCCTTAATCGATTGTGAACTGTGCCGCAGAGCACAGCCAATCACAAGAGCTCCTGGAGACTTCTCTGGGTTAGAGCACTTACACGCTGTCTGCCGCCCGATCAGGGAGACGACGCAGGGAGAGGAGAGTGAAAGAGACAGAAGGAGAAAGAGGGAAAAAAAACAAAGAGATGAGGAGGGAGGGTGGTGTTAGGCAGGGAGACGAGAAAAGTGGGACTTTAAGATTATAGTTTCGCCTTTTTTCATCTTGGTGACCTTGAATGCCCTTGTTAGGGGATGCAAGTTCAAGAGAATATGCATCAAGTGTCCTGTCTTTTGCTTCATTCGTCTGTCTCATATCTCTCTGCTTGCCTTTAATCCGTCTTTTTTTAACTTCACATAGGCCTTTCTCAACATAACATTACATGTATGCATGACCTTTAAAGGTGCGTCACATGGCATCAAGAGATTTGAACACTGTAGCAGCACATGACATTTTGTATGGAGCGTCTTGAATGGACGAATCACTGACATGAAACTTCTGGGAAATCTTGCTCCTGCAGATTATAAAGGAAAAGAGCCTCCAGATATAAGGAGATAACATCTGCACTCATTACTAAAAAAAAAAAAAATGCACACAGATAAATAATCTTTTTCCGACACAAAACCAATAGATGCAGCAAATCAGCTTACATGATCTACTTCTGTCATCTTCATTTAGTCATTTGATCTCGCTCTTCCAGGTTTCTACATTGCAACTGCCTCATTAGTTGGAACAACACAAAACATCCACCCGACTCAACAGTTCACAGACTGATGTGGCTTGAGACAGAATTATTCCGACTAAACCAATAACCTCTCTTTGTGACAACTATGAGACTAATTTTTTTTTACAGCTGTAAGTCTTCAGTCTTCGGTCTAATTAACTTTTGCTTGCTCTAAATGGAAATCTGTAAATGATTGTTGTAACAACTACCAGAAGACTCAGTAAATTAGTGCTTTCTGTTTATTTCAAGTGAGTTACAGTAAGATGCGTACAGCAGAGTCCTGCCTGACACCCCAACTGTGAGCCAAAACAGCAAATAAATTTGTTTACATTTTAAAAAAACATGAGTTTGAACAAATAATGGCTGTTATTTTGAATAGACCAGTCTTTCATTTGGTGTTTTTTCAACATATAAGCATGATATAAACCTTCTCTTTAAGACACAATAGAATAATCTGCAATTAATGAAGTCACAGCAACTAAATATAACTCTGAATCATCTGATCAAAGTTTAATTAATGCTGACTTTTGAAGCGCTAAAAATACTTTCACCTGCAGACATTTAACAGGAAGTTAAAAAGAAAATAAATTGGATCCAATCCATTATGTTAATCTAATATATTTCATAGTATTTTTAAAGACAACATGGCTTATATGGACAGAACTGAAATTAAAAAGAAATGTCCTCTTCACTTTGTTCTACTTACAAGTGTAACCACTTATTTGATAAGCTTGATGGAGTGAAAAAGAACAGAATAATAGAAGTTATGTAATTCTGGCTAAAAAAAAATACAAATTACTGGAATCCAGGCTGGACCAATGAAACCTCTGAGAATTTCAATAATTTGATATCTTATGATTCTTCTTGCTTTAATTCAGCCTCAAATAAAGCTGTGTATCATCAGCATAGTATTGAAAAAAAACCCACATTAGTGAAACACTCAGTGACTTTTTATGGAGAATTAAAATGAAATAAACACAACAAAAGAGATTCTATTTATTGTCACACTGAGCAGTTTTTTTGAAGTACGTTGTTACATTTCAATCATAAATATATGTTTCTTTAAAAAAACAATTGTCCTGTTTAGACTTAACAGAAACTCAATATCCAGAATAAATGTTGAAATTGTATATTTCTACAAACCACATATTTGTTGGAATTCAAGGGTTTTTTTTACATTTTATTTTTGTATTTTATATTGAGAGAAAACTGCAGTTCAGGTCTATGATAAGGTCCGAACTACTTGGAGATGGTTAGAAAAAGATAATGTTTTGGTTAAAATCCATGGTTCTGTTTCTACACACACTTCTGGAAATTTTCTTAATGTTTTGCAAGAGAGATGTGATTTTTTTTCTTTCAGCCAAAACAGAAGTGAATGTTGGTTTTCAGCAGCGATCTGCTGCTTGGCAGCTGTCTTGCCTCTGGCAACCACCATCCCCTCCTCCACCTAATGAGAAAGTCCCCTCATATACATGTAACATGAACTATGTCGCTTTGATATGTGCTGTAGAAACACTGATGTAATACACATTAAACATACAATTTAAAATTCCTTTCCTTTACAGGAATGTACAACGCCAACATATTACTCTGCAGCAGAACCATAGAAGAAGATTTACTGAGTCAAATCCACAAACACAAACTAAACTTATCGTTTATACCTAAGATCAGACATTAGGAGGAGGACTTCAAAACAGTTGTAGATTATAATTTCTTCTGTGTCTCTGGAAAAGCTTTATCAGGAATGGACTTTTAGAAATTAAAAAGAAAAACCTCTGTTACAAACTGGAGGTGTGGCATTTTTAGAGAAGCTGACATTTACCAGGCAGGGAGGGTCAAACAAAAAATATTACTGCTTGAACTGTGGAAAATGTAAAATCCAACATTTCCTGAGCTTTACTCATAAAACGCTGTCATCACACTGCTGTCATGCCGTCATTTACCTCTCACTCATTTCAATTAACGCCTGCGGCATAATCTCCCAGCCGGCTCCAGCAAGCTCCCATGCTGCAGTTCCTCCTTGCTCAACTTTTCCCTTTAGAATCAAAGTGGGTAAATTAAAAAAGTTATTCATTGTGTTTGGAAATGGAAAATCATTCTAGTAGTGTTCCTGTTAAGTATAATATTACACTACCAGAATATAAACTGCAGCATTGCTCTCGTACAACCTTCACACCTTTAGATCGTTCTCAACATGTATTACATGCTTTTTAGAGCTAAATGTGGCAGTTCACTGCACAGAAAGGCTTATGTGACTTTACCTACTGGAACAGCAGTGGTCGGCTTGAGCCTCCTGTGTTTTTGCCAATGAGTTTAAGTTGTCAGTGGAGGTTGTTGATGTGATGAAAACATTAAGTGTGCTGAAGAACGGCTCAGCATCCTTGCTTGCTGTGATTACCTCTCTGTATCACAGTGACTGAAACAACATAAACACAGCAGTTGCATGGCAGTAGTCTCTTGTTTAGTAATGAGGCGAGGCACAGTGCACCCCGTTCATACAATACAGATGTCTGATCTTGCAGTAGTTCTATCAGTGTGTAAAATCTAACTATGGACGAGCATAAATCCAGCTTAAAAATCAGTGAACTATGTGCTGATAGACTGGTCTAATAGAGGGGCATTAATAAATTGTATTCATTAAAGCAATGGCATTAAACATGTCCCATTTCATGTCCTAAAATTGTGTTCCTATTGATAATATCCAGGGTATCAGAGAATTACTCGTGAAATTGGTTTTAGCAGCATAAGAGTGTCCTCTAACTGTTTTTCCAACTCTCTGTCATTTACGCGCCTCTCTTAAAGTGAAATATCAGGCTTCTCCAAACTGCTATTCTGAGGTGAGAAATCCCATTATTTTTGCTTGACTGGTTTCACCTGTCAGTGAATAATTTCACCATAATCATCAGTAGGAGAAACTGGTGATTGGGTTGCCAGATTGAGACATCAGGCTCTCTGTTGATAACACAAAAGAGCACTGAAGAAGGACTCCACTGGAGAGTATCAGAGGGAGAGAAGGGGGGGAAATTTACCCATCACATTCATCTTAGGTGGTTTAATTTTAATTTGGTGGCGTGGTGTTACATGGTGTGGTGCCAGTGTCTACATGAACCTGTTACTCAGTTACTGAATCTAAGGTGGCCGGTTCGCTCCATTTGGGCTGATTTCCCACATTAAGCATTAGGTATGCTTGTGATTAAGTTCACATGTAGTTTGCAGTTAATCTTGTTTGTTCCTCTGCAACATCAACTGTCAGCTGTCATGAAGGGATAGTGAGTTTGTGAGGAGCTTTACTGGAGAAGAGTGAAATAGTAACAGGTTGAACCAAACAGTTTCAAGTTCACACAGAGAGCTGGTCAAGGGCAAACAGTCAATAGCCTGAGCCGCCCCTTTAAATGTCAGTTGTCTTGGAAACAGGTGCAGAAATGGAGGATTTGGACGGTGGCTGAGCAACCTGGGAGCCGACGGTTAGCAACGCCCAAGAACAACAGCGTGCCACCCCGTGGAGCCACGCTGCTCCACTGAAAGCTGCAATTCAGGCAAACTGGAGGGTAGAGGACCATGAAAAACAGCAGCGGGACCACCTGATGGTATAATCCTCATCTTCAGTATAATTCAGGAAAAAGAAGTGTGGAACTCAAAAAAAACATGCAGAAAAAAAACAGCTTGATAAGAATAGTTATTTAAAATTTACCTTTCATGCATATTTCTGTGCTGAAATATTCCTGCAGTTAATATTTATGTCAACAACATCTTTGAATTTAAGGAGGGATAAGTAAGAAAGGAAAAATAAATTCAGTGTTGAATTACATGTCTGTGGTTTGTGAAGGTAAAATTCTGCCTGCCTCTGCCTGTTTATGTTTTTAGAGATTACTGTCACCTATGTAGTGTATAAGCCCACCCATCACAGTTGAATTTATCCAAAAAGAAAAGGTACAGGAAGAAAATACAGACTTATGAACTTGCCCAGAAACACTGAAAGAAAACAGGCATCTTGGTGTGTCTTAGTACAGAAACTCTATTCACTACTGCCCCCTGCTGTGAGCATAAATACTAACCTGGAGCCTTATGTATCACACTGTGAACACCCTCACCAGAGGTGAACAGAGGCAAGAATATCAAGCCTTTGTAGAAATAATGTTACTTCTCTTTTATTTTGACACATTCAGGTGATTTAAAGGATTAAATACGACAAATTTCTTTCCATTCAGATATTTCTTGACAAACAACGCTTCTTCTATTCATGCTCCCACAGAGATGACTACTTTGTCTTAATAAGGAGGATTTCAAAGAGACCTGACTTATATGATTTAAGAAAATTATGAGAAAATTCAATGGGATTTCTTCTTAGACAGCTCAGCTGCGGGTTACTCTTCAAGTCCTGACTTTCCAACAGCAGTTCTGTAAAATGCATCCTTGTTGATAATAAAAGTAAGTGCTTAAGAATAGTTCAAGAAAAGGGTGGAAGCCCTTGTAATCATGTCTCATTTGATTTTTTTAAGGATCATCCATGCAGTAAATGATGCAATCTGTCCCACATATTCTGCAAAAGTGCAATATTAGATTCTTTGGTCGTTTGGTTGTCCTCTTCATCCTTCATATTAAGAAGTTCAGCTTCTTTCTCCGGATAGAAATTTCGAACATCAAAGGGTCTAACAGGGTGAGCAAGTCTTTTAACTCTGACGCCATCAAACTGTTGAATGTTCACAAGAAACTGCATGAACTCTGGGTTTTATGTTGCGTTATCACTTGATGTACGTCGTTTTATGTGGGCTTATATGTGTTGAGTTATATGACTTTTAAATGAGGCGCTGCTACAGGGATATTAAACCACCTCTGAGGTCCACACTCAAATATCTCAACAACTATTGGATGGACGGCAATAAGATCTTTGACAGCATTTCACTCAGAGCATCGCTGTGCTTTACTCCGCTGCTATGTGGCTCGTGACTCTTATTCATGTTGTTATTGGTTTTGTGTATTTTATTATGTCTTACGGTTGTGTGTGTGGTTCACCTGGCTGCAAGACAAAAGGCCCCCTGGAAGACCATAAAGTTAAAGTTGAAAGTAGGTCACAGTGATAACAGAACATGAATATAAATTAATTCTTTTTCCAATTCTCAGTGAAGCGCTTCCTTACTCCACTTAACTGTTCTTATCAATGTGCACAAGACAAGAAGATGCACTTAGGATTGTGGAATGTAACTAAGTAAATTTACTAGTACTGTATTTACTTGAGTGTTCCACCTCATGTATTAATTATATATTACATATGTGTGAGTGTGTGTATATATAAATGAACCATATATACATATACATAAATTAACATAAATTAACATAAAAGATGATGACATACTAGTATTGACCGGGCTACCAAGCAGTATATTCAGATTTGACTGGCTGCAATGATGTTCACCTTATTGCCACATTGTATAATTAGTACGTATACTCTCAGTATTTTAAGTATATTTTGCTTCCAATTTTTTTGTGTTTTTACTTCACAGGACTTATACTCAGATTATTTTTTCACCGTGGTATTCATCCTTTTTCTCAAGTACAAGATCTGAATAGTCTGCTTCTTCAGGTTAGGATGGAAAGTAGGATGGATGGGGAAAAAAAATATGCCTTCAGCTGCTTTAAAAAATAAAATAAAAGTGCAACATGGTTTATGTAATGCAGATCTCCATTTATTTATCCAAGCTGACATCAAGGACATCCTGTGATCTCCGTGGTTTAAGCAATGAGCTGGCATTGTCAGTTTCATAACTCATGAGCCGGAGTGACAGATACACATGTCAGCACTTCTGCAAACACATCTGCCTCTGATACCTCCTACCACATCCGTCTTTTCCTCCCCACGGTCCCTCTCGCTCCACAGGCCTACTCTCCTACCATTTAAGCCATAAGAAAGAGCAGCTGAGACGTGTCAAAAAATTTTTTCATTACAACCCCTTTTCTGTGTCAAGTTTCTTCACATCTTACAGCCTCTCCAACGCAGAGTGACCCAGCTTCTGTTCTCCAGCCACAGCTGATTAATTGAGGGCAGAGAAGATGCAGATACAGCGGGACACATCAGATCCTTGAAACTTTGCGACGTGCCGTATAGTGCTGGTGCTGCTGAACTGTGGAGGCAAGATAGCCGGTGGGCATGACTTGGATGGGGACCTTTCAAATCGAATCGCATCGCGTCGGTCCCCGTCCCGGCCCCGGCCATGCTATCAGAGCAGATAACGTGCTCCGGTAAAGGTTACGACTCACCATGACATTTGTGTTGAGACCCAGCATTCCCTGATTCCCTGCGTGCTTTTGTGTGTGTGTGTGTGTGTGTGTGTGTGTGTGTTTCCACTGCACCCTGAGTGTGTGCATGCGCTCCATGCTCAAGTTGTTTATAATAAAAGTGGGTAAATCAAAACAGGAGCCACAGACAGTCGATTAAGATAGTGAAACAGGAGCCATGAATCCCATTAAATCACATTCTGCCTTTATGTATTTTAGGTCCTGATGTTTGCACAAAGATCATCAGAGACCAGAGCACTTTCCAAAGGCAGGAAACGACTGTTGAGCCGCTTTGTTTGACCTTATTCATATATAATATTATTAAGAAGTGCAATCACCTATTAAACTAAAATCTGTGATTCCTTTTTCATTGCAGAAACAAGTTTATCTCTTGCTCTCTTTAAGACAGTTTCTTTTCTGCATTAATAAAGATGCACGGCATGTTGAGTCCTCAAAAGTGAAATCAGAAACATGATAAGAAGCCAGTCACTTCAGTGCATTATAAATCTAAAGAGAGAAAAAGATTACGCTGTCTAGAAAGGTAAGTTTGTTCTCTTTTTTTCAGCCTCATCTGAGCCCTTTCAAATTTCATTTCACTCACACAGAAATAGGCTACTACAAAAACATCAATTTTCTCCACGTCTCTGACTCACTGTGTGCGTGTGTGTCTGTGTGTGTATGCATGTGTGTGCTGTCCTTGCATGTTAAATCAGTTAAAAAATAGCTTCAACTTCAGACCTAAATGAAGATTGTAAGCAGTTATAGATTATAGCTAAGTACATCGACACAAATTCTGCAAAAATATGTTTACATTTGTACTTGACCCCCTGAGTACTTTGATATTAAAGTACTTTATGCTTTAACTTCACTATATTTATATAAAAACATAACATTAAACATTTGCTCTTTAGATTTAGATTGTTTAAACAAAATATATAGAGACAGATAAATTACTATTTATATATGTTTGTATAAAATATAAATCAGTAGGTCATTTCATTTGTAATTATAATCCAGTTATTTATCTTTTGATGAGATCTGATTAGAGTTAAGATAAGATCATGTTTTGGCTTGAAATTCCTTGTCTTGAGGCTACTTTTCTGACAGTCGCTAACATTACTGGAGTGAACGTGTCGACCTTGATGTGGTCTCAGACACTGATCTGCTTGGTAGCTGCCTCATGTAGGTGCCACAACCATCAGCTCTGTCCTCCTGATGAGGAGTCAGCTCATAAAGGCCTGCTGGTACATTCAATCTGATACCTCGCTTTGATATTTATTATTATTAAAAGGTTAATTTGATGCTTACAGCTTTGTCATAAGTAAGCTCGGGTTTTTAAGAAACTTCTTATTGTTATTGCAGTATTAATCAATAACTCTAGCTTTTCCTGTGAAGGGGTAGCTGATATTGTTACGTTAGCTGTTACATATGTAATAAAGAGTGACAATCAGTGGCAAAAACTGCAGTTCCTAAAATGACCACTGGAGGCTGGCTCAAAAAGAGATCCAGTTCTCATGGATACCTACATGCGAAGGGCCACTTTTAAAGCCAATATAAGCATGTTAACAGCATGCTATAAAAAAATGGTGTTGGTCTCCAAAGCTCATTTTCATGAAAATAGTTCATAGAGTGATTTTTTTACAACTAACTTCTTTAATTATGTTGAGGTTTGAAGTGATGCATAATTAAAGGTGCGGCCACTTTGAGTAACAGCAGAAGCTGGCATCTGATAGCGGGCACTTGTGGCTTCCAACCCAGGATGAAAACAGCCATAATGCCAAACTCAAGGCTTTAGAAAGGATCCCAGTGGCTATGTTTACTTATTATATGAGAGTCTATTGAGACTGGGATCTATGGTGTTTTGTGTGTAAGACCCCACTTCCCATTTCCTTGTAACATTTAAACTTTATCAGAAAACATAGCAAATCATTATTGGTATTCTGCATTGGTTTGAATCTAGTATCCTATTAGCTTTTTCACTGCTGAGGTGACCAGTGCGGCACTCCTTGGTGCCACAGCCTTCTCCACTCTCATAACAAAAGCATTTTCTTCTGAGATCCACTTCATTACCCAGACTAATATGGAGCAAAATGTTTATTTAAATGAGCCAAGATCAAATCCTATAAAATAAATGAGAAAAATGCAGAAATGGATTATATGCTTGCAGAAAAAAAACAAATTATATTTGAATTAATTACAAACCAAAAGGGTGTCTGGGTTGAAAAAAGAAAACACTTATTTCTTGCCATTTCCTTAGTTATTTTCTTGTTAGCTTGCATTTATTTATTATCATCATCCCTCGCTGCCCAGTGTTTTCAACACGTGTCCATGGAAATAGAAGATAATTACATTTTATCAGGATCAACATGACAACCGCAAGCTTTGTGAGCAACTGATTGGCCGTTGTTTCAAGAAGGGGGCACATTGTGAGCTTTTGATTGGCTGCTACCAGAGGAACGACTTTCAATTTGCAATTGATTGGGCAGTGTAATTTTCCACCTGAATGGCTTCTAGGCGCGCACACACACACACACACACACACACACACACACACACACACACACACACACACACAGAGTTAATGTGTGACTTTGGCAGGAGCTACCTTTGTATAGTGTGAGTGTGTGAATGTGAGTTTCCTCTATCTTATTCTCTGAGCTCTGATGGGGTCTTGCAGAGGGGGCTGAACACAGCGCTGCCCGTCTCAGGGTAAGTCACATGGGACAGTCTGTCAGGTCACCTCTCATCAGGAGGCATACAGCAGAGAAAGCAAATCCACACACACACACACACACACACACACACACACACACAACACAAAAGTCACATCACCTGATCAGATTTTGTTGCACCATCCCACAATCTTTTTCTTTACAATGATTTATGTGCAAATACATTGATCACCATCATCTTGTCTGCATCCAGCCATGCGACACACGACTGCAGGATGTGATCAGACTGTCGACGAAAGTGATTCTGCCAGTCGACAACCAGCCTCTAAGTGCAGCGATATCAGCTCCATCACATAAGAAATAGGACGCTGTGACCTCTCTCACACTCCGCCTTTCTGCCTTTTCATTTCATGTCTTTGATTCCCAGCTCCCGTTTCATTTACTTACATGGAGATGTGATAAAAAGGTGATTCAAGGGGCCCTTTTCCATCGGTTTTTACAGCCCACTCGCTTACAAACAGGTTGCTTTTAGTGTGAAATAGTAGCATATTATTCCAGCTCATTCACAAAGGTGCTGTTAACCATTTGCCAAAGGCATAGAAACGATCATGTGAAGATGCTTTTTTACTCGCTGAGATAAAAATGCTGAATGTGCCAAACTATTTTGTAAAATGATAGTTTTACTCGTAGTAAGGCCATAGTTCTGGCTCCATCCAAAGGTAAAAACACATCTATGCTAGCACCTCTAAAACACACTGATTAGCAACTTGTTTAATTTGTATAAACACCCATTGAAGACTCTGACAAGTCACTGCATCAGACCAGTTTGGCACATAACCTTTGTGAAAAACTTTTACACTTACATTTGCATACAGATTAAACCAACTAGTCCTCCAAAATATGAAAAAGCATATGTAGTTGGTTACACAGAGTCCAGAATGACACATATAAGTGTTTTTTTAATTTGGTGCACTGATATAAGTATCTGAGGTACGATGGGTGCTCTGTCTTGAGGCCCTGAATCTTTCAGGGACCCATAAAGGATGATAATTATTGCTGCTTGGTCATTATAAGTCATATAGAGCATGTTGCCTCACTTTCACAGCAACCGTTCAAAGACAATATTCACAATCTTTAACATGAATGTGTTTGTTATGTCACTCTCCCACCTGTCTGTTTTTACTTTACTCATAGTTTTGTATGTCTCTGCATGTGTGGGCGTGAGCATGTGCTTGTATTTTGGGAGAGGGGGAGGACCCAAGAAAAAAAATACACCAGTTATGTTACACTGTTGACCTGATGCCACAATTGAGGAAGACACGGTTAGATAAGATAATTATCTGATATTACACTGCCGTTGGTTAGGTTTGGTGATTGGTGTGAAGTTAAGACCACAGTTTGGGTTAAAATGACCACTTAGGTCAGTTTCATAAGGTTAGGGGACCGTCATCGCCATGGTTGCATTAATAACCACTTGCTTAGAGTTATGGTTTGGGTGAACAATGTCATGGTTAGAAATAGTAAAAAGAGAGATCCTCTACTCAGAATTTAACATTTGACTGATCCATTCAACCACTTCAGCTTCCTCCCTCTGTAGACTCGTCTCAATACCTGTATCACCCTCGCAATTTTTTAATCTAACAGACTTGTGCCAGCAGTTTCCTGTCTTTGTTCTAAGCTAAGCTAACCACCTGCTGGTTTTCACTTATCATACAGACATGAGAGTGGTAATTCTCTTTACTCAGCAAGACAAAAATTAATGTACTATCCAAAATATCCCCAAACTGTTCTTTTAAGTCACTCTTCTAAAGGAGAAGTGCTCTGCAAATAATAGGCAGATCAATGCACAACACTGTGTCTTTGGTGACGTACAAGCACATAAATCATGCAAACAAGTGTGCATCAGATCTTTAAGAAACCTGATCAGAGAGTCGACTCTTCTGAAGGACAAAGACACAGAGCGTGACAAAACAGTTATTAAAGCAAGAGCAAGCGAGACGATCTCTAGACCGAGCAGCAGGGAAAGGGGAGACGTGACCATGGAGGGGTGACAGAGCGAGACGCCAAAATGAAGAAATGCAGAGATGAGAGGATAGAGAAATAGAGGGCCTGCCAGACCTGACGAGGGATGGAAGAAAATAAAGAGAGGACAACTCAGGCCAGATAAACAGATCCGAATGGCCTTTGTTCACGCACACTTATGACATTGAAAGTTTTCAATTTAGTGATATTATATATAAAAAAAGGCCAGCGGTTCACAGTGTTTTATCAACTAATACATCTGAGGTTGTGTTAAAATGTCAAGTGCATGCTTTCCTTTTAAATGTCTGTGGTCTAAATGTGAAAACTGAGGCAGAAAAGTTCAGCATTGCACTTTGAATATAATTTTTCATTGCAAACAAAACAAAACTTTAATAAATCCCAGCCTATTTAAAATAACGCAGCATTATTATAATTCCTTCTCTGTATTTGGACCGAAGGCGTGGAGTGTAGGCCACCGGGTTCAAGAAAATAATCAACAGACTGACAAGCAGCTCTGAATGTCAATCAGCATGAGAGCCTTGTTGTCTGTTTTTCCTGCCATTATCAAGTAACTACAGGTAAATATAGTGTTTAAGAATAGATATTAAATTGTGTCCTTGGTTTTCGAGTTGAGCAGCTTGTCTGGTTCAAGAAATTGCACAATCAACTCCAAAGAGCAGAATTATTTTTTAAAAGCACACCGGCTGTAGATA
The DNA here is from genome assembly GCA_029814765.1 of Acanthurus leucopareius. NCBI lineage: Eukaryota > Metazoa > Chordata > Actinopteri > Acanthuriformes > Acanthuridae > Acanthurus > Acanthurus leucopareius. The sequence continues at coordinate 1,078,534 of JAQMCX010000029.1, read as the reverse complement.
TCTCTCCGCGGCTTTCAAAGAAAGCGTCTATCTCCTGCTCATTTCCTCACAATCCAGCTTGTATTGATAAAGCCGGAAGTAGGAAACAGCGGGTCCCTGTGGGAGTCTGTTCTTCCAGTCTGCTGATCCTCTCGGGGACAGAGGAGAGAAATTACTATCAACAAAACCAGTTTGGAGCAGCAGTGGCCATCAGATAAGAGAACAACAATGTACATGCCACTCGTAAATCAATCAAGGTCACCTCATTCTCTCTTTGGTTCTTTGTTATAGCGGCCTTAATTCATCATGAACACTTCAGCTGCTTCAGAATTGGATTATAAAGTTATCAGAATCTGACATTCTGAGAAAAAACACGTTTCGTTTTTTTGTTTTTTTTGTCTTGTTACCTCTTCAGTTGTTTGACTCTACTTTAGATTATCAACACCCAAGACTCTGACCTTGAGGCTTTCCTCTGGTCAGCTGTCCCACAGTACCACCTGCTGGTCATAAACCCTCACACCAACATTTACCAGCATGTAAATTCTAGGCAAGCAGTATTTACTAAACTATTTCAGGCCCCAACAATGAAGTTATTTTAATAAATCCCCTTCAGATAGTCATGGAAGAAAAATTCTGATCCTTTTACAAAGACATGTCCTGCATTCAAAACTTTATTTTAGTAAAACTATAAAAGTTTTATTTAAATAAAATCATTTAAACGGAGTATTACTAGCCAAATGTACTAGTTTACAGAACACAACGTTAATTGAGTTTGTTTCCAAAAATATATTTAAATATTGGATTATGATATTCACTGAATATTCACTGATTCACTGAACTACTTAAAAATTCATAAAATCTTCTCCTCTGCCCTTATTTAGGGATTTAGAATATAAATATTTTACATTTCAAAATGAGCAATGAGCCTCTAAACTGTTTGTGATGGATCAATATTAGTTCTCACAAACACGACTTAACCCCAAATTTAAGGTGAGCACACAGAGATTTCTCTCCTTCAGCAGATGCTAAACTCTGCACATGCATCATTCTGCACAGAGAAGGTCAAACATCCAAGACAAATGACAAAAAGCAAAGCACATTTATTCTTATGAAGAGTGAGTCTGATTTCTGGAAACAAAAATGGTAAAATGATTTTATTTAATTAAAGAAAACACTGTTTATTCATCAACACATCATTGGAATGTAAAGATTATTCTGCATTCATTGTTGTTTTTTTTAATCCAGCATTATCTCCACATACATTAAGGAAAATTATGTAAGTAATTAGGAAAAACACACTGGTCAAAGAGTTTTGTATTTCATTCACAGGAGACCACATGCACTCACACAGATAAATACCTCTGGGCCAAACTTGTCCCAGTTTAACACTGAAGTAACATTTATTTCCCTTTTTTATACCCACATTGTCACTGGATTATGTCCATAAAGTTAAGTCCTTTATCCCTGAATGGGTTTGGAGCAGCTCTCACCACTCCAGCCTGGGTAACACTGGCACTCAAACTCAGACTTCATGAGCTTCACCTCACGTGTTCTCATCCGTCCAAAAACTCTGTAGTTCTGCCCCCCCTCTGGTTTCCTCTCAGACACCACCTTCCACACCGCAGGGTTCAGGTGGAGGTACGCCCTTGAGCTCGGGTTCTTCCTCTGGCATCTTCCCTGTGAGGAACACAAAGTCTGGCTGCAAAGAGTGGCTGCTGACGTCACGTTCACCAGGTAAGGACCCAGAGTCTCATCGATGTAGGATTTGACGGCATCGCAAGTGGCCTAAAAGCAGAGGAGAAACATATAAGTGAGCTTCAAAAAACATCGTAACAGCTGGATTTAGCGTGAACTTTATGTCTAAACATGGGCAAAAATCATGCCATCAAGTGTAATATTGATGATTGCACTTTTTTGGGTTAAAACAAAAGTTTTTACCATTGTGAACTTTGTTTAAAGGTGTAGGCCAACATGTTTAATAGGACCAAATGGAAGAGAAGTAAAGCAATAGTTAAAAAGAGTCTCCAAAATCAAACCTCAAGGGGCAGAGGTTAGTCTCTTTAAATTATAACAGCAAAAAAAAAAAAAATCTCTAATAAAGATATCGAGTTTCTGAGCTCAGACTTCTTCCTCCCACCAACATCATCAGCTGGATGTCAAACAGCAATGAGAATTCAGGAGGAAATCAACGATGTTGCAGAGAGGTGCACAGAAAACAACCGACTGCTCAACGGCAGCGAAACCACAGAGTTGGTTGTTGATTTCTAGAAAAATGGGGTCAAAGACACACACACACACACACACACACACACACACACCTGTCTTCTTTAGGGGAATTGAGGTAGAGCAGGTGAAAGTTTTCAGTTTCATTGCCAAACATTATAGAGAACCTATCTTGAGTATCACACATCTCCACCCTGGTAGATAAAGCTCCAGAAACATCTTTATTTCCTAAGAAAATGAAGACGGGGAATTCCTGTACCAAGTTCTTTTAAATAAAGATGAATGATAAAAAGCATTCTGAATGGAAACATGACAAGCTGACTTTACTATGTGCACAGTACAGGACAGAAAGGCTCTGCAGCAGAGGATCAAAACCACCCAGAACATCATTGGTGCCCATTAACCAAGTATCAGTGCTGTCAGTGAGTTGAAGCCTTATCTCACACTCATCAGGGCGACATATGAGATTGTTTCTGGTTTCCTCCTTTACAGTCTAGCAATCGGACATGACTAAAGATAAAGATACAATGAAAAACAGAAGGAAACAGAGTATCCACATCATCTTTTTTACAGCAGTTTTTTAAAAAATACTCTTGCTCGAGAGATTTATAACAGAACTAAAAGCAGTTCATGTGAACATGATGACAGTTCATCATATCATACCTCAGATTTTGAGAGGGCATGATCACCCCAGAGCACAACCCCTGCAGATCCCAAAGCAACACTCTCACCAATGGTGTAGACCAGGTGCTCCTGCAGAAGGATAAAAAAAAGGAGGTCAGAGGAATATTCAGACCAAATCATGTCAGTCAGTCATAGTGCATGGAGTTAAAACATCTGCTGCTTGCCTGAGAGAGGAAATCTAACGTGTAGGTGTAGACGATGCGAGCGTAAGGAAACACAGGAGGTATCAGTGGAGTTAGCTTAGCTGCCGCTCTCTTGGCCTCCATGATGCGGTGATGGACGAAGAGGAGCACTTCTTTGCCAAGGTTTCGCATGTTGAGGCTGAGGTAGATGTCGGGATAAAGAGCAGAGGAGACGTTCCACAACCACAGCAGCTCATCGTTTCTCTTGAGCTCTATATCTGGACACTCCCCTGTGTAGTTTGTGCTTTTGTCACTGTAGTAGTTGTAGCAGTTTGGAAAACCATAAAAACCCCACAGTCCATTTGGTCTTTCCTGCTCCCCCAGCTTCAGTGTTTCTTCCATGAATTTCCTTCCAGCTCCTTCAAACTCCAGCCGTGCTGCAGCGTCTACCTGTGCAGGGCTCCAGTCTGGATGCTTGGACCTCACCAGCGCTCTTGATCCCTCCCAGTACACCTGTTTACTGTCCCAGTTTCTCTCCCATACAGGTCTCCAGCTCTCCCAGTCAACCACAGCTAGGCCTTGGAAATCCTTGTCAGGGATAAAGGTGTGGATGTTGTCTTTGGCAACCCTGAGGTGTTTATCAAGACTGGCGTTTTGTGGCACCCCGCCATTGATAGCCTCTGCTTGGCTGGAGTACCTGGGATACAGACCAAGCTTTTCAGAATAAAAGATGGTTATGTTTTCACCCATAAAGGTTTGATTCTGGTTCTGGACGATGCTGAAGGTACCCAAATCGAGGTCCACGCCATATTGGGAGAGACAGCTGGCAGTCGGGGCGTTCCACACAGAGAGGAAAGGCACCTGGGAGAAGGATGATGTCTGAAACTGCAGTCCTGAAACAAAGCTGATCAGTTCTAAGACAAGCAGCCCCTCAGGATGAAAGAGACCCATTCCTGCAAAGAAGGAAAAGACAGTTCACCTAATATTACTGATACAAAAGTGTTGTGTAATTTGGGAGGGACATTGCATTATTATTAACTTTAGACAAACCAGTTTTTAAGTTGTTGGTAGTCAGAACACTGACAAAAAAATAAAAAATAAAGCAAATACTGTTTCTCTTGTCTAAGTTTCAGCCACAAGAATTTCAGCTTTGATCAAGTAGCCTATATTACTTTTTTGTAAATTAATTTTACTTAATTTTCTAGTTGAGCATAAATGTTGTTTTGGTGAAGCTACATGGGAATAAAGTCATATACTATAATGTTGTCCAGTGTGTAATAAAGTAACAGCAGATTCACAGTCACAAACAGTAACTTACCTATTTAACAACTGGAATTTGTTTTGGACTTTGTGGTCTGGACGTGTAGGGAAGTCTGATCAGCAGTCTCATGATCTAAATGACACATGCAGGAAAAAGGGAAGGGACAAAAACAGAAGTGGGCGCTGGGATTTCGAGCAACCAATTGGAAGTGTGCAAAGGTTCCCTGACAACCAATCAGAGGCGTGCAAAGAATCCAACAAACCAATCGTAAGAGACATGCAGATTGTTTTCAGGAGCAGACAGATTTAAAGTCACAGGCGAGTTTAAACCTCCTCCCATCATTCTGTGTGTTCTGAACGCAGAGTTTTCGGTTCGCCTCAATGAGAAATGTCTATAATTGAAGGTAAACAGTTAACTGAAGAGCCTGGACCTAGAAAGGCAATATATTTCTTCTCTAAGTGGCTGTCAAGTAAGCCATAATGAACTCTTCCTCCTGCAAATTTAAATGTATGCCTTGCTAAACTCTTAAAAGCAGTAAAAATAACTCTTGGCTTAACAGCACCCTACAATTACATGAGGAGGGGGGTATGAGGCAGCAGCCTGCAAAACGTTTCCCTCCCTGAGAACTGGCTCTGCCTCCCCATAGCGACCAATGATGACATGTTTTTCTACTTAGAGCTTAACCTTTAGTGACTGTAAACAGCAAAGCCATACCTGTATTATCCCCAAAAAATAAAGCAAAGATTAACTTTAATTTGGTATACGTCCTGTCCTTATTCTGTCCTCTGAATCTGTAAAGAAATTACACAAGTACTTCATCAAAGAAGTTTATTTACTCAGACAAAAGTCAAAATTGCATAAAGAGGGAGGCAGTCATATAAGTAAAATGGTGAAACATACAAAGTGTTACAAATGAATGTTTTACATAGTTTGTGCTCTACTGAAATAAAGAACAGACTGTTATTTTTCAGTGAAAATCTTGTAATGTTGTGTTTTAAGAGAAAGCTAGTAGTCATGATTTGGAAATAAAAATAATAAAATATCATATAAACACCTAAAAATACATTCAAATAAATAGTAACACAGTAATTGCCTCCATAAAAAACATCAGATGTCAGACAGAGGTCATGTTAAAAAGAGTTCAGGCACTTCAGATATATTGTGCTATTTCCATATTTAAGTGCATCAGTTCCACTTTCACCAATCAGCTACTGACATGACGCACTTCAAATCATTCAACTCATTGCATCCCTCTTAAAAAAACAAAACAAAACAAAACAAAAGGCTTTCTCTCTGAGAAACATGGAATTTGACACTTTGGGAAACAGTGACTGAGAGGAAACTGAGAGCAAAATGTAAACAAGGTCATTTCCAGCGAGCCCTCCATTGTTTAAAAAAAAGATCAAAAGTTATAAACAAATAACTCTCCAATTTCCACAGTGTTTCTTATAAAATTCAATTTGACATCACCCATTTACAGCAATTAAAAAAAAAGAAACTCCTTACTCCTTAAGATTCCCTTAAGTGAATTACTCCATTAGTGTTCAGCCTGTGTGCTGCTTTTTTCAGACATGTAAGAATGCAGCTACGTCTAAAGAATTTATGGTGTATTAACAGAGCAGCAGAGAGATGATCAGTAAGATCACACACTGCAGGGCTGCTGGACTGCTGGCTTTAGATGGTTGCAAAATTGCCTGATGGCAGCCGTTTCCCTCATAGCCGCTGTAGCACTGGCACTGAAACTCTGTGTGAAATTTCGTCTTCTCTGCTTCATTGATCTCACCGGTGACCATCCGATGCAAGTAAACGTCGCTGTCTGGATTCTTGCGCAGACAACGGCCGTGAGAACCACACAAGGTCTGGCTGCATAGCTCTGCTGCCGTGGAGACGTTAAGGAGGTATTGACCCAGCGGACCCCGCAGATACACATCCAGGTTGGAGCAGCTGGTCTGGAGAGAAATTCCCAATAAGTTAAGTGTGCGCTTCAGGCACCAAACACAAAAACCTGCTGCTCACATTAATCATGTGTGAAAGGCTCAGGGTTGTGACTTTTTGAGTACTTTAAAGAAAACCACAACAGCTGCGTAACATTCAGTGGTAGATGAAGTATTCAGATCCTTCCTAGAATGTGTAACTTTTCTACATTAAATTGCCAAAAAACCTTGACACCTTTGACATCATGATATCTTAGTATTTTCTTGAATTCTGCGTTTATGTTACCCTTAATGCTGGCAAATATGACTGAACAGAACATGAATAAAACTGTAATATGTTAAATCTATGAAAATTTTTATCAGTCAGATAGATTTTCATCTGCAAAAGGCTGGCAGTGATGCAATGCTACTTCACTACCTAAAGAAATTATGTCTTCTTTTCATTGTTTAATTGAGAGACCTCTAGTGGCAGAAATGACATATTTTGCATTTATTTGGATTTAAAAAGCATTTGACTGAATGTAAATGACTATAATTTAAAGCTGGCCATATAAAGTCCTTGGAATAAAAAAAAAAAAATTAGGCTCTTTTTCTATATGAACTTAACTTCTCATTATTCTGACTGAGCCACAGATTTATTTCTAGTCAACGGAACATTTAACTGGGTTGATCTGGAGAAACTGGAGAAAATTAAAAAGCAGAATTTTTGCTAAAATCACAAGATGCTAAAAATGGCCCCATGTTGACATTTCACTTTTGGATGTGCTGATTACTTTACAATAAAGAAAAACTGAAGGAAAAATGTATGAATGAATGAATGAATGAATTTACAATGTATTTTCACCATCTAGATGGAAAAATTCTATATTTATGAAAAAAAAGAGAATGGTTGTTTCATTTGTAATAAACCTAAAGAAGCTCTGCTGCAAAGTGTAACACATTTGACATTCAGAAAGTGGATTCAAGATGGCGTGTCCATTGTGCTTTTTTAACAAGTGTGTGATCATGTAGGTGCTTAAAATAATTCTAATAAAATAAGAATACATACAACAGGCTAGCCATATAAAGACTAATATGTTCACTTGGAAAAATGCAAATCACTTTAATCTATTTTCTCACATTAACCTTCAACTTTAGTGAAGACATGCACTAAATATATATAATAAAATACAGTGCCAAGCAACCTAAAATAAAAAAAAATTCCAACAAATATCTCCCACGTATATAAAGAACTCTATGTGACTCAAGTCACTATAACTAGAACGGAGCTGAAGGGCTGACAAATGATTGCTAGTTATCAAATGACTGTACACATGACAGACAGGGGCAGAAGGTCAAAACTCACCACATGATGATGCTTATGCTCAAATCTGTAAGTCTGTCTAAGTTAATAATGTTCATTTTTCATTATTAGTATGTGGACGCTTACTTTGCTGCTTGCATAGGCTGCTTCTCCCCACAGGATGATCCCAGCTGCTCCCAAAGCCACGCTCTCCCCGATGGTGGAGACGAGGTCAGTCTGTAAAAGACGATACAGTGCTTTAACTCTACAACATGTGACCTCTTGCATTTTTAAGACTTACAGGTCAAACACAGGAAATATACACTGTTGGGGATCACTGTACTGGGGTCAGAATGTTAGTGGGACACAAGCTACCGCATGTGAAGCACAGCAGCAGCTCTTATCTGTTCACTCACCCATAAGGAAACGGTCTATAGGGTGTTAGCGAGATTTTCAACTTGACCAACACCCATCCTGCCCACTCCACAAAAAAGAGAGGTATTGGGGTGTCTGTCTGCTACCAGAACAGGAAAGGACTGTGGCTGCCGATAAGGAAAAGCTAAAGCTCCATGCAGCATGCACACATCAGAGAGAAAGAGAGAGCAGAGTGTTAGAGCTACAGTGTCATTAAGAGTTAATTTTGGAGCAAAAAAAAGTCCATCATATCCTCTGCTTCCCAAATGTTTGTTGTTATAATGACCAACACTGCACAGGAACACAGCAGTTATTTTAAACATCGCCGGTATGATGAAGAAAAAAGCAGGCAAAATAGTGTTTTAGGAAGAGGTAGCTAAATCAGGACAGGCAGCGTTTCTGAAGTTAGAGCGTCACCTCTGTCAGCAGTTCAAGAGAGTTGGCGTAGGTGGGCCGGGTGTACACAAATACAGGACGTGCCAACCCATCCCCTGATGATGCCAAACGCATCCCCTCCTTCACTCGGTTCCGGACAAACTGCCGACCGGAAGCTGAGGAACGCAGCACAGTGCCCATGTAGATGGAGGGGAAGAGGGCCGTGCTCTCAGTCCACAACCACCTCAGCTTCTCGTTGCGGGCCACCTCCACGTCAGGACAGCGACCTGTGTAGTTCTCTAGAGTGCGCCTGTAATCATGATTATAGCAGTCAGGGAACAGGTAGAACCCCCACAGCTGGTTGGGCCTCAGGTTCTTGGCGTGCCTCAGCGTCTCCAGCATGAACTTCTTGGCAGACATCTCAAACTCTTGCTGGGCCACTTTTGCCACCTGCTCTGGAGGCCATGTTGGGTTCTTCTGACCAACCAACATCCGGGAATGTTTGCGATAAACATCTTTGGTATCCCAATTACGTATCCAGAGTGGGCGCCACTCCTCCCAATCGATAACTGCCAGACCCTTGGCCCCTTGCTCCTGTATATACTTCTGCACTCCCTCCTGCATCTTCTCCAGGTGCTGAGTAAGACTGGCCATCTGCGGCAGCCCCTTGTTCACCGGCGTCTCATCTGGCTCAAAGTAGGGGTACAAACCTAGGCGGTCCTTATAGAAAATGGTGAGGTTTTGTCTAACAAAGCCCTCATTGGGTGAGGCCACTATTTGAAAGCGGTCAAGTTGAAAGCGAATACCATGCCGCGGGGCACAGTCCTCAGTCGGAGCATTCCAAGCTAGAAGAAGAGGCTTTTGGTCATACAGTGGCCATCTCGTGGGCTTCGGTCCCGAAGCACAGAGGCGGTCCCACAGTAGTACAGTCAGTAGCAGCACTTTCCAGTCAGCCAGAGTCCAGTACAACATGTCTTCAGATGTGAACCGACAGATAGGACTGTCACTCTCTGCTCTGCAAGTCACAGAGCAGATTGAAAATGAGTTTCTCCAGTTTAGCTTGTACCTAAAGCAAGTGGCAATCCCAAGTGCATTAACTCATAAGGTTACTAATTCAAAAGGGTATTTTGAAACTATAGTAATGCTTGTAATCAGTATTGCTCACTCTATAAAGATAATCATGAACTACAATATGAACAAAACAATAAATAACAACATACTTAAGCTGATTTTTTGTCTTTATTTATTTAAAACATTTTATTTATATATGCAGAACACACAAGCCTTTCTGTTATTTGTCTTTGAATATAAACTTACAAAAAGTCACTCTCTGCTCAACAAAGTACTGAGGGAAGCCAGATTTAGTTTTTGTACACTTTACTAATAAGTGAAATTGACCATTATATTTAACCTAATTAATCCATATGTAATGCTAACATTGCTTTTTTAATAACAAAAAAAAAAAATGTTGCTAGTTTTCGTCATTATTTACAAAAACATCCTCCTGTGGTTATATGAGCCCTCCACATCAAATCCCCTGGGCTAAAATGACATAAACAAGAAGATTTTTGAAGCAATTATTGTGCCAAACTTTGAGAAACTGCAAAGTTAAATCACATCAGTCTAACTCTTACCTTCACTGGCAGACTGAGGAAGCATTCCCAAAAAAACAGAAGCCCGCTACTTCAAGCCTGCTATTTTTTTCTGCGTTGCCTCACAACAAATTGGAAAAAATCAAAATAAGCATTGCCTTGGTGTGAGTTAGAGACAACGGCCTGGATTCGCAAGGGCACGCGGAGCCGGGTAGCGTCTTCTGCCCTCCGCTCTCCGGTCGCCTGCGGTCGGTAGACTGAAGAGAAGTGGAGTCGCCCCCCTGCGATGTTGTCAGTTGCTACTCCTGTAACTACTTTCAGGATGTTCCATTCAGTCTGGGAAAAGGGGGGAGTGGCGAAACCAACCGGACATCCTAACAACTCAGTCAGCTTCTCAAAGTGCTACATCGACGTGTTTTTTCGCATCATACTTATCACATGATTGCGTTTGCAAGTGCAAGCGAACCTCTGCTTGAATTTTGTCGAGTTTTGTATTTTTTTTTTACAGTGTCCCAGTACAGTAACTGAATGAATCAGTCCAAAAAAAGTTTGCCACTAGCGTCGTGAAACAGATACACTGTAACTAGCAATGTCAATACTCATAGAAGGTCATAGCATGCAAGTGGGCCACATCCTTAAATAAGATCATGCCTACAAATGACCACTGAGTTCCCGTGACCTTTCAGCTACATTACAATCAGATACGCCTATAAATATCACGGGATTTGGAAATGATGTGAAAACCTGATTTTAGTTTGAAAATATAGACCTAGGATACATCTTTGAAAATATGCATCAAAAGTTAAGTATTTCTATGTGACCTTAGTAAAGTCAACTTAAAACTAACATACATTGTTTGTAATGAGTGAATTTAAAACTCAGCAAACCCTTTGTGTGGGTGTGTGTGATTCATTTGTTTTTTAGCCAAGTCATAAACACCTCAAGATAGACATAAGGAGCACAGACAAATAAAAACACAAGTCCTTCTGTACTGTTTTAACCTTGGCAGAGTGTGTCTGACCCAGCTTCTTTAATAAGAAGAGGTATTTTTTTAACACTGGCTCTTTGAACCTGGTCCCAAAAACTCTTTATATGGACAATCATTGAAATCTGTCTGCTGGACTTGTGTATGTTTTTGTGACTTTCACACCACAACATTTCATTCAGAAGTACTGTATTTTTACTTCACTGCATTAATCAAAAAATTGTATTCACTCTTTTAAAATTTTTTCAAGGAAAAACCATAAAGCTCATGAAGTATGATGCTATGTTATAATCTATGAAATAGTTGCAATAGACTGGCGGTATCCCCACTAACTTCCTCCAGTAGTGGATTAAGTGTTCAGATCTTTTCCTCAAGGTAGAAACAAATACACTGTCACAAGTCTTGCATTCAAAAATTAGCTCAAGAGTATGTATGTATATTCAGCAAAATATATTTAGTATCAAAAGAAAAATAACTTATGTAGTAAAAATGATGCATAGCAAACAGCACTTTAATGTCCAGGAGAGATCGAATGTTACCAACTTTATTTACTGTTCAGTTGATTAAACTTTAACTACATATCAAATCTGATTAAAAGTTTAATTTAGAATACTATTTTAGTCAAAGTTTTCAGATAAAGTTAATGGAACAAAACGTACAATATGTGCCATGCATACATAGTAAGGTTCAAGTATAAAGTGCCACAAAAAGACATTTGAGTAAATGTACTTCAATGATTACATTGCTTTACTGTCTACACTAAAATACTGATTACACATATTGTGTCAGTAACTTTACCGAATGAGATAATTCTTCATAATCAGTCTTTTTTTTAAAATAAAATAAAGCTAAATAAATCCTGTTTTTGCTACTTTACTTGAAGCACTTTTACATTTCCGTGTTGCTACTTTACTGAAGGCTTTATATGTTTTTTGTCTCCCACAAACACTCTGATCACACTTCAGACAGAGGGCACAAGGCATGTGGCATACAGATGTCATTGCTGCCAGAGGCATGTGATGACAACCGCTGGCAATGGCTCAGTGAGGAAACCAAGTACCACATACCATCATGTTGTCGTCAAGTGCAGCAGATAAGAAGCAGCAGTGCTGGTTCAGGCATTAGAAATAATGGCCATGAGGAAAAAGGGTAAAGGCCAATGCTCTGACACATAATTAACCAAATTTAACAACCTGTTTTTAGTCTCTAAAGGACTGTGTAAATTGGAAGAAGGAGTGTGTGGACAGCTGCCATCACTAAAAAGCTGTCTAGTCGTCCATTAGTGAATATTGAAGAAAGATATTCCTCTTAAAGTTCGACTTTTCCTTTGCAGATACGTGTGAGCTGGAGGATGTCTGAGCACATGATTGGGGTGAGGTGGGGGGGCCTGGAAGTGAAATGTTTTCCTGTGTCACAATCTGTTCCGCTGTTTGTTTTCCAAGCTTTGCTGACTCACCTCACCATGTCATCAGTTTTCTCTCTCTTTCTCTCTGTCCGTGCATGAGCTTGAATAACCCGTGTGCATGAGGAGGGAGGGAAAGGGACATAGGAGTGCCTCGGTTTCCATCTTGCCCCGGCTTCCCTTTGACCTCTGCCTCGTGAACATTACATCAGCAGAAGTTAGGGACCGACAGGAAACGAAAACAATAGCAGGGACATTGGAAACACGCCCTGCCACTTTCATTTGACGTCCCAAAGACTTGATGAGTTGCAATACATTTGGGTATAGGCTATGTGTGAATTGGTAAGCTGGGATGGCTGGAATGTCACTGGAATGATTGAGTTGGAAAAAAAAGTTTACTACCTCTACACAAAAGTTTTACATGAATGGAGCAAAACCTGAATGTTTTGAGGCCCAAAAATGCAAACCTCCAAACACATTTCACTGCTGCAGTTTCCTTGATCTACAATACAAGACGCTGCCAACAGTTTCCATAGGGCATTACTTGTTGCCTTCAGTGGCTCTGTTAGTCACATACACTGTTTATGATCC
>JAQMCX010000029.1:976215-1065590 GCA_029814765.1 Acanthurus leucopareius | reverse complement strand
TGATTGAGTTGGAAAAAAAAGTTTACTACCTCTACACAAAAGTTTTACATGAATGGAGCAAAACCTTAATGTTTTGAGGCCCAAAAATGCAAACCTCCAAACACATTTCACTGCTGCAGCTTCCTTGATCTACAATACAAGACGCGGCCAACAGTTTCCATAGGGCATTACTTGTTGCCTTCAGTGGCTCTGTTAGTCACATACACTGTTTATGATCCCACTGTGCTGCATTAAGTGACATAATCCATCTGTATATGGAGATAAGAAAAAGCTACAGTAATCAGCGCTGTTTTATTCAAGAGCTGCAGCATGTTAAAGGGCTTTTGAGAAAACAATATATCTCTTTTATTGTCTACGATTCAAAGCATTTTTAGCTCTTTTTGAAGGCTGCTGATAATTTATAATGAGCATCTGTCTCAACCACAGCCATGCGGATGACTTTCGCCTTTTCTGAACACTTTGCACACATCAGAGAACACATTGTGTAGATCAAAACGGTGCCACACAGAGTCATATTTATGCAGTTCATACATTTTTATGGCTTTACGAGAAAGGGCTCATCCTTATAATACAGGGCAGACTTTTAGCAAAAACATCAAAGACCAGTGGAGAGGAAACACATCAAAGTGACTGACCTCTGGCCTTAAAACACTCCCAACCACATTCCACACAATTACAGACACCAGAGAGTGCCTGCAGAGGAAGCCCTACCCATTTATTGTGGGGGTTTGTAAACTGTGCAAACGGAAATACGTTAACATTGCCGTTAAAGTTTGATATTGTGCCAGCTTGCAACACTGGCCTCAACTGGTCACGGTTTAAGTCTTTGAGCGTTTACTTCAGACATTTAATTATATCTTTTATGAAAGTCTAACAGCACAGGATTAGCATTGGAGGAGAATGTAAATATATACACCACACATAATTACACGTCAACTCATTAAAATTAGCACAGGTGTTTATATATTTAGATTTCTGCTGCCATCTAGAGGTGGCACACCTTCGTGTGGAAGTGTGTATGGTTTGATTTCAAAATATCTTTAGATGAACTTAAAATAATGAGAAAATAAGTAAGACAAAATAAAACATCTCTAATTGCAAATAGCAGCCTTATGGCACAGCAAAGCAGAATGAAATTCAAGAAGGCAACGAGGAAAAGCTAAAAATACAGTATACTACCAGCTGTCATTGAAGTACAGGAATTGCTGCCTACTTTTATTAAAGTGACCATCCACTTTCCATTCACTTGTAACAAAATAAATGTATTTCACTGGGTACATAGAGGTTTATTATAAATCTTAGCTTCTCTAATACCCTAAGAAATATTTGGACATATTCAGAAATATCTTTAATAATTTTTTTCAAGCACATGAACAGATCAATGCCACTCTTGTGTCTGGGCATTTAATATAAAGCTTGAGCATGCAGTCAGTTAGCTTAGTTTAGCATAGAGACACAGAACAGCTAGCCAGCTAGACTCTGTTCCAAGATAACAAAACCCACTTATAAGCACCCCTATAGCTCAGTAATTAACATGTAATATGTACGGTTAATCCATATGAAACTTAAGACAGACATTAAAATGGCATCAATATTCTCATCAAATTCTTTTCTATAGATGCCACTTTAAATTTGGCCTTTTTTCATCAGTTATATCCAAAGTGAGACATGAATGGGAACAATACTGCAGAGATACTGCTTGGACATAACTCATTTGTAATAAGAGGCCATAACCAACATAATAAAGACATGTAGTGACTCAAGAACTCAAGATAATCAGCTCAGTAAACCATTTATTCAAGTATCTCCAACTAGAAATCTGAAATTATTTACAGTACATTATGTTCACTAGTGCAGGTCTGAGCTCCAGTATCTGAGACAGACTCAGACATGACAACACAGAACACCATACAATATATACAATAAAATTTCACAATCCTTCATTATTTCTACCCTTTAACTACATCTTCAATCCCTCTCACGCACATTCACTCAAACAAACATAAGTGCACGCATGTACACATGTATGCATGTACAAACGGTTTTACTCTATGTCTCACAGAAGGCAGAAACCATTAAAGCCTCTTCACATCAAAAATGTTTTTCCCTGCAAAACAAATTACAAGAGAAATACAGCTTCATTGGATGTATTCTCTAAGACTGCTTACATATCAGCTGGGTAGTGGAAACACAACCTGTGGCATCACTACTTATGTAAATATCAAAATATGGATTTTTGTGAACAGAGCTCTGACTATAGTTGAATCCAAATGTGTAACATTTCAGTTTATATATCAGTTAATATGACAGTTTGAATTTTCCTCTTGATTTTCCTCTCGTTCCCCAGACAAGAGTTCCAGTCTTGGCCGTAATGCTTGGAGACTGTAACAAGACTTTGCTCCAAGACAAGAACCTGTGGCTGCACTTCATAGTAGATCAGTCCTGTGCTACTTTTCACACCTCACAGAGGACAATGGGGAAATCTACATGAATACAGGGGTGGTCGAGCTTCACAATTCCCTAGAAAAAAACATAAAACAATCATTTAAATTGACAAATCATCTCCAACATCCCTCACCCATACCAGCATGGTCAAATTGTGGTCCCAGCTCACCTGTGGAATCAAATTTTTTTGAATCCTCTTCAACTTGGACTTTTTTCTGCCATTTTTTGTCACCACTGTCTCTTCGTAGAATTCATGGGCAAGGTCCCCGTCCTCGTCATAGTACAAAGAACTGCCAACACAGCAAGTAAGCATCATCTAAAACTATATATTAAAAGGAGGCCACTCACACCAAACCACATAAATTGAAAATTATACAGTTAGTTTACCCAAAATACACACACTCCATTTTAAATTTCTCACTCATCCATGGTGATATCCAGCCAAGTTTAAAATGCAGAGATTTTAAGATTCCCAACTTCACTCTCCCACCGCTGTACATACAGACTTGTCTATTCTTCTTAATTGCCCAAATGTGGATGAATTAAGTTATTTGATCTGCCTGAGAAATCAAGTGCAATTCATGTATCTCTTGACACCAAACTTTATAAGAGGAGGGCAAAAAAAATGAAAGCTATTTGCAGGCAAGTTTATGGGTTACAATGTGTGACTAAGAAACCGTCTTGAGAAGCACACAGAGCTGCTGAGTATAGGAAGTGACGTTTATTCAGGGCTCCTTAGAGGCCTAGAGGTTAGAGCGCTGACTATGAACCACAGCATGCCCACTTCCGTCCAGCCTGAGATCTGTGCTGAATATCATTGCACATTTTTCTCTACCTTCATTTTCTATCGTCTCTCCACATTCCACCATATATGACATGCATAACATGCCCTTATTTCTAGGCATGCTCAGCTTAATTCTACGTGGGTTGGAGATATCCCAGATATGGGTGGGGGAAAAAAACTCATCCGAGGTATATTATGTATTATTTACCTCCTCCTGGTAAAAACAAACGGAGTTGCATTTCTGGAACCTTTAAGACGTGCCAAAGACTGCTCGTTCCCATCACTGGATGCATCGCCTCCAGCTCCACTGCCTGAGAAAGGCCAGACACCTTTGGCTTTGGATCCACTTCCTCCCATCCTCAGAGATAAGGCATAGTTACTCTCCACTTACAGCTTTCAATCTGGTTAGTGAACAGACGCTTTCACTTTCTTACCAGAGCCAAGATCTAAAAAAGTGCACATAGAAAGGACACATTTTCAATAAAGCCTGATTTTCTATTTCATTTTGTGACTGCTTGTTTATCTCTGCTCCCTACAGGAAAGAATCATTTATTTAAGTGAATGATGAATGTAATACTATAATCCAATGTAATATAATTTTCATTTTTAACTATCTAAAGCAAGTCTGTACAATTCAGACTGCAGTAAAGATACTGACACAAGAACTGTCGACAAAGAACTGAAGCTCTCCAAAAATGATTACTGACTAACGTTAAACGTGACGTTTTTGTTAGCCAAGGATTTATGCTTTAGCATTAGTAACGCTAGCTTTACGGGAAGCAGGAAAAAACTGGGCCATTACAAACAAATAACAACCACTACCGTAAGCCGTATGATTTATACGTTAGTAACATTGATTTACTGTGTTTTAAACACAACCATAACTTCATGCCCAGTGTGCATTGCTTGTTTCTTAAAAACAAATTCTTGGTAGTAGGCCAGTGTAGCTACTGATAACTCGCTAACGCTACCTGTGGAGGTAAGTTAGCCTGTTAGCTTCTGCCACTGACACAGGTTAGCCACCATGGCTACATGATAACCAGCTCGACAACGCAGAGCAACGTTTTAAATACAAACACAGGATTACCTTTGCGATACACCGCCAAGAACGATCATTTTACACGTGCTTCTGGTCAATACACTACATTTATCATATACGATTAAACTGTCATGTCCTGTAACAACTTTTAACACGAGCTCCGTTAGGCTAGCGTTAGCTGTTTTGGTCCGTGCTCTAAGGTGATCAGCTGATCGGTCGAGCAGGCGGCACTTTGACGCTTAAAGCTGAACATTGAACGCAGGACTACTGAGCGTCATCTCAGGCATCTCAATAACCATCTTACAAATTTTTATTTTACGTGAGGTCTAAAATATAAATTTATATGAGTGTTTAAGGGGCATACATATAACGAATTCTATATTAAGTATGAAAAAAAATGTCATTTCTATCCACATTATATTTAAACATTTATATATGATATTGAAAAAAATACCAAAACTTGATAGAAGTCAGAATTTCTTTACTGTACGCAGTGCACATTTGTCACAACATTCAGAAGATTGCTACATCGTGTAAGGTTGTGCATAGACAGATAGAAAGGAATAAGAAATAGAGGACATACATTTTCTTTATAAGGACAGGAAAAAACATAGATATAAGGAATGACAAGCAGCTTCCAGTAAAACACATTTATACCAATTTTCATTCATGATTCCACTCATTCAGAGTGACTCTGACACTGCTCTGACATTCATATTCCATACAAATGTCCATACATCAGTCAGGCTCACAAATTGACGGTAAAATAAAAAAAAGAGTTGCACCCATCAGGGGTGTCGAGACAACATGGCAGATTTTATAAGGGTCAAATGAAAATCCAAATACCTCTCAGCAATAAATGTGTATTTAACTTTCTGATAGGATAGATGAAAATATGTCAATATGAGGTTATGAAACAGTTTTGATGGTAGGTTGATTAAGGACCAGATTGAGTTTATTTAAATGCAGTGATTTCATGATTGCACAAGTTACCTACTATTTTGTGTCCTGAAAAAATATTACCTTGCAGACATGATTATCTGCTAAATTATAACACAGGACTCAACTAAAGTGCACAAATGTGTAAGTTGGCACATGGATTTTTTTTTCTATCTGAAAATGTCAGAACTATTGCTGCCATTTTTCTCATAAGTTAAAGTGACACAGCTGAGGTACAAAGGATAATCAAACTGTATCCAATAACAAAATGTATAACTGGATACAACCACTGTCTCATCTGCCAGTCTTCAATTCTCTCAACTCATTCTCTCAGGCACATCATACTCTCCAGGTGTAAGGCACTTCTCATCTCTCGCATCATTTCACACGCACATTCGTGCTAGCTCTCTCTCTCTCATTGTCATGCGCCCTGTCTCACTCTCTCGTTCACCGAAGAGGCGTTTTGAGTCATGTTCTCAGGGATCTTTGGATGCAGCGATGACTGGTCATCTTCAGGTGATTTTCCAGCCATGAGGTGCACGTTTAACCCCCTAGCGCAGTGTTGTCTCAGCCAGGGGTCGAGCCAGCCAGAGCCTCCCGCATCTTAGTGCGGGCAAGAGCGTACCGCTGCACTATCTGCTTGACATGTTCCTCCTCTTCACGCTGCAGAATGCGCAGGAAGTTCTTCAGCTCAGGCATGGAGAAGGCATGCCACTGTTGGGAGAGAAAAATCACATCAGTCCATATACAGTATTTAAATTAATGGTGTTTGTGTGATTCAACACATGCTTTGCTTCTTTTATTTTCATTTTTAAGTTGCACTCACATTCACTTCCCCAGTTTCATTCTCCTTTAGAACAAAGCTGAGGACTTTCTCACTGGGCCCGGCATTTAGACGCAGGCGGAGGGGGCGCTCATCATCAGACAGCTTGCGAATATAAACTGTTAAGTGACAGGCAAAAAGACTCAAGTATACAGCATACAAATTTCAGTCAAAAACAAAAGGGTAATACAATGGTGGATCAACATGCAGACAAAATAAAACAGCAGTAATACCTTGCTCGTGACGCTCGCTGCGCTCAAAGAGAGCAAACTTTCCAGGATTGTCCACCACTGTAAACTTTTTCAGCAAGGCCTCAATGACCTCACGAGCTGAAGTGCGTGAGCTTATGTGCAGGTGCTTGGATGCATCCTTTGGTAGGTAGAAGGAGGTGCGACGCTTAACTCCACTAGCCTTTCTTCCTCCAGCATCTTGACCTCCTCTCTTTGAAGAAGGAACTGACACAGGTCGCGCCAACTTGAACTGCACTTTTATAAAGCCAGTGTAGGAACCATCCTTGTTCTGAAATAAAAAATAAAAATGTCACACTAACTGAAAATATATCTTAACGCATCAAAATGCATGGATATGCTGTGAATTTATATTACTCACCATGTTCATGAACAGATTACTGTTGATCTGAGCATTGTATCCCTTCACCTTCTGCTGAATATCTGCAGTTGTCAACTCCTGCTTCCCACTCTCAATTTGTTCATCCTGAGGATACAGTGATAAGTCACAGTGTTAAACCAGCAGGTGGCAGTGCTCACCAAACCACAACAGGAAAAAAGAGGAACCCCAGCTCAAATTACAAAAATGGACACTTGGTGTAGCCATGGGTTGTAACGATAGAACTGTTGTGTTCTGTAATAGCTATAGAAGTTATGGATAACATACATTTTCCATACATAATCAGAAAAACATGACAAACGTGTTGGTGAACCTTTTGAGTGAGAGCAGTTTACAAGGGCAAGGATACACAAAGGAAAAATCTCATTACAACATACAATACCCGTTAAATGTCTCAAAATTTGTTATTAGGGAATTGAGTGGCTGGTTGGTTTTCATTGCATTGATACATTTTGGGCACAAAGTCAAATTTAGAGTAGTTCCTCTTCCAATAATATTGCTTATTGTTGTTTAGAAGAGGATTTTAGAGACTTGCACTTTGGTAAAGCTGTTATTAATTAACTTTCTGTTAAGTTTCATTATTGTCCAACAGTGAGCACTAGTTGCATCAGACTTCCAACTTCCTGACAACGTAGCAAGAGCGATAACGATGATGTCAGCCCTGCCCAATCCTGTTGGACTGCTCTGATCCCTCAGCATGGGAGGAGCAAAAAAAGGGAAGGAGAGAGACAGAGGAGGGGGGGTACAACATGCAGCTGTTTGCAATGACTGTGACCAACGGTTCCTCATTGCATTCCTTAACTTGGTATTCATGTAAAAATAGCCTCCCCTCTTGGGCTCTCACAAGAGGGAGAGACAATGCCCTCCCTTGTTTTGCAAGCACATCCTGTTAAGTCAGCTGCCTCCCCAACCGCACAATCCCAGTCATGTATCACTCATACACATTTTGCCTCTAGTGTCTGCATGGCCGTTAGCTCAATTAGGACACTCCCTGTGTAGAAAGAAAATTCAACAGGAGTCTGAGGCAGCACAAATTTGTTCTATATACTACACTCCATGATGTAAATAGAAATATCTTTACAGTATCATGAAAGCTGTTAACATCTGCACTGATACTTGTGCAGATCACTGCTCTGTCCTGCCTTCATATGTTTTTATGACCCCTGATTGAAAAACAAATCAGTCGAAGCTGCAAGCATTAAAGTGGCTCTGTGGCTTATAAATCAATGCCAAGCAGGAGAAGATCAATAGAGGCAATCCTGGGGCAGATGAGAGAGTGTTGAGTTAATATGTTGCCATTTTAAAAAGTCAATAAATCAATGAGAGCCAAGTTTAGCTTTCAAAAAATGTGACTTAATAATGATAAAGCATATGCAAGAATTGCATCTCTATGTTTGTGCAAAATGAGTGTCATATCAAACACAGTGCCAAAAAATACCATAAAAACCGACAAGGTGATTTTTACAGTAAACTGCAGTGGGTGCTCAGTAAAAAAAAAAAGGCTTATACATGAGTGGGTGGAGATGACAAATGGCACAAAAAATGAACAAAGCCAAAACAATTCATGACTCATTTGTGATTGAGAAATTAGTGTGGGACTGGAGAAACCTGAAAGAATATTCAATGAACAGTGGGTGTTGGGCTGGAAACTTGAGAAGGGTTTTGCGTCACCAAACATGACATTTGGGTTGTTCTCTGCATTGGCCTGTGGGTCCATGCTTGTTATGATAAAAAGATGCAGACTTAGGTGTATTTCCAAGTCAAACCAGTATCTGCTTTTGTCAAATGCTGTTATGAACTTTGTAATTAGGTTCATATGACTCAGGACTGTTTACTCAAAACAATAAGAAACCAGAACTCCACCTTTAGTCTGCAAACTTACTTTGCAGCCATTTGCTGAGGTGCCCTTTAGCAAAACACAAACTGCAGACTCAGACCAGAAGCGCTAATAAGCAATACATTTGGCTTGTGACCCCTAAAATATATTAGGTTCTCAATTTTAACAAACAGATAAAAGGAAGTGACATGTCAAATAACGCGAGAGTAGCAAAGATTAACAACCCATCACCCACTCCCTGATCTAACTTCCCCTTTCACATTGAAGTTTTTTTTTTCATTTTATCCAAACTTTTCTTTTTGTTTCTGTCTACCTCTCACCTTCTTAACGTTAACATTAACGTTTGCTTTCCGTGTTTTGGGGAAGAAAGATGTCCGGGCGGTGAAGTACTGCTCAAACTCGGAGTCGGAGTCCTCCTCGCTGCAGTAGCCGCTGCTGGTGGAGCTGCCCCAGGTCATCTCGAAAGAGGGAGTTTTGTCCGGGCTACTAGCCTCGTTTGCCATGCTGACTACCGTTATAACCTTAAACACTACAGTAAACAACCGGAACTTAAACTACGAAGACTAAAAAGTGCTTCAATAAGTGACTCTCAAACCTGGTTAAAACAGAAGTCTGGCTAAATTGTTCTAACGTTAAATGACAGTTAACGGCAACGGTTCGCTGACTCCAACGGTTCGCTAATCTCGCTGACGACGAAATGTCTCTGAAACGCCTTGATACCGGCAGTCTAACCGACCAAATCCAACCGACTTTTTTTTTTCTTCTAGCTGAATCTACCGGCCACGTTTCCACTACCAACTCGGTCTCTGTGTGAAACAGGATGTGATCAGGCCCCCGCCCTTGCTGCTTCGCTTCCTCCCCCCCCGTCCGACGCCCCACCCAGGTCCGTTGAGTTGAGTTTGGAAAATACACAAAACCACCGGGGTCGCTCGTGATTGGACGACAAGGGGGAAATACCAAAGACCCCCCCCACTCCCCCCTTCCTCCGGTCTCCTCTCAGAGCTTCTCCCACGGATGCTGCTGCTTCCCCGCGGAATATGTATCATGTCACGTGAGGAAGGGGGTCAATCTTGTCACACGACTCACACACACAGTGATGGACCACGGGAGTATTTTTTAATTAATCTTTAACTTATTGGATAGAGAAATAACACTGGTATAGTTTTAATACCACATATAAAGTCTGCCTATGCGATGTTGAGTTTCATGTCCTTATCTGGTTTGTTTGAGGGTTGTGCAAGTCATTTCTCTAGAAGGGAAAAAAGGGGAAGCAGCTCGTGTTCTAGCCATGTTTTAAAAAAAAATAAGGTACACCGCATGGGTACATTTCTGGATACTCGTGTGGTACGTGAAAGCGCCCTCTAGAGAGTTCTTACAGTAGAGTAAATGTGATAAAGTACCCTCTTCATGCCCTTCTACTGTAGAAAACATGATGAAGGGTGTTATAAGGGTTTCTCTCAGTGAATAAAATGTGGATGAGGGCCCTCCAGCCTTCTCTCTAGGGTTTTTGTCCAATGGGGAAAACTAATGCAGTGCCATGTCCATGTAGGGTGCTTTACAGTTGAGATCATTTCAAAATTGCCCTATTTGATGTCCCTTTTAATCTTTTTTTTTGCCCCTGCCACTTAGACTGCCCAAGTCCACCACTGGGTGGGGGGGTGGTTACGTACCAGAGGCCTGCTAAATGCCACCACTTAGCCCATTCAGATAATGCTGCTGATATGCAGACTAAGTCACTTAGTCGATATGGGTGTGATATTTACAGTGGCATTGAAGCATTTTTTCAATTAAACAATTAGTTTATCAAAAGAAAATTAGGAGATAAGGAAAAGAAAACAATCAAAGCAGCAGAGCTGAGAAATCCTAACTTTTAGTGCTTAGTAGCACATAAAAAATGTTATATCTTGTATATATGTCATATTAAATATTATATGTTATATGTTGAAAAACGTTTAATGTCTAAAATTCCCTATAATGTGATAAAATAGGGCCTTTAATAATGTTTAAACTCTCTATCCTCACTCCTCTTCAGGGAACATGCATGTGTTACAGATAACATGTTTTTGAGTGCTGTGAAGACATGTTCTTTTTAAAGAAAACTCAATTTTGAATATGTCACAGTGGAGGTATTGTAAAAATAGGTTTTTTTTTAATTTGTAAAGAGCAAGCAGGTCAACTCTCTGGTTGTAATTATGACTTAGAAAGGGACTTTTTTCTAAAAAAGGGCCAGCATATCTGATTATGAAAGGGAAACAAACATGGATGCTTCATAACACACCCAAAACAACCTTGTTCATTGTAATTAACCCACAGTGAAAGGATACGGTATTAAATTGTCAATGTGCACAGTATTTTAGTCCTGACACGACCAACTCTGTAATCACACAACCGTCTTGATGACAAGGCGTTTGTAGTCTTTTCTGTCTCTACCAGTTTTTGTAATGAGAATCTGGCAACCGAAAACTGTAATCAAGTATTTTGCTAAAATTGTATTTAAATTTTGCTAGAAAATGAAGAACATTCAACACTGAGAAGAGAAAAGCTGTGATTTTGAGCCTGATAAACAATTCCTTATTTTTATTCGTTCATCTGGAACAATTTACCCACATCATACCCTTTTAATTGATTAAAGTAATAACAAACAGGTGAACCAAAAAAATCTTGAGGCACTTGTCAGACTGGCGAAGACATTTCTAAATATCCTCCATGTTTTTCTCACATGCAGAGGAGTTGGTCACTCTAATTACAGGAAATACTTTGGAGCCTCCTACTGTGAGCTGAGGACCTCTCATATGTGGTCTGCTACACCCAGAAACCTTCCAGCTCTTCTCTACACTGAGCAGGACTGAACCAAGGGTAAAACATTTCACTGATACAAACCTTAAAGGAGTGAAAATTGTGGAAAATAACATGTCTCAACTTTTAAAAAGATCTTGTCTTGCCTGTTTTATATTTTTCATGTATATTTTTTTTCACTTTTTGCACTGGTGTTCATCACATGTCACATCATCATGTCATAGCAGGAAAAACACATGCTGCTCATACTCTACTGAGCCGTGTGAGCAGCTAGCTGAAGTTTTTACATTCCAGTCGCCCTTTGATAAGGAACAAGTGTTTGATAGCGAGGAAATAAAACCTGTTACTAAGAAACAAACCCTACTGCTTGAGCATTTACTGGACTGTAGCCTTGACTCCCTTTTTCATGAATAAAAGTAATGTTGTGCAGAACAACATTGAGAGAAATGTTCTTCTGGTTAAAATGTACGATTACAGAAGCAAAGACTTAAATTTATCTCTGCTTAAAAGTCTTCAATTAATATACATAAGGTTGTCTCTGCTACTAGGCACCTTTAACTGGTGTATATGGATATGTTTTTTTTAATCTTTTTCATATAAAAATGAGAAAAGATGAGACTAAAACACAAGTGTCTTTGCCATAGACTACCCTGCTTTAGCCCGTATTTATATTGTTTATAGTACATACCAAAAAATGTCATCTGATTTTGATGTTTTTATGTTGTTGTTGAGTTTGCTTTCATACACGTCTAATAGCTGTATATTGAAGAAACAACATGCTCAAACACTCTGCAAACAGATTATTTTTGAGACCGTGATTAAATAAACAGAACTAGATCTTGCATGTTGTCACCTGTAACCTTCTCTGTCACTCATCTACTTCCCTTTCAAATCCCTCAACTTCCTTTAACAAATTTGATGTTGCTAGCCGCTCCACATTTGGTGCTGAGCTGCATGATTGTTTACAGCAATTATACAGATAACACTTACTGGGTCAGCTCAGCTTTAATTAGAACTTTTGAATGGGGTTAAGGGTGTGTATCTATTACCATGTAAAATGGTTCATGTTTTGGGCTATAAAACAATTCATTTGTTCTGTGGAAGTAGTGCAGCAGAAATACCATGTGATCACTCATTTAAATAAGCATATTAACATAATAATAACCTGTATCATCCGCCACTTCCCTTACTTTATCATTCTTTTTTATGGTACCTTTGGCACAACATAGGAATATTTCTTGATGTTGAAGATGCCATTAAAACAGGTAAACAGTGACCACTTTAAACTGAAATATGCATGTTATGAACAAGAGCACGAGGACAGTTATTCTGCCAAATACAAAAGCTCCTTACCACATTTGTGTCTGTTTCTATGGTGTGCTCCACGACACTCGTGGGGTCAGTCACAGAGAATCGGTCCCAGCTGCAGTCCAACCGGATCAGGGCCCGACAGCGGTAGTGGCACGTGAATCTACAGTCTGTAAGTGCAGAAAGTCACTGAGTTTAGACAGACTCTGGCTGACATATAAATAAATATGACAAAGTCTTGCATGTGATATTATATTAGAGTGCAAAATTTAAATGTTTGATGTCCTCCTCTGGACATTAATGGTCACTGCAGTTATTCTAACTCGCCCTGCATTTACAATCATCTCCAATTCATCTCCCTTTACGATGCAATATATGTAAATTCAAAAAATAAATGGACAATATGTCTTCAAATACAGGAGTAGCAATACTTTACCTGCTACAGATATGAAATGAAATAGAGGTGGCATACAAAATACCAAGTGTTCCATAAAGGTAAATTTAGTTTAAAGTTTGTGGTGTCATTGTTTCATTATGAGTGGACTGCAGTTTCATATCCAAATTACTATTAAGCATTGTTCTTCTGCTCGCAAAATGCTTCACGCAAACCATGGCCTCATTCAATGGGTGCTGGCTCAGAAAAAGGAAGTTTAACACTACTGCAACTGTAACTTAAATCAAGAGCAAGTAGGGCTTGCAGGTTTTAACCGAACCCTAAGCCTTAAAAATGACCAAACCATAACAACCACTCAATCAACTTCCTGCAGCTTCCTGCAGATAAAACGCAAAGAACATTCATGAAATGCAAATCAAATAGTGAACAATATTATTTCAATGAGTTAACAGTCTGAGTTCACACTCTTATACAAATGCACCTGCACTGTGGGCTTCATCTTTCTTTACTTAACCCAATTTCCTTGTTGTCTTGGTCTTGTTCTCATTTCTGATCATGCATATGCACAGACGCATTCACAGAAGCACACACCCAGGCATGCAAACAGCCTATGTAAGCCAACTCACTGACACACCGCAGGCTCTGCTTGTACAGGCCCCAGATGAAGTCTCCACACAGGTCGCACCACGTGGGCTGAGCGTGGCTGCAGGGCTGGAAGTTGTGTCCCTCTCCTTTCTCCTCAGTGAGCTGGGGGTCCTGGGAGCTGCTCAGGACTCTGATGATGCCCACCCTGCTCAGCAGGTCTGGGACCTTTCCTGGGCTGATCCTCAGGGCGTTGGTTCTCTCCAGGCGGGGAGGTGAGCATGGCAAAGGTGTGCCTGTCAGCTCTATCGGCTCTCTGCCCTGCTTCAGGTCACGGAGCTCAATGAACTCCCCCCAAGACATGGCGTCACTCAGTGCCTGGTTTCCTCCATTTTCACTGTAAGGCAGAAAAACATACAATCACACACTGATACCTGCCAATAAATATTTAGCTGTTGTCTCAGTGTTTTTTATTGTCTTAATATACCGTTATGTTTCATGTAGTGAGTTATCCACAGAAACCTCAGTATTCTTTAAGTTGATTATTATTGTTTATGTTCTGATAAGAGGTACCTTTTCCATTTGATTTATCAGATTGTGAATGTTGTGTCTTCTGCTCTATAAAAACAATTTTCATAAAATTAAATTGCTGTTTAATATTAGACTGCTTCATTATAGGCAGAAAGATGAACTATAAGAACTATATATGATGATACCAGAGGTACTGACTCTCTGTACTTTGGTAAATATATCACTACCAAGTTAACATCTGTATGTGCCCTGAAATGAAGTTTTAACTTAACAACTAAATATACTTTAAGCATCAAAAGTTAAAGTTTTCAGGATGCAACAAAATGGCCCTTTATGTTATTTTATTAAATTATGCTTACTGATGCTTTATGGGTAAACAGTACTTAATATTATATCCAGTCAAAGAGGAGCTGATATTAGTTTTAACTAGCTCATATACTGTTTTTCATAGTTACTGTAACTTGTACCAACAGATTTTACAAACTTGTCCTATATTTGTTTGTTAGTGTATTGTTTGTTAATTACATCAGACTGAATCAGTAGAATAACCAGAGCTGTCAAGTAATAAAAATGGTAGGGTCATAAAATTCAGTATTTTACTCTGAAATGTAATAGTATTGTGTAGCAGCATGGAATGGAAATACCCCAACAACTTGTACAGTAGCCTACTCAGTTACAGTTACAGAGTAAATATATTGAGCCACATTGAATACATGGGCTTCACTGTATAATGTGTGTTTTCACATAGTGGTCTTTTATTTTATTCACATAACATTTTTTGGCATGAGGTGGTTAAGTGACCAGCTATTGTATAACACGCTGTTGGTCATAAGATACTCCGGCAGGCTAATTACATAATATTGATAGTCTGCAAACCCAGCAAGCAAATCAGTAAGTAAAGTAAT
This sequence comes from Acanthurus leucopareius, assembly GCA_029814765.1. Lineage (NCBI taxonomy): Eukaryota > Metazoa > Chordata > Actinopteri > Acanthuriformes > Acanthuridae > Acanthurus > Acanthurus leucopareius. The sequence continues at coordinate 1,050,580 of JAQMCX010000029.1, read as the reverse complement.
GGATTACAAAAAAAGTCTTAATGAACAAACCTAGAACACATTTGTAACTCATCATTGTTCAAAATGTACTGAACGTTTTTTTTTTCCTCCACGAGTAGCTGAAGTGTCCTGTATAAGAAAAGTAAAAGATGCACTCACAAGAGCTCGGAGGATGAAAACTCCAAGGTTATATCACAAAACAAGCTTATTCATCATCTGTGAAGAATCAAATCTTAAGCATAAAACTTACCAAAATAAAATCAGCCCCGTGGCCGCCGCTTTGTCTCAGAACTTCTTCCATCCGAAGAGAAAAACTTTCCGCAGAAATCTTCTGTTTGTTTCCAAGTAACGGAGGTGTGCAGCCTCGGCTACATCTCTGGAAATAATCTCTCATCACCGATCTATTACTGCCAGAGACTGTCGCCCTCCTTTTTTTGTTAATGGTACATTAAACGATATCTGAGTACTTCCTCCGGAGACTAGTCATCTTTGACTGTTTTCAGACCGATCTGAGAAGGAAGCAGCAGATCACGAAAAAAGAGAGTGAGATGAGACTGAGCTGTATCGACATCTGGAATGTTTTCACATAGGGGGTGCTTCTGAGTCCGGAGAGCAGCTCAGTGAGCGTGAAAAGTCCCCCACCCCTCCACCCACGGTCTCAAAGTTGTGATGGATCTGGCTTTAATTTAGCACAGCAGGGAAAACACGGGGGGAAAAAAAGTAAGACGTCAAAGTTGAAATATTTTATGATGCCCGATCCTTCAGCCAATCCGAGCTTTTCTTACCAACAGGTCAGATCCTTTGCAGAAAGTCAACAACACAACATCCAAAGAGGGTAAAGTCTGAACATAAGCAGCAGGAATATTAACCAAGAAAAGGGGCATTAATCATCTACTTTGACAATATAAGAGTGACTGAGAGTTTCAGTCTCTTACTGTTGGGATGATTTGAAAATACCTTCATGCCTTTGTTCCCCGCAATGTTGTGCAAGAAGACAAGACAAAGGAAGTCATTTAGAAAATTTATTTCCTGCTGGAAAGTGTTGAATCCTAAAACAAAAGAGTGTGAAATTTCAGTATAAAAATGGAGAAAGACCCAGTTGTCAGTACAGAAACAGATGACTGGTGAACACAATATGGCATTAAGGTATCACAGAAGCAAACATTGCAGTATTTATAAAACAAAAAGGTAAAGCAAAATTCTTTAACAACATAAACTCTTTCAGCATCGAAAAAAAGTCATTATTTTTAAATATATAAGAATCCAAATTTGCATAGACAGTATGCATATATGTTCTTCTTATTAGTGACTTGAGAGTCCCATCACCCCTCTGCCACCACTCCTCACAGTCTCTCTCTCTCTCTTAGTCGTTGATGTTAAGGTCCGTCTTGATCTTCTCTGTGGCCTCAGCCATGAGCTGGCAGGCTTTCTTGTGTTTAGGCCAGTGCTTCACCTGACATTGTCTGAAAGACAAAATAAAACAATATTAAGGACACTTAAAATCAACAGGAAAACATCACACATTTGGTATAGACAAGTATGTCTGATGGTCATGGATCGGATGTTATCTTATGCCTGATGTAGTGACACACACTTTATCTGTCACTATGCACATTGTGCAGACATTTAAAAAGTAGTCAAGAGGTTCTCCTCTCCAGCCATATCATCCAGCTTTAGGAACATCTTTAGCTGTGTTAAAGCAAAATTGGGGTAACTAATTGTGCTTGCTTACATCCACAGTCCCATTCTTAATGATATTATAAAGAGCTTGTGACCATACGTGAGCACTGATAATGTATCAACAGGTAAGTCCGAGCTTTGGTCTCAGCTCCCCTTTCACCACAACAGTAAGTTACAGCACCTGCAGTGCTGCTGGACTTAGATCCAGATAGATAGAAGTCTTACCTGTGACAGTACCATTCCCCCTGACAGCGAGAGCATCTCTTTGTAGCCTCTTTCCCACAGGATCCACACTTTGGTTTCTCAGGAAGTAAACTTTCCATTACATCCAAGTTGTATGTCTGGGCCAACCTGGTAAAAAAACAAACATATTTATCTCAGCAGTAAACAGTGTAAACGGATGGAGCTAGTTTCAATTCACTTTCAGCACTCAGACCTGTATCATACAAAAAAGGAACACTAAAAGTATCACCTCTGTGCCTGCAGCCTCAGGTCACTTTCAGATGGGTTGAAAGTTTCTTTGACTTGATACTTTGCTATTGCCTTCCACCTCCCAGAGTTCTCTTTCACAATGTGGTTCCATATTTCTGGGATCTATACATAAAGAAAAGCTAAAGGTAAATGCATAGTGATGTAGTTAGGTGTAGAGATATGTTTGAGTGTGTACCTGTTCCAAAATGAGCTCTTTTTTTGGAGGGGCAGGGTCCGTGACAGCAAGATGAGCCAGGAAACGCTGCAGTTCCACCAGGTATGGCAGCTGATCCACCAACACTTCTGTTAAGAAACCCCGCAGCTGTGGGACACGGACATTAAACACACAAATAATACAGCAGCAAGAAAAAGAACAACTTCATTTGAATATCTCAAGATGAGTTCAGCGGAGTTCATGCTAAAAAAATGTGATTACGCACAAGGCCCTCTGCTTATATAATTAATGCAACAGGAAGAGGATGAGAAAGCGTATAATAGGAGGAAACATCTCCGTCAAAACAAGCCTTGGAAACTGAATCTGTGTTTCAACAAGTTGGAGGACAATGATCTGGCATTCACACACTTCCCAGGCCTCACTTTACAGATAATATACAGTAGCTACTTGGACTAAGGAGGAAATTAAAATCAGGTTACACGTCAATAATTAATATAAATCAAGCAGCACAGCACAACGTTTTGAGGATTAATTAAACCCGCTGACGGATGCAAAGACTCACTCAACCTTTCATTCACAGCGTACCTTTAGAAGCTGGTTTTTGTTGAAATTGTTGAAGTCATATTTCCTCTGGCAGTCTTCCTTCAACAGCAGATTGAAGAGGGAGATCCAGACCTGACCATCTAGTTTTGTCATCTTTAAATGGTCTTCAACAGGAATCTTCTGCCATTTGCCATCAATGTATTTTTCTATTTCACCTTCAGTGGGAGTGCAGATAGACTGAATTATTAAACACAGCAAATATTAAAGGAAACATTCATATAAAAGAGATGTAACACACCTTCCCTACAGCGACTCCAAGGGCAGCAGTCAATCAGCTGAACAAGTACGCAGGGGATGTTGTGGGTGCACAGCATGCGATTGATAACACTGATGCTGTAAAGAAAAAAGATGTAGTCTCCCTCAGTGAGCTGTAGAGGTTATGTTTGGGCAGTAGGCAAGACAAAAAGAGCAAATGATGTCAACCTGGATTAAATAATTTTAGGTTTATTGAAAAAAATAGTTGGTAGATAAATGAATAATGAAAATGATTTGTACTTGCAGCAGCAGTCAGCATTTAAAAAAAGCTTAAATAGTTTAGCCTGACATGCAAATGGCTAAAAATAGCAGTTAGGGTTAATCTCATTGGTGGTGAAGACAATGTCATACCTCTCAGTATGATCTGTGATGTAGCGCAGAACAGATACAGCCTTCAGGGATATTTCAAACTCCAGTGCAGCGTTCTGGTTCTGCAACTCCTTCACCAGGTGAAGAGAATGATTTGACTGATCAATTTTACTACCAGAAGACAGCTAAGCAAAAGTCTGAACAATTAAACCACAAAGCAGCATAAATCTCACATCTCATACTTCTATAGAGGAAATGACTGTTGTCCCATTCAGGCTGTTTTGGTCTTGGGTCCCCACGCCTTCTCTGGTGGTTTTGCTTGCCAGCAGGGTGAGTTTGCGATGACAGTAATCCACCAAATCAAGAACTGAGTCGTCAGCTGCCTCACATGAATCCTACACAACATTCAACAATATTTAAACATATCTCATAAGGTTTAATTTCTTAAAGTCTTTCCAAAAAATAAGAGCCAAAAGTCTAATCTACCTAATCATGTGATCACATTCACGCTTTGAAACATGTAAAATATGCTTCAGATTACCACATCTTAATGGTATGTGCTTGTGTAGACACTGACCTTATGAAACAGTATCGTTTCAAGTAGGTTTATAATTGTAGCTTCATGGTGGATCTAAAGGGAAGAATCAAAGAGTACATGTAATCAGTCATGAGCACTGCAAGCGAATCATCATTTTTCATCTCATGTTTCACACTCACCACCATGTAAAGATGAAAAGTGTTCTTGGGATTGAAGTCCTGCAGCTGACATAAGATGGGGAACACTTTTTGCTTCCACACTTCAACAAGGATCATTTCATGGACCAAAACAGGTATCTTGAGAGTAGGAGTAAAAGGAATAAAGATGCTGTAGATAAAACTAATTTAAATGCTCTGATCATGCTATTAGGCTTTATCACAAATTAAAACCTATAGAAAAATCAATATAACTCTTTTGTATGGCTTGGCAAACTTCTACTGACATCTTGACATTTATTTAAAGAATTAGCATTCACCTTTCCATAGGATACCAGTAGCTCCTTAACAAACTCATCATGCATGCTGGTAGCATTTAGTATGGCCTGCATGTTAAGTTTCTCGATGTATTCATGCTGTTTGAACCACCTGTCAACACACACAGAGAAAAATCAAGAAACTATGTAGAATTATGGTTCATAAACCGATATTCCATGACCCACCCAGACATCTCAGGCTATCTGTGAAAGGTCTGCTTATTGCATTTAAAGTCCTAGCTATTTAGTAAGCTATTTAATGAAATTTAAGCTGAATCTGTAAATTCACATCTTCTGTCTTATTAATTAACATCTTTTTGTTCTCTTGTGAAAAGCACTTAGTATTGGCACACAAATACTCTTTCCTTGTCCACAGAATAGGCAAAAAACAACAACAACAACAACTTCCATCTAAGTCCTGCATCAGGTTTAAGGTTTGATTATGGCGATGTTCAATTTTATCTGGAATTTTGAAATTCTAAAAACTTCAGCATTTATAGAAAATCTAGCAAATGTTTGATAATTGTTAACAGTGTGTGTTTGGTAGAAATGAATACACATTTAAGTTTCAGTTGATTCATTTGTTCTGTACTTTTGTTGGTTGCTTGGACAGGACAATATCACAAAATACCAGGCAGTGTGCATGTAAAGTAATTGAACTTAGCTCCATCTTTACAAACTGCAAACAAACTCTTGTGCTCTCACCCATGTTATTGAATGCTGACCTTGTGCGTGTAATAGAGTAATTCTGCACTGATATTACTCTTTTTACTAGGTAACGTTACTTCTTTCCCCACTGTAATGAAGTCATTCACAATTAGATCAGTGCTAACCACAAAGGAGGAGGAATTGAATATTTGTGTGTTTTTAAATATCAAAAATCCGTTTTTACGTGTCATAAAACACTAAAATATGCAAAGTATGTAAGAGTTTTTTAAATATGTTACCACAAATCGTGTTAATATCTGCTACACAGTAGTATACTATGTTTAAGTATGTAACCTAACATAACTGCAGTGTTGCTAGCGTTAGCTACTTAAGCTAGTTATCTGGTTCATCTTGCCTCGTAGAGCCGATCTCCTTCAGAGAGAAAGTTTCCAGACTTTGAACGAACCCCTCTGCCTCAACAGGCAGAATTACCGACGTTTCCATTTTGTTTAATAAAACTACTGAACAAGTGTCCAAATAAAAGTAAAATAACTTTGACAGTCTCTTAAGCCAAGTTGTTTCTGAGTTAACGCTAGTTAGTTGGTGTTAGCGATACCCTTCGTCTCGAGTGGTTGTCATAGTTACTGTAAACCAAGTGCAAGCAGAACGCAGTACCTCCTTCGCGCCAGAGGGGGGCAGTAAAACTTCAAGCAAAACCAACAGCTGGCCGAGAATGAAATTGTTTATTAAAAAGTTAGAGGGGAAGTATGAAAAGCAGCAGTGCCAGGCTCTAAAAATACTCCATGACAAGGAAGTATTACTTCTCAAATGTGTCTGTAGCACCAACAACAACCTTTTTATTGCATTAATGCCTGAGAAGAATTTTCATGTTTAAAAAAACTGCTGGGTTGGGGTATTACATGTATTTGTAAATCATTTAACTATAGCTGTCAAATAAATGTAGTTGTGGTAAAAGTAGTTCATACAGTAAAATAAATGTTTCCTTATAAATACACAAGTTATGTACAAGAAACTTGAATCTATACAAAACAGGGAAGTATAAAATGAATATTAATTACAGGAATTGTCGCTACATTAGTTTCAAAATTATTTGAATACTTTTTTCAGACTGATATGAGATCTTCTCTGTCTGCTTGAGTGCTTCAAACTGAAATTTTTTTCATGGTGGCAAAATTAGAACATATGTAAATTAAAAAAAGTATTTATAACATGATTTTCTGCATTATGATAAAAGATAACCTGAAACAATGTGGTTAAATCACTTTTATTAATCATAGATTTTCTTTTGTACAACATTAATAAATATCACCTTCCTTGACCTAACCTAAACAAATTTGTCTGCTAATTCTTGACAAAGGAGATATTAGTTTAAAAAAGACTAATCTAAGATAAAAAATGACAAAATAATACTTCACTTTCACCATTGTTCCTTTCCCTGAAGGCATCTTTGGTTGAGGCATCTCTGTATCTTCCAGTCAGCTTACTCTGTTTTAAGTTCATTTAAAATCACTTCCAACAAACCACAATGTTTGGATCATTTTCCAGACGTTCATCCAGCTCCTGGTAACTGATTCCTGTAAAATGACGACATTGTAAGCAAACTTGTTCTCTACCACGAATTAAACTGTTACACTAAACAAACACAAAGAGCTGTAACACTGCAGAACCTGCCTGTTTTGCAGCAGATCTCATCATAACTGTGACAACCAGTGTATAGTCGAGGGGGCCTGCTCCTGTCGTCACGGATCACCTTCACAGGATATTTTTGCAACCGTCGAATGAGCGACTTCATCAGTCCAAACTGGATCAGCCTCCTGAAAGAAAACACGTGACATTACACTTGTAAATGAGTGACACTCTGATCTGTCTTTCCAAGAATCACAAAGCCTTTTCAGGGACTGACAAAGTGATTGATGCTGACCTCTCATCAACCCTTTGAAGCTGCTGTGAGTAGCGAGAACAAAGGTCTCGGACTGTTGTTCCTGGACTCAGACCACAGTACAGCTGGAACACATCTCTCAGACTGGCACGCTTCTGACCTGACACACAAAAAACCCAATGCAATCACCGACTAAAAGACAAAATAACATTCATTTTTCACAATCATGACCTTTATTTACCCTGCTTAGTGACGTAGTTGAGGCACTCCTCCTGAATGGACTTGTCATCGATGAGGCTTTGGACTTTGGGGGTGGTGCAATACACATTAGAGTACTTGAGGGGGGAAAAAAACAAAACAATCAACAAACTAAATTGACCCCCTGTCAGAAAGGACAGAGAATTAGGAAAACTGTTTGCTTTTTTTCTGCGAAGAGTTGTAATAATTTTTAGAATACAGTCATAATATTTTGGAACAATGCAAAATACACATGAGGGGAAAAAAAATACAGTTAGAAATTTAACTATCAGTAAACAGGAGAGAGCAGTCTGTCAGTTTTTGTGTCAAATGACAGAAGTGGATGACCTCTACTTCAAGCCTTTACCAATAGTGAGGTCTTTCTCAAAATGTCTCGTTATTTTCTCATGAAATTTAAGAATTTATTATAAAATATTATAACACTTTTTTCAATAGTATTTTGTCTTTTACACTCAGAATCAAAATGACTCTAACATTCTATCTAAAACCTGTACAACCACACCACAGATGCAAAACAGCAGTCATATAAGTCTGTTATATGAGTTTTGTTAACTACCTGAAATATTGACACCAAGGTCACAACACCATAATACCTGTGGGGAAAAAAAATAGGATTTGAGTGTCTCTCTTCAGTTTCTTTTGGAAATAAAAATCATGCAATAATAAACTGCAACACACACCAGCTAAATCATAAAGTACTGCATCACTTGAAAACAGCAAGATTGTGATAAAACTGCTGCTTTCCTTGAGAGAGCTAGAGCTTTTGAACCATCTTATCTTAAGACATGACCGCTGTGCGGGCTCACTGTGTTTAGAAAACAGTGAGCAAGGTCATTTTGACACGAGTGAGCGCTCGCTGGTATGTATTGCCCTTTTATTCAGTGAAATGTACTCACAGGAGATTCTGCACTGCAATGCGAACAAGATTCAGCTCTACATCCGCTTCAGCAGAGATTTTTTGGATGTGCCTAAATCCATCAATATAGGGCAGGATCTGCAGTAAATGATAAACAATGGACATTATTGGTTTATTTAGGTCCATGGCCTGATAAGATACTGTATATATACAATATTTTGTAACTGAATACTGTAAGTCTGTTCATCATTACATCATAACATTGTTGTTGAGTACTGTCAATGACGCCGTCTCCATTTATAACATTATGGATGTGATACAATTGTTAATATATCACTGCAAGCACGGCTGACAACATTCCTTTAAACATTAATCTTTCTTAGAGTCCTTCTAAGAATTGTTGCAAATCTTATCACAAGGTCCCTTGATATCAGCCTCAAGGCCTACTTGTTGAGTCGTAAGATCCCACTGAGATTTGATGAAATGGTCTTTGCACTGAGTGAAAACAGGGACATCGTATTCTTGGACAATGGGAGGGTCCTTTCGCAGCTCGATCAGCTTGAGGTGGATTGTGTTGGATTCATCTAAAAAAAAGACACAGAACAGACAGAAACAAACTAGATTTGGTGCTTTAGTACTCAATATCTTTTCTAAAAGAGTAAACGTGGCAAGGGCTGGGCAACATATCATTATTACACTGATATCACAATATGAGACTAGATATTATCTCAGATTTTGGATAACTTTACCATGATGTTGCTTTAGTGTTTTATTTAACTGGTTCTCAAGAAGTAAAGTGATTTAATTTTCTGAACTTATCAGACTTTCAGACTGTTTAGACATTCTGGTATTTCCCTTTACCCACTTAATTGTTATATCCACAGAACTCATGATCAAGATTTATCATAAATCTCATCCTATTAATATTTTATATATTTAGAATATTTAGGAAAAAACTGTGCGACATTTGATTTTGTCCATATCTCCCAGCTCTAATGTGGCTTTGACTTACATATGAACATTTAACCTGCTTCTTAGAAGAGAATAAAGAGATTCATATTGTGTATTGCCATTCAGCCAGTAAGTGCAAAGTACAAGAAGTTTTGATTCACAAGCACAAGCTGTATTCACTATGGTACTCTTCCCCAAAAAAGGTAACAGTTGAAACGTTAGAGTTAAAAATAAACAACAGCAGTAGAGTATAGTTATATTTGTCTCTTTTTAGGAACACTAACCATGTGTTTATGTAACACAGGACCTATTACTGAGAATAAGTTTTAGAAAAAGGTTAAATTACTTTTAAGATAATCACACTCTGAACACTTATGTGGCTGTTAGGGTTACCTCGGATTAGATTTTAGCATATTACAGGTTATTTTTTTCATAAAACAAGAAATTTGAGTTTGTGTTGCCAAACCTGGCAAGTAAATTGCAACCAACTCATTTGAATGTGATTCTTATCTTTGCAGCACACATTTTTCACAACTGGTGGTTTCCTGTAGCACACACAAATACATAATTTGCACTTCATTACCACCTCCAGGATGTATGTAAAAGACTCATATGGCAGCACACAGAACTGAAATAAACCCAGTAAAATGCAAAATAATACCTATAGGCAAGGTGCAGGCTCCTGTGGCATTGAGCTCTTCCAACAAGGTCGACATAATGGGTAGAAGTTTCTGCTTGCTCTCCTCATTGGATATAAAGCCACTTTCCAGCTGCAACACATCAAGGCAAAAAAAAAAGACTCAAGATACATCTGAGATTTCTTATAGCTAAAAACTATAAAAAAATCAGATGTGACAAGTACATATATGAAGATGCACTACACACTACCTCCAGAGTTGTGAGGTATCCTGACAGCTTCTTGACAATCGGCTCGAGGGCACACGTGTTGGTCTGGGCATCACAAACGAGGCCGAGGTTAAACAGGAGAGCATTTCGGCTGTACTTTTTATGTTCGATGCACACAGGACACCCGATTAACTTTTTCCCCATGGCAGTGCTAAAAAAAAAAGAAAAAAAAAAGAACACAGAGGATATTTTGATACTCAATAACAGCAACATACAGTCCCTCACACAACCCAGATCCCGTGGTAAACAAAACAACAACAACACAAAACCAAAGAAAGGTTATTGCAAAGACACAGAGGGGAAGTGTTGGATTACATACACTGTTATTAACTTGTTTTGCAGTTCTGGCTTGGTGATGATGTAAACCTGCACTGTGTCAAAGAGCTCGCGTGAGATGTATTCCTCTGGAACCTGTGAGGAGAGGATGTTAGTCAAGATGAATGAAGATGCATCCTAAAGGATACGAATCAATACGAATATGTGCTGTTAACTACCAAGGCCAATACCACAAGAACATAAAGAGGGAAAAGTACCAGTCTCTCATTATAAATATCACTTGTTTTGATTTTCATTTCATTAGTCAAACACAAGGACGCAGAGACTGCCCCAGAATGATTTGCACCACTGCTTGTGTTTCAATGTTCATGGAAAACACTATTATACATGATTTATAGTGACTTCTGATAGCTATTTTGAAAGGGATACTTGACTTGACTTTAAAGTGAAAAACGGTATATTTTAAGCAAAATTTCCACGTAGTTTAAATTTCTGATACCAAACTATCTGATTAACATAAATTTCCCATCACATAGAGAATAATTGTGCAATGTTGGCAGTTATGGTGAGTTATTATGAAACTTATAATTTTACAGCAAAGCTGAGATCACAAAGTTACACTACAAGTTCCCCGGTTTTAAATGTTTACCCTTAATGCTGAACTCCACACGAAATATATTATTTGCACACTCACCTGATATGTAATCTTTGGACCCAGGGTGGGGTGAAACTCACTGAAAAATATACATTCTATTCGACTGGTCATGCCCATCATAAACCTGTCAATTGTGATAACTTTGTCCCAAGAAAGTAAACAAATGGTCGGCTTAACAAACTGTAACCAAACCGTGTCAGTTCTCGATGATAATATCTTGTGTGAGCCACTTTCAAATGTTATTTAGCAGCTGAAGCTAGCTGCTAGCTTCTAGTTTTAACGTTGAGAGACAAGCTTATGACCTCCCGTGAAATACATTTGGGTGGTCTAAAGACTAAACAGCGAACAAGTGTCTTATTACAGTACTTTGAAATAAATACTGTCAATGTAGTCGCCAACTAACAACTCCCGATACATCCATTTACACCAGACTGCAGAACAACAATATTGATGCCTTCACGAGCTTCTCGTAACCCACTAATTCACACAAAGAATATCGAAAATAATACATAAACAGGGTGCGTCTTTCTCTAAATAGCCCTAATTTTATAACTGTTTGTATCGTAAACTTTTAGCCAAACGTCTGTGAAAATACACTTTCATTAATATGTGGGAATTATATCTTTTGGGGTAAATTGAGACATTAACGTTTGCTAATATTTTCGTACATCAACCTATTACGACCACGATTTTCATTATTTCAGTTTACTCAACTTAATTTTTTTTTACTTTTCATAATTTGGGAGATTTCACTTTTTTGTTGCAGTTTTTTTGGGTGTCCCATGTTGAAAAATTTCACATGTTCGACAAACATTGGAGGCAACACTCTTCCCTAGCGTCAGTGCTGCGCACACTGCGCCGCATATGGAAAGGTTTTGCATCACGTCAACAGTTGGAGAGGCTTCCTGCGCCATGTGTAGGAAGTGCTAATAGCATGCTGTCCGACCATAAAAAATGTTGTTTAATATCCATATTGGACGATACAAAGGACCTAGAAATTGAAGGTAGACGACAACAGAGTATTATACGGAAGCAGCGAGTTTAGCTGATGGCTACACTAACTGTATGTAAAGAATAGAGATGTGGAGGGGTGTCTGTTTATCTCAGTCATGTGGAGAAGATCTATGGATGCAGGCTTCAGATGCTGTGGACCAAAGGTAACTAGGGTTAGCTGGTCAAATAAAGTGTTGTGTTGGTCTTTTATTTTTCAGTGTCCTTTCGATACGCAAGATGGGATGCTAAATGCTTAGAGCATAAAGGAGCAAAGCAGATTGTTAAAAGTTCACATTTAAATAAACTTAAATGTTTAGAGCATTACAGGCAAGGAAAGAACAAGAAAGTAAGGACAAGTGATCACTGGTATCTTGTAGTACACAGATTAATGATAAGAGATAAATAACTGTCAATAGTATACTCTGAATGAAATAACTGAAGAACTGGCTCATGTGTTTGACATAAATATGCACCCTCTAATATTTTATTTTCGGGAAGGGGGTAGGGGGTCTCCCTGGATATAAAAAAGTACACCTGCAGAACTGAAATTATGATTAATCTGTGAATCATAAATTGTCAATTTATTCGGTGATCACTTGTTAATTTTTAGTACAGTTAAAAAGGATAATGTCCATCACAGAAAAATTGTTTTCCTGTCAGTGGCAGAAAAACAGTTTACATACAGGATAAGATATGAGAGAGAGATGATTAGAAAAACCTCTCAGTATGTGTAAGCTTTAAGTGCAATCTTTCACGCGATTGGATTACATTGTGTAGGTGTTTCTATTAACTCTCATTACTCAGCCTACAGATCCCTTGAACAGTCATTGTTCAGAGGAAGAGGTAAAAACTGGTGAGATATATCCTGAGTGAAAGTCGGCACTGATTGACTGATTGACGTCAATCAGTTTTGTCTGAAGTTTGATGTGAAAGTTAGTTTTCAAGTTGGACTTCTTAGCATCAGTTGAGTTGTGATGAGGATTTATTTGGGCAAGTGCCAACTGGGGAAAAAAAAATCCTTGAAAATAATGTTTGAAATGTGCTATATGTAGTACATTTATTTTCATTTAGACACTCTCTAAAATTAAATGCTTTTAGGGTATTTGGGGCTCCCATGTGGTGCGTAGATGCAGCACTCCAGCTTTACCTGCAGGCAGAATCACAGCCCTTCAGGCAATGGACTTGTGGAGGAGGCACTTTGAGGAGAGAGGTGTGTCGGAGCCCGACCACTCCAGCCACTACATCATCGCTCATCTGCTCGGGGCAAAAACTGCGAGTTGATTTTTTTTTGGCTCCTACATTGTCTGATGTGATGTCTGAATGCCTGCAATCACATGCGATAGTATCCCTTCCTGTTCTTACATGCCACCTCTTTACACAGATTGAAACTCTTGAGCAGGGGAAGTTAAGAGAGTTTCTGAGCCAAGAAAAAACAGAACAAATGTGGCAGCTCTGCACTAGACGCCTATCCAGGTAATAATGTTCCACATATGCCACTACAAACAAATATGTATTCAAATGTTTATTTTTCCCTGAGAATATTCATAAATGAATGTGTTTTGTGTAGAATGCCTGTACAGTATGTGCTTGAGGAGTGGGACTTCAGAGATCTGACATTAAAGATGAAACCTCCTGTGTTCATACCAAGACCTGAAACTGAGGTTGAACAGGAGAAAAACTGGCTTTACACACATATGACGTACAGTGTAATCTCAGTGATCAGTCACACATAACCAGAGCGGTGTTTTCTGTGTGTGTTGGCACAGGAGTTGGTTGAACTCGTGCTCACTGATCTGGAGAGAAAGATTGGAGTGGGTGCAGATGCCCAGTATACATGCTTGGAAGTAGGATGTGGCTCTGGTGCTATTTCTCTGAGTCTGCTGAAGAGTCTGCCTCAGGTGAGATTAGATTTAACCTTATAAGTTTGTTGTTCCTAACTTTTGTCTAGGGACACCATAAGGCTGACATTTGGGATTTTAAATGAAATACTGTCGAGGATTGCCATTAAATTTAGTGCAGACATCATTTTAGAATAATTAAAATAGGTTTTGTGATCCCTCAACATTTTTCCAAACACTATATGGTAATAAAACTAATAACAGTCTGTTTTTAGCCACAACAAGCAAGAGTTAGCATGCAAAAAAACCCAAAACAATCTGAGATACTCAATGTGGAGACTGTGGTTTTTGCTAATCATAAGCATGTTAGCATTATCAATTTGAGTATTTTGCCATCCTGATTAAATTCCGTAATTTTGCATGTTAAAAAACCACTTAACAAACCCAATCAACATCATCTTTATAGGATTTTTGCGGCTCCCTCTGGAGCCACAAAAGGCTTTCTACACATTTCTCATACAACCACTATAACCCTTTATTAAATAAATACAAAAGTACTAAAATGGTTATTCAATTAATTGATAGATAGGTTGTGCAGGAACACATTTATTACAGTGATAAAGCTATGTAAAACCAAATATTGGCTGGTCTGAGTTCCAAACCCTGAAGTTTACTAGTTTTGAATATATTACATTTTTAGGGTACTAGTCAGACCCGTATTCAGGCATCGTTATGAGTATTGGTCATAGGTGATAGGTCAGTTTAGATATTTTTAAGACTAAATTATTAATCACTCACAACTTCCACGTGCAGACAAGCAATAGAAGACAAATATAATTTTTTACTAGATCCTCGCATATAAACAGTAAACAGCTGCCCTGTTGTCTTTCACTAGCTGAAAGCTGTTGCTATGGATCAAAGCCAGGATGCAGTGGATTTAACGAGAGAGAATGCATTAAGGTAATTGTGTTATATGAACACTATCAAAACGAGCTGTGAATGTCCATAATCTTTTAATTTTATTGTGAAAGACTTGCTGTGAATTTTTTTTTTTTTTTTTTTTTTTTTGGTGATGGCGTGGTGGTAAATGCATGAAGTCTGATAAAAGATTTTTTTCTTTGCAGGTTAGGGCTTCAAGACAGATTACAGGTTTATCATACAGATGTGATGAAAGGTAAGTGAAAGTGATGTATTGCACTGATTTAAAAAATAACACGTCTTAACACACTGATACAAAAAAAACTTTTATTTTGTGTTTTGTCAGATGCAGAAACTGTGTTGAGCCTCTTTAGTGGTGTTTCAGCATTAGTCAGTAACCCTCCGTACCTGTTCTCTGAGGATATGACATCGTTGGAACCAGAAATTCTCAGGTCACTAAAACAATGAGCCTCTCTCAATTTTTAGTAATTTAAGGTATCGTCTGTAAACTGCATTGATAAAGGGTTTTAACATGATTTAATAAACTTTGATGTGCTATATAAAATAATAAGGAATTTGTTAGCAATTACAACTCTTCTGCTGTATAATTCGTAATTGTTGTATTTTACAAATCCTCACAGAAATATAACACACATCTAACTCGGCAATAGGTGGATCAAATTTTAAAGCAATTATTAATTACCTGTTCACATACCATAGATGCTTAGTGGGGGAAAAAAAATTCACATTGACATTGATCATAGATGAGACCAAAACAACTCCCCTTCACTTTTTGAACTGATACATAAGATCATTTGGCAAAATTGTTTTTCACTGAAAGATTCATCAAAATACTCTGAGGGTAATGTAATGTACAATTTATTAAATTTAAATGTGATTTGAAAGTTGCTTGACATCACCAAAGTTATTCTTTTCATCATAGTCAAGAACCAAGATAACTAAGGATAGCTGGTTAATTGTTTTTATTTAGCATATTTAGTCAATATGTGTTGAAACAAAACATAACAGATGTGTAAGCTAAGTGATGATAATGTATTTAATTAAGGAAAAGTTTTATGATTGAAAAGTAAATTTAGCTATAGATAAAGCTAGCTTAGGTATCTCACAAGCTAGCTTTAGCTAAATCTAGCCAGGGCCATGTTGCTAGCTTTAGCTTGCATGACCTCTCTTGCTTTAGCTGTTTGAAGTCGACTGGTTTGTTTTTGTAGCAGTTTTTTGTAGAAACTAAAACTTCTTCAATAATGTATTTTAATTATAGTTTTTTATGGCACAAAGAAATTTAGTATGTGAAAATACATGACAAGAAGTCAGATTCTGGCCCTAACTAAATCTTGACTAAATATGTGGTTAAAGCTTTTTGACTTTTTTTTAAAAAAAGTGTTATAATGTGTTATAAACCATTTAATTACAGTTTATATAAGGTTTGTAAATGCTGAAAATGTTGTTTAAAGTCAAGTTATTCTAATCATCTTAAAAGTCTTAACAAGTGATAAGGCTGAATGTTCCAAATTTGATTTTTGTCATAGATTAGCAAAAACACATGTCAAACCTTTGAAAAGGCATCTAAATGTATTAAATTAATTTGTAAAATTGTGTTAGTTGCACTGTCTCAAATAACTTGCATTGGTACACTTAATTCATTTATTGCAATAGTGAACAATAAATGCTTTCTATGAAAAACAAAATTGTGATATCAAATGCACAGCTGGCTTTTAAGTGATTTTTGTTTTTACTTTATGCACGTCCAGGTTTGAGGACCACGCTGCTTTAGATGGAGGTAAAGATGGCCTAAATGTAATCAAACAGATCTTGACTCTGGCTCCACGGATTCTATCAAATCATAGGTACAGTACCACACTGCTCACACACGCACACATGGACACAGACACACACACACAGACACACACACACGGACACACACACACACACACACACATGGACACAGACACAGACACACACACACACACGGACACAGACACAGACACAAACCCACCTGGATTTAATTCCTAACAAGGCGTCAGCTTGTCACAGGAACAGCATGTTCTGAAAAACACATGTATCATGTTGCTTCTTTAATGAGTTAAGCTTTTTAAAAGACTGCCGGTAAATACAGTCTCAGACTTGTGCCACTGTGTCGTCTCAAGGTCACTTTTGATAATCCTGTCCTGTTGATAATTCAATTTTAATGCATTCGTGTTCCTTCTTTGGTGATCAGTCGTGTTTACTTGGAGGTTGACGTCAGACACCCCCCGCTCATTCAACGGTGGGTGGAGGCGAATGTGGAAGAGATGCATTATGTGGATACACAGCACGACATCAGCGGCAGGTCCGTCCACAGAGCCTCTTGACTTTTACTGGGCATCATTAAATCATCTTGTCATCATTGAACCTGCTGTGACTTCACGCTGAAGTTGTACTCTGTGTGTTGATCTCTTAAGCTCTTTACTGTCTATTTTGTTTGAATGAAAAAGCTTCATTGACAAAATCTTAATCACAAAATTAAGCTCAGTGCACTGCTAATTTGTGGCTCTTTCACACAGGAAGTCCAAATTAAATCCATTAACACGATTTGTTTTTTTGTTTCTTAGGCCTCGATTTTGCATCCTTCAGAGAGAGAAGTCAAACAAGGACCATAAGCATGATCTGGATTGAGAAACTGAGATCCTATTACGCTGGCTTTAACCCAGGTCGCCACAGCCTCAGTTCTCCTACCCCCACTGTGCCGTCAAAGCATGTGCTGGCAACGATTTTGATCAGTCACAGTTCACAATTTGCAGGAACTCAAGTGACTGTCAAGTCACTGGTACACTTCTGAATCTGATAACATATGCGATCACATCCTGTGCCACAATAAAAAATGTGTGCGACACGGCACAAAAGCAGGCTCAAAGCTGAAGGTAATTACTGAGGCTTTTCTTAGAACCCTCCCTCCCAGAATCTCACCCTCCTCCCAGGAAGCATTCAGTAGTTCTGTGAATTCGCTGATGAACAGTCCTCCCCTTCGCTTGTCCACTCGCTGACTCAGATGCAAGCTGTACGCATTGTTGAGCAAAAACACACGCAATGTGGCTGCTACTTCCTCACACAATCTGCGTATGTCTCACATTTAAAACTCAAAGGCCACAAAGTCTTTGTGTGACAGAGGTGATAAAGAGCTAAAATATTTCGTAACAAGTGTCACGAGAGCAGCCATCATCTAGTGCTTAATATAATGATGATGACTATTTCTCTGCACCCTGTGAGTAATACTTGCATTTTAAGCAAAACGAGGAAAAAGGATATGAAAGACAGCGAGTTAGACTCCAATTGCTTATTTTAATAGAAAAATGTACACATGTAAAAGGTAGAAAAAATGTCTTACTGAGAAAAATAAAATGGCATAAAAGATATCTTGATGGAATCGGTGTATTTCTTGGGAACAGTATGTACATCCAGAACTGATGAGAGTAAAATGGATATCGACAATTTCCACATTCATCATAAAATAAGTGAAGATTACAGTACTGAAGTTTTCTCACAGGTCGTCTTTTTCTGGGGTTCTTCATCACCCAGTCCTTGACAAATGAAGTCTGAAACCAGGCACGTCAGCATTAACTGAATTTTTACATATTTTGTCAGCAGAAACATGACCCTGTGTCCAGTATGTCCAGTGACTGGCCTCCAACTGCTGGAGCAGCAGCGTCGTTTACAGATGCTGCGGACCTGCTTTAAGTCAGATGAGACTCAGACAGAGCAATGGACGTGAGGGACCCCCTCATACCTTGAAGGGATAGTCCTGTATGTAACGCAGCAGAGGCCTAGGGAGTGGTAGCTGGTCAGGGCAGTCAGAGTGTCTGTTGATGACGAGGCGTGTGAGGTGCTGTAAGGAGGGGAGGCCCTGGGGCTTGTACACGGCCCGCTTCAGTTTTAATACCACAGATGTGTCCTGAATTGTCTGCTGAGATAGTTTTGATGGAGCCTCCTCTTCCACCTTCCCCTCCTCTGCTTTCCTCCCTGGTCCCATGTAGTGCTGCACAAGGCTGGGCACGTTGGCGAAGGATGACAGGCTGGGCCGAGCCGGGGAGCTGGAGTCAAGCAGAAACCGGGCGCCGCTGTACTGGATCCGTATACTGGTGGGACCGCGAGCCGTCCTGACCGAGAGGGTCAGCATGTACAGAGGGTGGCTGCTGTCCCGTACCAAAAATGCTCCTTCAGATGCCTCTTGAAGTGCAGCATGGGCCTGAGCTGCAGTTACAGCTCCCCAGTACCATCCTAAACACACATTTTCACAAATATTAGTCACTTTGGACAATTAGTGGCAGTGCTGTACTTTCCTCTGTCCGTCACGCTGCTTGATTTTAAGAGTTATCATTTCCACTGAATAGTAATCTGGCCAAATATCCTACAATATAGAATGAATTGTGCCTAGAACACTTTGTGCCTTTTTAAGAATCTTATTTATTAGTTTCAGCAGCTGTAAATTATCGTACTGTACCTGAATTTTCTAGGTAGCAGAAGTTGCTGGCAATGGCCCGCAGATCCTTTGTGGGGTCCCATATCGGAGGGGTGCTTTGAAAGCAAGGGGTAGGAGGTAGAGTTCCTGCCCGCATGCCCCGCTGGGGCTCAGAGGACGGTGCAGCGGGCAGAGAGGCTCTTGGACTGAAAATAACACAAAAAATGCAATTGAAAGAGCATTAAAAACCACAACAGGTTTTACTCTTCGACATAATGCAGGAATCCACATTAAATGTTAATTACAGTTTGGTGTTGATTTGCAAAGCAACAGAAAGAAGAAAAACAAGATGAATAATAGATCAATTGACCTTCCAGTTTCCACTTAAAGTACCACAAAATGTGAATATTTGGTCTTAGTCATGATTGTGTAATGACATTGTCATCAAATCATGATTTTGTTGTACATTTTGTGCTGCGCTTGTTTTGCTTGTCTCCTGAAAAGCAGTCTTGGCCATGAAACTCTTGAAAATACCATTTTAATCACAACCAGACTCCCTAGGTAACATAAAAAATAAGAACTGTATAATTACTACAATTAGTACCTATTAAAAAAGTTTCTGAAAAAAGACTTTTTTATTCTTTTTACAATTTGTAAAACAGGCCTTTGCATTTAAAATACGTAGACTTGTCAGTTCTGGCCCTTAAAATACGTCAATACATCTGGACTTTATATAGACTTTATATTGAACTTTACACTTACTAAGAGTGCAGTGGCCTACTTTCTATTACACATAGAATGTTATGTTCTTAACACGGTGGTACAGAAAAAAAACCCTACAGAAACAAAGAAAAGTCAACTCACCTTGGTATACAGAGAATCATGCTATTTGAATCCTTTTGCGCAAAGATCCGTTCCGTTTTTCTTCTTCAAAAAACGAGAATGAGCTACGAATATAAAGAAGCAACATACACCGCCACAAAAAACTAAGCTTTTATCATCGGTTTGATATGAATAAGGCTTTTATAAGCGATTTAGAGAAACGAAGAGCACGGCGTACCCAAATAGGGTCTGGTCCTGTAGTTTATTAAAGAACACTGGATGCGAAATGAAAACGTAAAAATAAGGAATATTAATTTAAAACATAGAAAGAATCCATGTAGCAGCGGTTTGGAGTGTGTTGTCGCCAGAATGGGATCCAAATGTGTGAAGGACAGAGTGTAAAAGGCTTGGCTTTTAAAATTTACCATTTCCTAGAAGTCTATTCTGAGAACTCTTCACAGCACCGGCGGCTGTGACGTCACGCCGCCCGACCGACGCACCAAGCGCTGCCGGGTGTTTCGCGTAGTGACAACAGACGGCGCGAGCGCTCGTAGCTTTTTTAAAACAATTTGAAATGCCTTGTTCGGAGGGTTAATTTTCGGGATAAATGTGCCGGTACTGGACTTTTTGCTCGGCTGGTGTTTTGCGGTTCATCTCTACCCTCCGTTTCACCCGGCGGCTCCTGCCTTCGCTGAACAGGCGCTCGCTCCCAGGAATCGCGCGGCAGCTTCTCCCTATCCGCTTTCCAGGAATAATTGCTGGGCTGACTCCGCCCCACCGGGCGGCCCTGACAGAGCCTTCATTCTGGGAATTCACCGCCTCGACATTAAAGATAATAGGAATGCACACAGGCTGTTTCCAGTAATATAGATTCCCCTCGATCCTGGTGGAAAAACACGGCGAGAGGTTTTCTCGGAGGTTTGTCGGAGTAATTACGCTCGAGAAAGCTAGTTGTTATTGTGACAATAAACTAAAGACTGGCTTAAATTACTGTTAGGCCGGGGAAAAAAGTCATTTTGTGCACAGTTTGTTTGTTCCACTGTCTAACTCTTACTTTCATATTAGATTATGGTTGATTACTCAGATCATGTGTTTTCAATTTTGTCAAAGGCTAGGATTTTAAAGTCTACTAAAATTTTTTATATCTGCTCATATTTCTCCCCTGACATTTGTTTTCTAGAGAATCTATCCAGGAATTCCCAGATTTCCCATCTGGTCGGTATTGTTTCGAAATAAATAAGAATCGAGGCTTTGGAGTGTAATGCTGCTATCACCATGTTAATATTAATCGGAGGGACATCATGTTCAGGGCAAAAAAATTTATTCCAATTATAATTTGAGACATCTCTTGTTCTTTTTCTCTCTTGCACACACACACACATACGCATATGTGGTGGAGTGGTTTCAAAGTAAAGTTTGCTGTGTCGTGATCATAGCCATATCTACGAGAGCCTGCTGATCCCTAATAGCTAAATCTCAACTTTTTCCAAGAAATCCAGGAATGAGCTCTTTTTTAAAAAATTCTAAGAAGTCTTGTGGACTTTATCTGTCCTTGCTGTATGTGGTTGAACAAATACTTTTTTTTTGACTCATTAGAACAGGACCTCACAGATGGGGAAGACATCGTAACCTTTGCCTATTCAAAGAAATACATGCCTCATGAAGTTTTATCATAAGGGATGTTTAAACACCTGCAATGGCTTTTTCTGAGTGAATGTTGCCATTTTTTCAGAACTTAACCTGAAAAGGCACTTCTATGCCTAATACATAAGAGATTAGAGGGACAAAAGATTGTCAGTTTCGATGATGTGCTTGCTGGAGAGCTTCATACCAGCTTTGGCAGGGAAATTAAAGATGAAAAGGACTGTCTAAACTGTCCCAGCTCTTTGTGCTCATGCAGGCCTGTTTTGAGTGTTTTGTTCTTCATATAACTGAGTGACTGTTTTTCAAGAAGATTACTGTAGCTGCAGCACAATGCTGAGGTGTAAAAAGGCCAAAAATACAGACACACTGCATATAGAAACAGACAAATAAATTATAAGGCATGATTGCTTGTTTACTGTCACTGTTGTTACTTGTGAAGATATTTTTTTTAACTAAGGCTACATCTTTGAATTTTTCATTATTGACTAACTTACCAATATTTTTTTTAATTAATTTTTACTTAGTAGAAAGTGAGTAAATAGCAAAAATTACCAAACACAAGTTCCCTGAGCCCAATGTGACATCTTAAAATGTCTTCTTTGGTCAAACCAACCATCATATTTTTTTTTTAAATCTGATTAATCAGTTATCAAAACAGTTGCAAATTGACTCATCCTTCAAACTCTAGTTTGGACTTTATGAACTCTGGGAACTGCACTTCCCATGTGTTCTTGCATTAAAATACTGGTGTGCTCTGTTTGATGTCACTGTGAGCAAATAGATTTCCAAAAATTTTTACCAATAGAAGATAAAGTGAAAAGATGCTTAACTTTAATATTAAATTCATGCACCAGATCAATGTTTTCCTTGTAACATTTCGCAACTGCAAAACCAAATAAATTTGCATCATTGCTGTTACTTGAACCAGAGCTAAATACAACCCTGTCATGAGCTGATTTTGTGTATTTTATGATTAATGATTATGATTAGCCACACTGTTTAACCCCAGGTTTGTTAACCATTTGATGTTTAACGTTTTAAGTTCTGCTGTAAAATTCTGGGTGTGCTTTTCCCCTTAGTAATAATAAAAATAAATGTTTAAATATGATAAGCTGGTCTGTGGAAAATGTGAGGGCATTAGGCTCAGACACAGTATTAATTTTGTTGAGTAAAGCTTTCTGTATCCTCTGTGTTTAGGTACAGCAACACCTACAGGGTTTATTATACTTTTGCTGCAAAACAGCTACTGAGGTTGTTTTTATAGATCTCCCACATGGTACCCTATGACCGTGGAAACCTCTTTCAAACTGAAAACATCCATTCTCATTTGATAAAGCAGAAAACACAGAAACACAGAAAATTTTTGTACCGAGAAGTTATTTTATGTAACTTCTTTGTACAAAATCTAGTAATTTTCCACCCATTTACTCTTTTTTAATATTAATTTTCATTTATGAACACTAGTACATGTTAGTCAAATTTTCTGCAAAACATTTGAATTTTTTTTTTTTCTAAGATCCCGTCTCACCACCTCCGAGCACAAGTTTATTTTAATCATTTCCAGCTGTGACTAACTCCTTTATCCAGGACAATAGTGCCTCTCAGCACCACACTCTGCAAACCGACATCACACAGGCCACATATTTGTGTTCTGATGCCTTGAATATACTCAACTTTTCCCATGTAAGCGTGCTGCATACCCAGAACTTACTAAGAATTAGTAAGTGGACTGATGTTTGGCTCACAATGAATCACTGCTGTCTTTCTCTGAGGGGGAGACAAACTGGACGTTTCCAGAAGATTCTAAGAAATGCTTTAATGGCCTCAAATCGCCAACATAAATCTGCCAATTGTTTAAGAAAAAACCTTCTGAGGAACTTTGCTCTCAACAAACATGCCTGCAGGGGACTGCTGTAAATAATATAAATATTCTAATGTAGGGCACAATTTTAAAATGTGGTGATAATTTTAAGTCAAATCAATATGGCTGTAGGGTGTAGGGTCCAGACTTAAATAACTAACGGATTGATTGCCGTGAAAGTAAAAACAACATTCAGGGTCCCTAAAGGATGAATCCTACTGACATGGGTCATTCATTGACTTTTCCTCTAGCACCACCATGAGGTTCACATTTAAAGTTTTGAGTAAAATATCTCAACAATTATTGGATAGCCATGAAATTTGTTACACGGATTCATATTCTCCTTACTGTAAAATGTAATAAGTTTGGTCATCAGCAGACCTCTCCTCTGTTGCCTGTAGGTCAAAATTGTTACTCTCCCAGTGCATATGTTGACATGTGTTTGGTGTATTAGCTCACACATTTGTAAAAGAAATCATAGTTCCTCAGTAATGTGTTATAATGGCTTTTGTAAATTTTCATTAAGGGTGCCCATAAGCTCAAAATCTGACATTGTCTGATACTTTGTTTATGACCAAACACATGCAAAACTACTGACTTTACCATTATGCTTAGCTGTACTTAGTGCTAAGTGCTAATTAACAAATGATAGCATGCTAAAACACCAACCTAAGACTGTTAACATGATAATTAACTCTAAACAGCATGCTAGCATTGTCATTGTGAGCATGTTACCATGCTAACATTTACAGTAGCTCAATTACTAGCAGCTAGCATGGCTGCTGTCCTGTTTCAACAGGTCTAATGACTGAGCAAGAAAGCAAAAACACAAAACAAAACAGAAATACGCCTAATCATCTTAAAATTTCTCAGTCAACAAGGATCTCTAATTATGACCAATTAGTCGACAATAAGAGAAAGTAGCTTTTCTGCTGTGTGTGCATTACCCGTGGAGCTTAAGATGTGCACATGACTTTGTGGTCTAGTTCCTTGCAGGCTGTGTGCTTTGTAGAGACATGTGGAAGACACAACAGAGGGGGATTATGAAGGGAAGATGTTGTCAGTATCAGTAAAGACAGATCTCACGGCAGAGTTAATCTCAGAAGGAGCTGGAATGCAAAAAGGCTGTCATCAGTCATTAAAAGTGATCTTATAACTAAGAATTTCAATGTGCCGTTTGATGACGAAGCGCTTTGTTGAAGTTCATGCAGTTAAATCAAAAGAATTCAGTCTTTCAAACACTGCAACCATTGACAAACGTGTGATTGACTTTAGAAGATATGTGGGTGTAAAGCTGTTGGTCTAATTTAAAACCACTTTGGTCAGAACAATTCATTATCTGAAGTCCAGCCTGACAATGTAGAATATCAAGGACAAGTGACAGAGAGTATTTCCACAAGAATAAAAACACATTAATCTGTACCAAGGTCTAATACCACAGTATAAACAAGATTTTATTTAGAATTTTATTTTATTTTGTTTATTTCTTACAAACATTGATACAAAACCTGTTTTGGTGACTAAACATGGGGGCGGAAACATATGACATTGCATTAAAAATTTAGTACAAATCTTTTATGCGGTTAATGCAGGTATGTTTTTAGAATTATGGAAGAAGCAGACAGATGATATCACAATAAATAATCAGTCTCCGGACCCTATTGTATTCGAATAATAATTGAGGTTTTAAAATATGTTAATGATTTTTGGTTATTCATGGGTTTTCCTTGATATGTCATACAACCTTAGGCCTACTGCATCAACATAACTTTATTTATCTGTGGGATTTGGTTTGTCTCTGGAGGATATTGAGCATATTTTCATCAAAAAAACATATTTGTCATAAAGCACAACTGTTTCAGTACACAAACAGCAAAGGAAATCCATCACATTGATCTTTTCCTCTGGACCTGATGAGGTGTTAGTGGGTCTGGGGACATGGGGAAGGCTGGAACTGCAGACTGGACTATAGACGAAAATGTGTCCTCCTCTAGCTGTCCTGTATGGTCCCCCCCGGCCCCTTAATAAGGCGCTTGTGTCCCCTTTTTCCTGCCGGGCCGCGGGGCTTGGCGAAGGCCTGTTTGTGGGCGTGCTGTTTGGGATGGACCTCGTCATACAGAAACTCTGCTGTCAGTTCATCTCCATCATCAATCTCCAGCTGCACGTTGATAGAGAAAAAAAAGCATGAAATTTATATGACACTGCTGAACTTAAATAAGTTTGAGATTTATTTTTCAGCATGAGGCTGAATAAGTTAGCAATCATACATAACAAAAAGGGCTGTAAACTGGATTTTTGAAACCAAAAGGTCATGAGTCTGGAATCAGTGCGATCCTCTTTATTTTGTTAACAGTTATGTTTTCCATATATATCTTGTCTTCCAATAAGTAGGTCTGAAAGTCAGGTCAAATCCTCCCTGCAGTGCTTAGAATACAGTTCTCACGGAGAAACACTGATTATCCTTTATTTATTGATTTTTGTAAGTTTAAAAGTAGTCACATGGGTAAATATTGACTCTAAAGAACAGCAGTCAGCCTCTAAAGTACCAAAAACATGAACTCGGTGATCTCAGTGGTAGCTATAATCCTGTATGAAAGTGTGTTATGCAATTTTCTATCCATCCCTTTTTTCCCCCATCAGTTACCTTTTTAGAAATTTCCAAATGGTAATCTTTCTCAACTTCCTCCAGTAGTCGACTCTTGCAGCTAGAATACAACATCCGCTCCTTAATGCTACAGCTGTATCCTGGCATGGAGTATATAAACACTGTAGACAGAGAAAGAGAAGAGGGAGATCTAATAAATTATAAATAAATACCTTATGTGGATGTAGATCAGTGATTTGACACCTAAGGATGAGAGGTCTCAAAATAAATCTTGGTTGTTGTTAAATGATGAAAAGGATGAAAAAAAGGAAACACACTTTGCACTTCAGGCCCATAAAAAATACTTCAGATGAAACAATGAGAGATGGAAAATAAAATGGTTGGAAACCATTGATGTAGATGATAAAGGATGTGCTTTTGCTCTCCTTCTGTGTCTGCAGTCCAGATGTGCACCTCATTGTGCAGGTCTGTACATCTTGTACAGATGTGAAACGAGGAGGATTTCAGAGCACAGACATCAGTGACATACCGACAGATTCCAGGTAGTCTCCTTCGTGGGAGTGTTTGTAGAGGAAGAAGTGGTATCTGGGAGTGTCTTTGGGAACTCTGCGGGGCAAATCGCGAGTTTCTGTTGGGTTTGAGTGGACCAGCTCGATTGTCTCCCTCTCTGTATCCAACCTCTGAAACAGAATGGAGATTCACAATATACAGAATGCAGTTCCTTCAAATCTAAAATATAAGAAGTCTAACATAATAACACTACTAACACCAAACTGCTCCTGATGATGGTTTTTAATAAAAGCCAGATGTTTAAGACTGGAACAGTACAGTGGCATCACTCTTACATGAACTCCTCAGACTCACCAGTTGTATGTAGTTGATGCGTTTTTGGGCGAGTTGCTGTAAGGCTCTTTTTGCTGTCTCCTGCAGTGGGAAAGCGAGGCCCTGAAGTGTCTGATGCTTACTCTCCACGCTGATCTCTGTCTTCACCTGCAGGGGGCAGCAAGCAGGCACACAATTATTTTCAAACCTCTGAAGGAAGATCCAAAAGTTTTAAATTTTCCATAATGTAGTGCAAATACATTTTTTAAATATGATCACTCACTAAAATCAATGTATATATATATATATATATATATAAATTATCTCTGTATTTCTCTATCTACTTTAAATCTTAGTTCAAATTAAATATAAACACAAACACTTAATAAGACATCAACATACCTGTTTAACCCGGCCCTGAAAAATCAATCACAAAAGAGAAAGTTATATCTCAAATATAGAATAGAAAAGAATAGAATGGAATAGAATAGAATAGAATTTATGTTAAAGCCACAGGCAGATAAAGGCCCATGCAATGATGACAGCATTGCTGAAGGCATGTTAACCTGTCACCTCGGTAATTTTGATCCTCTGGAGTTCCTGCTCAGCTGATGTGAGCGGGGCAGGAGCTGAGCAGGATGACACATGACGCTGGTAGCCCAGCAAACAGACGTCCTCCTAGTGTTGCAAGCAAAACAACAGGCCTTTTACAGGAGGCAAAGGACAAATAGCTTTTAAACACGTCATCACAACAACACAGATAGCCGCAATCAAAATATATCTGACCTCAGCTGTGCCAAACATCTCGTACTTCACATGACCACCACCGAACTCTTTCTTCACTGTGGCCCGTGTGGCAGCATACAACATTTTTTGTTTCACCTGTAACCATCAAAGGAAAGTATATTCATAGTTTTTACTACATGAGTCACTGTCAGAGAGACTGAATTCATAATACAGTATAGTTCCTTCAATATTCACAAACACCACCAATTTAAAAGATGACTTCCATCATAACATTGATGATGTCATCACAGTTGTTTTACTCTGTGTTCAAGTGTGCGAGTATTTAAAAGCCTGTGTTACAAACAGGGTGAGTGGGATTTAAAGGCACAGGCATTCACCATGCAGGTTGGATCTTCTGAAAAATACTATGAAGCGGCATTATGGGAAATGCAGGATCCAGTGTTTTTGGAAAATGACCTATTCTAGGATTAAAGTTAGCTCTCTGAAGTTAGTGACTGTTGTGATTACATTTTAACTTGGATTACTCTTGTTTCCACAAATAGAGCTTTCCTCACTGTTTTTAATCAAGATTTTCTTTGAGCTACTTTCATGATATTATCAAACTTAGCTTTTTTGATCTTTTAGGTGGCTTCTGTTATTTCTTACTTTCTCTTATTTTCTTACTGTGGAAAACATTTCCATCTTATGACGTTTTTATTTTCTGTTGTATGACCTGGACCAATTGCTTAATCAATTATCACTGTTTTATGTAATACTGCTGTGATTTTTATCTGGGCTTTTTTGGTACTGATGCTGTTTACTTGTATGAATGTCTCCAGATGAAAGTTGTAGGACTAATATGTCAATAGTTAGTAAAAGTCAGTAGAAGTAATTGGATTAGAGATGCATAATTTTTGGGGTTTTACAAGATATCATGGAACAATGGTCTAAATTCAGGATATTTCAGGCTGTTTTGCTTTGATTTTGACCATTTTTTGCCCAATTTGTATAAAAATGCAATATTTAACTGGTGAAATATTCCTTTAAGACCTGTGTACATTCAAAGCTTTCGCTGTCATACAGCCTCATTTAGTATGTATTTTTTTTTTTTTTTGCTTCAGTGTGTGTTGCAGGATGCAGAGTGTGTGGTAAGACGTACTGGAGACTGATCAGGAGACCATGAAATGAAGACCCACTCATAGCCCTGTGCATTCTGGGAGTCGAGGCGGTACAGGATGTAGCAGGGCTCCTGGTCGTCCAGGAGGGGAAGCAGGGAGCGGTCATACTCCTGGTCCCAGCTCTTTTCTGGCTCTCTGTAGGCCCCCAGCACCAGCTGCTCTGAAAATCAGACCTGTATTCATTACATACCTCAGTGGTTCTGACTCTGGGAAGTCGGCCCCCCCCTGGGGAGCCACAGAGCCACTGCAGGATGCAAAACATGAAAACTAAGTTGAATGAATATGATTAATGTCAGGAAAATGAACCAACAAGTTTTTGCTGCTATCTTTATTTGACTTACTTTGCCTTAGATCCTTCTTCATTAGTTGCTTAGTCTATACTTAAAAATGACTGATAAAAATGTGTGTCAGGGGCACAAGCTTTTTCCAGCCTCTGAAAGGGGGCTTAACAGAAAAAGTTTTAAAAACCACTGACATATCTTGACCCCAAATATGAAGCATGCCCTTTGCAGAGCACCTTCACACATACAGTAGGAGTTAGATGACACTATAGTCTACTGTTACTCGCAAGGAGAAGGATTATTGCAATTTGAGCAGGTGTATACTGTTGAAGTGACTCTAGAGTTATACTTGTATTACACATATTAAACATGCTCATTACTTGTAAGATCTCCTAACCATGCTACAATGACACAGTGCCTCTAGAGCTATTAAGATTATTCAGATTAAAATTTATATATATCCTGGTTCGTTTAACAAGGCGAGTACTCCCATCAAAACAGATTCAGTGTAGTTAATGATATCTACGCGCTACATAAATCTGCCTCTTGAACATGAATATTTAACTAAAGTCACTCTGATTTGGTCTAAATTTGAACAAGATTGGGAAATTTGGTCAGGTTGTAGTTTTCTTTTTTGATCCTTTACATGATTTCTACAAGGTACAGTATTTATACTGTGTGAATAGTATAAACATCTAAAGTATATGTGGTGACACACGAACTCCAAACCTGGTCAACATTGTTGGAAAAAAAAGGAGGAAGAAAAAGATGCAACTCTTATCTCTTTTTGCAGCCTGAAGATTTGGACCTTTTTGAGGCTGATTGTTAAAATATTTTGCCTGTGACTAACTGAATGAATCATCTTTTCTGATCCTCATGGTCAACCACCATCACATTGTCTCTGCTCTTCACTTCATGTGTAAACTCATGTAAGTCAGGCTGGAAACCTCAGCTGGAAGTCCGCTGCCTGTTTATGTGCTGATATATTTCGGAGCTGATACCAACCAAACCAAATGCAAATCAAAACACTGATAGCATGGCTCACTTAAAAACACAAAACACACACATGCACCTAAAGTCTGATGTCCTTGTGGGGTGCAGGGGGATTTCCCGACCGTCTCTTGGGGCGTGATGCTATTCTGGGGCACAACACATTCCAGCTCTGCTCACACACACACATACTTTCCATCAGCCATTCTCTCTTCGTCTTAATGCTTCAATTTTAGTATTAAACAGCACTTAAATAACTCACTTTTTGGTCCTGTGTATAGTCTGTTTTTTTTTAAGTTTTAAACTAAGATATTAAGGAAAGAGACAAACTGTATCTGGGGACCTTTGAGTGACAGGATACCAAGTGGCATACCGAGCCAGTGGTGATGAAACTCGCCAGAATGATCCTGTTTCTCTTCTGACATTGGGACCAACATGAGTTTCACTGGACAGCAGGAGGCAATCATGTCAAGTCACATGCAGTTCAAAATAGCCGAGTGACACTGGGGAGATCACAGCGCTTGGGTAAGGAGGTAAAACAGGGCTGGCACCCTTCAGTCTCCATAGCACCAAACTCTTCTCTGTTGACATCAATTTTCCAAATATTTCATATGAATGCTTCTCTCTGTAAAGATAGCCCTTCAAGAAGTCCCAGAATGCATCTGTTATGGATCATATCACAGTCGATCAGATACCCAAACAAGATATTAACACCTCATCAACATATCAGTCGGCCTTCATAATCTGCTACCCAGAAACCTATTGCCTCACTGACCATTTTTCAGAGGCCGCTCAGCTGACACACTGACTGTCTGTTCAAGCTCTCGCAATGATCTCTTCCTAGAAGTTGGGCCGTCAAACAGTGGTTGACCAACTTTTGTTTGTGTTCTTGACCCCTTAATGTGACGCCATGTCTGTTTATGATGCCTCAACACAATTCTTAGTCATATGAAACAGTCTGAGAACTGAAAATGGTTCTTCGCTGAAGCCCTAGTTTGTGCCTCATCCTTTGATTTTTATGAAAAACTTATGACCCTGTGATCTTTGAAATCCCCAGAGGGTTGTTCAGCAACACTTACTGCTGTTTTAAACGTAATTGAAAGACCTCAAACCATCTGGATAAATAATTTTATATAGATTTTAAATTATAAGGATATGAAGATTTTCAACCTGTTTTTCATCCAAAAAGAGATGTAGCTGGAATTAACATCTGTGTCCTCAGTTTTTGTGATGTGAAACAGGATTTTGATAACTGTCTGTTCTGGTTGTATTATTTTATTTTTCAAACAAAAACATGTTTCTTTTCTGTTTTTTCTTTTTGAATGTACAAAACAAACATTCAGATATATAATTTTCCAGCAGCCTGTATTTGGAAAAACAGAATTAACTTGAGAAATAGATTAAAAACCTTTTGTATTGTTCTGCACACTTAATATATTTAATTCACATGGTTAGAAGAATGTTGACCATTTATCACTTAGTGCATAGTAACATTAACATAATGATAGTGCCTTTAGAGGCACAAACTAGAGAAAAATGTAAGAAATTTGTGATAGTTTCATGAGAGCACATTTTAAGAGGCTGAAGAAGTGAACTGAATAGAACTTAAGTATTTAACAAGAAAATAAATCAGATCTGTAAAAAATATTTTTTTGTCTTGTAGAAAATCATATTCCTATGATCATCTCATGACCACTTTAATTCATCTCATGACCTTTTTTAAGGGTCTCAACCCCCAGGCTGGACACCATTGGTCTATGGTTAAAGAACAGAGTCCACAGCTCATAAAAAAGACGACAGCATGACTGGTTTGAAACAATTTTTAGGATCAACACTTTTTAAGTATCAACTGTGATAAAGTGGTTTCCAACGTGGGGTTGGGACACCTTTGAGGGTTCCATAAATATCTAAGAAGCCACAAAATGATTACAGCGATAAGAAAGGAACACTATATTTCTCCTACAAAACTATGTTGAATCAGTCCTTGTTTTTATTGTGAAGACAGATGTTTCCATCACTTCAGGCCTCTATGGCTCTTTCAAAGAAAACAGTCCATTAAAAAAAAACTGTTTATGTCTCGTGTCCACTTAAAGACCAGAACATGTGCCTTGTGGTCACATTGTTTCATTTTATGGGGTCAAAACCCAAAGACACTGAAAACAGCTGTCATGAGAGGTGCATCCTTGCATAAGTAACATATTTTACAGGATAATTATTTGTTAAGTATCAAATTGTATTGCAGAGAGCTCTGAACAGTTAGCCAACAGATTGTTTAATGGCTGTTTTTGTTCAGATTTTAAGCAATCCACTCACTCTGTGCTGTAAATCAAAGGAACAGACACTGAGTTCTTTAAACAAAAAATTAGAACATGATTTACATCTTGTATCTGATCCCTAAGAGGGCCGACTCCTTTCTAGTTTTCGGCAGCTTTAAAGTACAGTCCTCCATCTAGGGTCACTCACCATCTTGGATGCGCACCTTGATAAGGCGCACTGCTCCACCTCTTGCCCTGGCCAGTAACTCCCTGAGCTCTGGCGTCACCACTAGTGCGAGAAACATGGCGGGTCAGCAGTCTCTTCCTCCCGCCAAGCACTGTAGCAGGGGTGTTGAAACAGAAAAAGCAAGCGGCAGGACTGAGGCTCCGCAGCACCAGGCCCCAAATATTCAGTCCAGTCAAGAGACACTGATGTCCAAAAGAAGACGCCTGCTGTGAATGTGTCCTTTACTTCAGATAATGTGACCAAGTCCTGTTCTGACTACTGAAGAAGAGGATCGCTGAGTGTGTCTGGACTTGTCGAGAGAGTGTGATGGTGTGAGAGGGGACATTGCTCAAGTAACGAGGACAGTATCATGTGCACACAGTGAGGGAACCTGATCACCCCTCTCCCAAATTTAGCTCCCAGTAGCTGACTGTCCAGCCTTTGGTGCTGGCCCGTGAAACCCCCCACCACACAACAGGGACCTACAGTGGAGGAAGGGGGTTGTGACGGGCAAACCCTCTAACTTACCCAGAGTTAAGCTTTTTTTGGGGGTAGGATAATTTAAGACTTCTGCAGTGTTATTTCATGTGTAACACACTTATCTTCTCCTTTATATTTCAAAATATATTTGTTTAAGCAAAATACACAGATGTTTTGCTGCTTTTGAATTATAAATCACAAAGATTTGGGCTCAAGTGGGAAAAAAAATAGCAAAAAAACAGGTGTTTCTTATTTGGAGAGGAGCGTATTACTTTTGAAAGCTTGCACAACTTACTTCACACCTGACAACAGTGATGGTCAACAGATTGTGAAAGATGGTTTTGATGTCGTTAATCACGTGGACATGCTGACAGCATTTACCCAATCTCTGACCCATAAATTCAAAACCAGCGTCTCAGATATCTCATTACTTCTTAAACTTTAAATTCTATCTTTAAACTATAACTTAAAGTGATTACAAAACTTTAAAATAAAAATGAGAAAACTTAAACTTATTATAAGACTGATTTTAAAATAAAATGTCATATGAATGAACTGCTTATTAAGTGGAAATATTTTTTTCTTTCAATGCTCTCTACCTAAAAAATAATTCCTCTCTAAAGTACTTAAAACATGCGACTCAGAAAATATGTCATATGAGATCAATATATCATCCTATGATTATGGCCAATTTTATTCATTTAGATTTATTCCTAAAAATAATAATAATTTAAAAAAAGTGGTTGAATAGAATTAACATTTCTTAACACTGGCTCTCTCAATAACTTGTGTATATGTTGGACACACACCATAACACAATAAAGCTCACGAAACCAACATCTTACAAAGACATTGTTTAATGTTAAATAGAAATATAAAAAAGAATAAACAAATTATCTATTTCTTCAAACTACTTATTTACAATTTGAACTGAACATGTCGTGGCTCCTGTGAGAGCTACAAAGAGCTGGCTGCGCTGACCCCTGCTGGTGCCCTCAACAGATGCATTCACATTGCTGTCTTCAGTCGTCAATGGTTGGAAGCCAGAATGCCTGAAAGATGAGAAAACATTTAAACTGTTTATTGATATTAGAATCATTTTGGATTTTCTGGTGTTTCTGTGTGAACAACCCTGAAAGTGAGACTTCCCTGTGCTTTTTTTTTTTCTTTCTCCCATGAACATTCTCAACAACAAAAAAGTTTCATTTAAGATTTAGGTTATTGTGGGCATCAAAGGTATTTGAATGACACAATAACACAATTTTGTAAGAATGTGACAATATGAGAGGTTTGGAAGTCCCATAACTGGTCAGTTAAGTGACTTCACGTTACATAAATATGCTACTGGTGCTGAGATCCTCAAATTTAACCTGTTAACACAGCTAATGAAGCTTCAACAGCAATCAATAAGGAATCTAAATCTGTGGCCCCTTTAGTCCACATTACTGCCCTCACTCACCATGTTGGAACAGGCACTTGCAAACGTCATGAACTTAGGGTTGAACTGCAGGCAGGTAATTGGTCCTGTGTGTTTGCCGTCTAGTAATGCCACCTTCAAACCGCTCTCTGCATTCCATACATGGATCTTTCCGTCCTCAGAGCCTGAAATTTATAAACAAAAAACAAACATGATGAAAACATGACTTCACTGTAACATTGTGTTGAGTCCTGCACTCGTTTAAAAATGCCTTTACATATCGTTATTATCAGTATTTGTGACATTTCACAGGTTAATTTGGCTTCTGTTTATTCAACAAGCAAAGGGTTGGGTTTAAATACGCTAACTCTGCCATGTAGCATCACTAAGATTTTAATTTTTTTGTACTTCCTATCATTATTATTTATTTGTCTAAGCATTGCTTTAGTATTATTAAAAAATTAACTGACTTGCCACTTATCTTATTATCAGTAGAGTCAAAACTTTAGTGTGGTTCCTTGGGATAAATAATAACTGATTCTACTTCCAACACAAAGGAAAAAACATGAGAGAAAGGGATCTTGACTTACCGATCATTACAAACTGAGAGTCTGGAGTGAATGATGCCTCCAGTGTTACACTTTTACTGTTGTTGTAGCCCTGTGGGTAAAAGACGAACAGTGTCCATGAGCAAGTACTTTGTGTGGATTCATATCAAAACAGTAACATATTAAAAGCTCTCAAAAACTTAAATGAAAACTCAAAAAACAACTAACAACAACCCCCATCACTGTTGTTGAATTTAATCAATTGTGTGGTGGACATGGTTTGACTGTGTGAGGGTTTCCAAATTGTATATTTCTATTCACGTAATAAATGTTTCCAAACAATGTCTAACAATGAGCTGTTGCTTACCCCAAAGGAATGTAGCACAGCACCCTTAAAGGCATCCAAGATGCGAAGGGCTCCACCGTTGGTAGAAAGAAGTATTAGCTTTCCATCATTACTAAACTTGAGTCCTGTCCACTCACATGCCCTGTCATACTGAAGTTTGAAGGTTGCAAAAGGACCCTGTTGAGAAGAGAAATCATAAATATTTTTTTCCCACTGAAATGTAAGATATTTACTTTAAATGTTCCTCTACACACACAGAGAGAAACACTTCTTACCTTGTCAAATGACCGCAGATCATAAAGTTTAACCATCTCTGAATTTATTCCAGCAGCAAAAATGAGGCCCTCTGGATCAAAGGAGCACACTGGCTTCCCCTGCAGGTGCATCAGTCCCTAATATTCACAAATGACAAGTTGAGGTCAATATCAGTTTCTGAATAATAGTGCAACAACAACGGATCCTCAACATACTGAAATAAAAGGCACTCACCTGGCAATTAGGTGACCGCAAATCCCACAGTCTAATTGTTTTATCTAATGAGCCCGAAATAAATGTGTCGTCCACAGGAGACATGGAGAGAGATGTCACTCTACTCAGACAAAAAAAGCAAACAAGGAAAAAATGAGACCCCAGGAACTTCCAACCCAACCCTCAATGTCAATTCCAGTTACAGACAGACCAGCAAAAATCAAGTCCTCACCTTTTGTTATGCCCCGGAAAGTAGCGGATGTACTTGTTGTCATGGAGGGACAGGTATCGTATAGTATCTTGAAGAATAATAAAAAAGTGACTATGTCATACATTAAACACAACTAGTAACAGCAAAAAAACAAGCTGGCACTCAAACAGGAATTCGATTACAGGCAGGTCTGATGAGTTCACTCAACCGTAGGCAAGGCAGTCACTTGTACAGTTAGCTCCTGTATGGGGCAGAATCACAGACCCTCAAACTGTACAAACAACTACCTCAGACCACAGTGAGTAGGCATACCCTGCGATCCTGCAGCGGTCCGTAGGTGCATGGCTTCCTGTAAACAATGACTTCTGTCCAGTGTCTTCACGGTCACATGTTAGTCTACCATAATGCTAGAGGAGTTGATATCTCATGGCAAGACTTCTTTTACTGAATTACAGTGAAACCAACAAATTGTTTAAATGAATACAACAGCTCTATCTGGGTTAAAGGCATAACAAATACCTTTGTTTGTTTAAAAACACATTTCCACTAATAATGACTATTTCATCTCTAAGTAACCACACTTATCTCATTATCATTGCACACTGACTCAGAAATGTGTTAGATTATTTGATGTTTTCTTCAATATGATATAATTCAATATGATTTTCATCAGCAAAAATGGAGACCTCATGCTAAATTGCCAAATAAAAACTACAAAAAGTACAATTTTAACAACATACCATCTATTTTGTTGGAACTGTAGACCACAGTGTTTGCAGCATGCGTGTACCTGATCAGATCCACTCCATACTTTTTACTATAGAGAGTCCTCTTGGGTCTGCCATGAATTGAGTGAAGGGAAAAAGACAATGTATAAGGATTGCAGCCAAATAAAGAAACAATTCTGTGATGAAGAATAAATCAAGTTTTTCAGATTATAACCTGCTCTTTAAAAAATGATACAAAACAAATTAAAATAACAGCCACGATCAGAGATCATGATCTGAGAGATTTAGGCTGATCAGCTGTAAATCAAATAATTACTGATAGATTGCTGCAATTGTTATGAAAAAAAAGTTGTATTCCCTATAAGTAATATTTTCTTATCCTTCAGTCACTCTACAAGAAAGGTGCCTATAACAATCAACACAAATTATGTATTGTTCTTCAAATTATTTGCTTTGTCCCTCAAAACCTTAAAAATTTGCACAATATAACAATGCTAATAGTATATGTTCACATTTAAGAAACTGAAAAAGGCAAATGTTTAACACTTTTGCTTTATACTGGAGAATTTAGTCAAATAATCAGTTGGTTATTGTCTGGTTTTCATTAGATCAACTAATCGTTTCATTTATCAAAAATATTGTTGACGTTAATTAGTTAATAGAAGTCCTGTCCTTCAAACGTTGTTTTTAATAATTCATATTCATCCATCGGTTACTAAATGTCAACCCATTTAACTGCGACCTTACAACTCTGGTAGTTATTAATATACTTAATTTATAACGATTTCATGACCAGTTTACAGTAGCACATTACTTTTAACTACTTAGTTTACTACAAAAGCATTTAATGCAATAATTTAGTAGGATAGATTTTGCAGATGTTGTCAAATTGAGTACATATACAGCAATTTAACACCTCATAACGTTACAATTGGTGCTGAGTATTATCGCATTGCAGCAGGCCTCGCTAGCTAAAATAGCAAGTTGCTAACGTCAAAAACAATAGAGTAAAATGATAAAAAAAACATTCTTACTTTCCCTCTTGGCAGTCGTACAAGACTAATGAATCGTCGTCGCTACTGGAAATAATTGTTTCGCCGTTTGAACTGAAATCGAAACAATTAATTTTGTCTGAGTTTTCTCGAAACACTTTAGCAACTCTGAAGCTCCGCAGCACATTGTCCGTCAGCTTCATGATGGCCTCTGTCTGACTGAGGGGAAGCAGGCCCTCGTTTCAATTAAAATCGGGTTACAGATGTCCCTTATTATAAATCGTCTATATAAATATATGAACTATAATGGTGCAAACAGTTATTTTTTAAGAAGTATTGTTAAAATCAGCCACGAATGCCCGCCTGTGATACTTCTTAATCACGAGAGTTAGGAGGGAGGGAAAAGCAGCACCGCCTTCGCCACGTCGGTGACGCGCATATTCATCATCCGGAACGCGCACTGGTGGGAGACCACGTACATATGACAGTTATCGCGATAGTTGCATGTTGACAGAGGTCTGTTTGAAAGGTAAGTTGAAGCAGCAAAGCAAGAAGTGTAACGTTATTCCCCACTAAAATAAATTAATCACTTCAAGCAAAGCTCACAGTTGCAGGTCGAAGATAAACGAACATTTTACCTATAACTGTCTTTCGAATTCAGCTGATCAATTTTTTTCTTCACCATTTCGTTTGTCTGAAACAGTGTTAGCAGCTGCCAAATCAGTCCAGTTCTTTCTGTCGCATTTAGCAGCTTGTGTTTACGAGTCTGTTTTGTTTGTTTTCGGTCAGGATCGAGTTTTTTCACCATGAAAAGAGTGAAGAAAAGAGCAAGCATTTTGACCCCTCAGCAAGGGAAGAGGTATGAACCAACTTGAAGTGCTCTTATAGTACCAACATTGTTTTTATTTTGTGTTATTTTGTCTCGAGTGTGAACATCTGAGCGGTATACTACCAAACGGTACTACTTAACGGGTAAGTGATGTATGTTGAGTCTAAAGTCAAAGTTTTCTGTGCTACGAAGGCGGCTCTCTATTAACCTGGCTAGATCATCACATATGCTGGATTATATGCTGCAAATCTAACCTCTCTAACACTGGACCAGCTAATGTCCAGAGTTACAATTTAAATCCGACTGAAAAAGGCCTCTCACCAATCAGCTCCGTTGAAAGTTATGACGCTCCGATCAATCAAGGAGCGATCATACAGTCAATGGGAGCGATGCAAAGTCCCAGCTGGGGAAATGCATGTCAAAATGCAAATTTGCTGATCATGACGTTACATTAAATGAAACTGGACAAAGCTTAGTTACAGCAGCGCTTACTGTTTGTAACACATTGCTTTTTTTTCCATCAAGGGAAACAAAATCAGTGAAGCAGAAAATCTGAGCAAGAATAGAGACAGGATAGTTCTTGCTCTGACTGAACATCTGAATGTTTTATAGTGTCCATATAGGCTGTTTGTTCATGCGAGCTATATAAGAGGCCTACTTTAAAGTCACAAATAACTGAAAGTTCATAAATGTATTAATCAGTTGGAAGTGCGCTGATGTATAAAGTATGATGTAATATTAAAAAAACATTGTTACCACTTTGGCTTATGTTTTACAATGCTGGTACAATAGGCCTATAGTTAGTATAAAACAGATCAGAAAAACACAAATCTATTGGTATCCTAGTCAATTAAATTAATTTTACGTTTTTTTTTTGTCCAAAAGCTGAAGTAATTTCAACATATGCTTCATTGCGGGACATGAATGAGACCTAAACGCAGTTTTTGAGTATAGCATTTAAATTTGCTGCATCTAGTCTGGCTTTAGACTCAACACACCTCGCTATACCGTTAATCTTGCTTCGTAGTACAGCCCTTGTGGTGCTGGTGGTGGTGGGGATTGATGGTGACCATAGTAGTATAAAAACTGAGGCATAGGAAGTATATTTTTAGATTTTACCAATTATTTGCTGTATGAATAAGTGATAAAGACCTCGACTGCAATATGTTATAGTAGATAGTCTTCTATTTTCTTATCTTATTGGCTGATGAATGAACCAGGACCAGAACTTAACATCACATATAATCTGCATGATTATAGTTGACATTTTTACCTGTGAGAGTACAATGCACACACTAACATGCCTTTCTGACATGTTTGGGATTCAAACAGGGCATGAATGCAGGTGCTTTCACAACTCAGAGAAAACAAGATCTGCTTTAGACTGTGTATGCCTTGAACTATGCCACAGCATGAATGGCTCCAAAGTCTATCAGAGACTATGCTCCTGAAAACACCACAGTTCTCAGTGTTAATATCAGCACTGAACTAACTTCTGGTACGGCTGAGCCCTGCTTTTTTGTTCACAGTTATGGGGTAAAAAAACAACTGCATAGCTATAGATTTTAACAAACAGCTGGGTGGCCTGTCTGGGGTAACATTCAAGTCAATCATTACACACAGGGTACACAACCCAAAGCAGTATACAGTCCAATTTTTTTGCAACACTGCCTGACTGCTTAGCTGGATCACTCTTACAAGGCTTCCACAGGAATCCAGTGGCTTTATATTCCATTTTCGACAGGTAGGCAGCCTCATAAGTCTACAGAAAGCACAGTTTTGCAGGAAAATGTATGACTGGTTTAGGATGACAACAGCTGTTATTTATATAAAGTTTTGGTAAATATATACACAAAATGTAGACGATGGTCTGCACACCTTGAACTCAGCATTTTAAAGTATTATTTATTTAGATGAGCAGAGCAGGTGTTTAGTAGCACAATACTCGATAATCCTTGGGTATTCAGTGAAAGAACTGTTCAGCTTATTAACTTGAAGATATAATTACTTGTTTTTGTAAATAGATTTCTTGTGGCTACAGTTTTATTAGTAGTTTTTATTGCTTACGTGCAATAAGATTGTTAACCTTTTCAGTGCTCTGTACTAATATCTTGTGCTAGTGCTTTATGTAGATATAATTTTAATTTTCAACGCTACCCACCACATTGTGCAGTCAAGCAGGGACTCTCTGACACCACAACTAACTCCATTCCTTCAATTATGTTTTAAAATTTGAGTGCATGCTGCCAGTGAAAATAGTAGAAATTAGAGTTTTTGGGGAAGTTTAGTGTGTGATAGTTAACTTAGAAAACATTTACCCCTGTGATTCTATCAAATGTGCTTGCGAGGTAAAAGTTCCTTTTAACTTACAAAAAATAATGTGAATTATTAGAATGTCTTAACTTTTCCTTCCCACATATTGTCGTATTTCTTATGTGTATCTTTTTATTATAACATGTTCTTGTGCAAACAGTTTTTTTTTTAATATGTGACTATAACTATTAATCTTTCAGGTAATTTCCTCTGAGACTCACTGAACTGTCCATGGCCCGCGTTCTCTCCCTTTTCCGACCCCAACCTTTCCTTGCCCTTGCAAGCAGGAGAAAACCTAGGTTGTGCAAAATGTCAATGGACTCAAGGGCACGTGGGGTTTTTGCAGCTGCAGTGGAGGCTGTGCAGCCAGACGCTGTGGTCCGGCAAAGTATAGAGCGCAAGGAGGACACGGTCATTATTGATGGTCACAAATTCACACTCAAACACAACCTGCACTTGGTGGGCTTTGGAAAAGCTGTGCTGGGTATGGCTGCTGAGGCAGAGAGGATTATGGGGGATCACTTAGTGAAAGGAGTCATAAGTGTGCCACATGGGATTCAACAGATATTGCAGCAGCATGGGAAAAAGTAAGAAAAAGCCTTAGGATGTAACAACTTAAAGTATTTCCCAAAAAATAAGATTAAGCAGTTAAAAAAAAAATCTCACTTCCATTACAGCCATCTGTTGCTAAAAGAAAATAGCTGCATCAAAGTAATGGAGGGAGCTAAAAACAACTTGCCTGACACTGATGCCCAGAGGGCAGCTGAAGGGATCCAGCAGTTGGCAAGTGAATTAACAGAGAAAGACCTGCTACTGGTCCTGATCTCAGGTAAAAGAATATCTAGTTGCTTTTAAACTACAAAATCACACCTTTAAAATGAAAATCTCTAATAAAAGGTGGCCTAACTGTGTTTAGGTGGAGGCTCTGCTCTTCTACCTGCACCCATTCCACCAATCTCGTTGCAAGAGAAACTGGATGTTACCCGCAAACTTGCAGGCGCTGGTGCTACCATTCAAGAGCTTAACACTGTGCGGCGTGCTCTGTCCGTCTTGAAAGGTGGAGGACTTGCACACTCTGCTCAACCTGCTCAGGTAACCTACTTTCTTTAATTAGGTTTTTATTGATGTCCAGAACCCACTCCATTAAAAACTTTAATTTTCACTCCTTCATTCAAATCTTCACAGGTGATCTCACTGATACTGTCCGATGTAATAGGGGACCCTCTGGACCTGATAGCAAGTGGCCCCACAGTGCCAAGTGAGGTTTGGCCTGAAGAAGTTTTGTCAATTCTTGAACGTTACAAGTTGCTAAATTCTTTACCGACCTCAGTAAAGGATGTGCTTGGAAGATCTAATTGTCGGGGCAAAAAAGATGAATCGGATACATCAGGAAATGTCCTCAATGCTGTGATTGGCTCCAACAGCCTTGCGCTGAAGTATGCCAGTCGTCGGGCTCGAGAGCTGGGTTTCCGCCCTGTTGTGCTCGCACCGGGAGTGTGTGGCAATGTTAAGTCAGTCTCCAAACTTTACGGCCTCCTGGCTCGCTTCGCCTGTGCTCGAGAGGAACCTCCTCCGGAAATCGCCGCAGAGCTTCTGAGGCTGGGACCCGAAGTTGGTGTGGAAAGCTGGGACCTTTGCCGTACCATGAAGGTCCTGGATGAAGAACGTACAGAAGGATGGGGTGCCACGTGTCTGTTAGCCGGAGGTGAGCCCACTGTGGAGTTGACAGGCACAGGCCGAGGTGGTCGAAATCAAGAGCTAGCTCTGCGAGTGGCACTAGAGCTGAGAGACCTAGAGCGCCTCCCACCAAATGGTCCTGTCTTTCTAAGTGGTGGAACTGATGGTCAGGATGGACCAACAGAAGCAGCAGGTGCCATTACTGATGGGGGGTTGTACGAGGAAGCACAAGCACAAGGGCTGGACATCGACAACTTCCTTACTAACAATGATTCTTACACTTTTTTCACACGTCTTTCCGCTGGGAAGCGCTTACTTGTACCTGGCCTAACCTGCACTAATGTCATGGATGTGCACATGCTACTTATTCCGTCAGTTCCCATAAGCATTAACTAACTCCAGAGCTCACAAAATAGAGTGTTATAAGTCCAGTGGATCTGGACAGGTTCCTTATCCGTTTATTTGACTTGGCACTGCAGTACCTACTTTTGTCAACTCTACAGTCACGTTTGGCCCTGTGACACTTCTTTTCTGCAAAATCTTTTTTACAACCTTGAAAACAGTGACTTCAGTGACATCAGTGTTTTATTTTTTTTTTAAACACAGTAAATTTGATATTAACCAAGGTATTGGCACAAAAGTTAGTTAAATTTCTATCTAACTCTGCTGCTCATCTCTTCAGGTAGAACCCTGATTCCAAAATAGATGGGACACTTGATATAATGGATAAAAATAAAAGAAATGGCAATTATTTCCATATAACCTGGGTTTACCAACAGCACTTTTACAAAGTGTTGCTGAGCTCATGTAAAAATATCCTTTTGCAATAATGTGATTCACAATGGGGTGAGCCGGGCCCTGTTTTTGTGAAGGAGTGAGCCTTTCTGAGATGTCCCTAATCATGATACTATCCTCCGTTACCAATAAAGTTATCACATCCTGTTTTTTTTGTTTTACACTACATCCCAGCTTTTTTTCAAATATGCAGATATTTCTGTTAAGTTAGTTGAATGAGGGCTTTGCAATAAATACACATTG
The DNA here is from genome assembly GCA_029814765.1 of Acanthurus leucopareius. NCBI lineage: Eukaryota > Metazoa > Chordata > Actinopteri > Acanthuriformes > Acanthuridae > Acanthurus > Acanthurus leucopareius. Next base: position 1,006,989 of record JAQMCX010000029.1, on the reverse strand, counting down.
CAGTTCATTGTCTTGTATTTCATACTTGTCTTTACTTTTGTAACAGTAATTGTAAATTGTAAGATATAACTGCCAACTGTATGATGCTCATACAATGCACAAAGTATTGAACCACTCTTTGACTCTTTCATGTTTCCTTGTTTTGCATTTCCTTACAGGGGTTTTGATTAAACCTTTGATACACATTCACAGAAAAACAAATACCAAAACCAAACAAACATACACATTATTAACTGGGCATGTTCACCCTCTGATCAGAAACATCCCCACGTTGTAACACTGTGCCTCATAACTCTTTACTCTAGGTTACTCCTAGTGACAGAGCCAACTGAACCACCTTCATCAAGTCCAGTGCCTTTGCAATTATTTTATATCCTTTACCTAAGTTTTACTGCGTTGCAGATTTCATAAGAATTGACCTTTATCTACATGAGTGTTTTGGGAGCAAGAAATGGCTAAACCAGCTGCTGGTCTTTCAGATACATAGTGTAAAATCATCTGTCACACCTTGATTACAAACATGTGATTTACATTTGGATTGTGTGCTTATATATGAATGTTGTTCAATCAATCATTTTATATTGTTTTCACCATAATTCAGGTTTTTACTGTAAGTTAACATACATGAAAAACATGAAAAGGTCAAAGGGGGGGTATTTTAGACAAGCACCCTGTCTAATAAATGCAGTTTAAATTTCACAGAAATATAGTGAAATATGTGTTCAGGTTTCAGGGTTAACATAAAAAACTCCATCCACATGATGCATTAATCCCGTCCTGAAAATGTTGCCTTGTATTTCATACATCAGTGAAATCAAGTTTTCTTGCTCATGGCCAGGATATAACATTTCAGATTTGCTGTCATGTATGCGCCCTTTATTTACACACAAATCCACCCATATTTATCACAGCTTCTTTTTTCAAAAAAAGGAAAAAAAAAACAAACTTGACCATGAGACCAAACACCATCAGGCAGGTATTTACTCAGAGTAAGGTTCTGCTTAATGACAAATGTTCACGGGCTAAAATAAATACCCCACAGTACAATATAATTTAGTGGATATCAGTGTGTCACTGATGGTTTGCATGAAAAATGACAACCAATGCTTCTCCAGACAGTCACCAGAAGGTGTTTGCATCATGAATGCGCTGAAGGTGCTTTATTATCAGCAAAACTTGAGGATGCACCCCACATCTTGGGGAGATAGAAACTGTCCAGCTCTCACTTGGACAGAGTCTGAAGTCCAACGCCATTGTCCTGTTAATCACGATGAGTCTTCAAGGTTTCTCCTGCTCTACTTTCCCTGCAAGGATAACAGTGTTATATTGTACAGTATTGTACACTTTAACTTCAACATCATTAGTAATGTATTGGCGACACATCTTGCAGCGAACAGAGAGTATAATGACACTATCAATTCAACTTTGCAAGAGGCACCAATGAAATAAAAAACCCTGGACAAAAATTCTGTTTTCCCCCTTAAGGTGGACCATCCGAACCGACCTTTAAAAGCACTATTAGGAGGATAATCTACCTGTTTGAAGCGACATGGATGCTCAGACACCTACCATCCACTCAGGTGGGGTGCTGTATCAGGTGTGCCTCCATTCTGTCCGGTCCCTGAACATCAACATTTATGGACAGAAAATGAAGTCAACGTGACAAACACTAGATTATCAAACGATAATGCAGATGAAATAGAAGAAAACTCACCCTGTCGATAATACATATCGTTCACCGTATTCCCGTAGACTTTCCATGCAAAGTGAATTGCGATTAGACTAAAAATTAACCAGCTGAGTAGTATTTTGAATATAGAGACTCTCATATCGTTGGCGAGCCAGTCGTCAACAAATTCCGAGAGGAACGACAAGCAGCTGTCAGCGATGCGGGACAAAAACTCAAAATCCCACGGTTCCTCCATAATCTATGATTTCTAGGACTATAATTAATCGAGAGAGTGAACTTCTGTACGCGATGGATAGTTTTCAAAACATTGCTTTGGCTAGGTAACGTACATCATCCTCGGCGCCATCTTTACCGTTACGATGTTTATATTAGTTGTAGGGAATGAAGAATCGCTGATGACGTAGTTACGTAGCGCAGCTGCGCCAGCTCGCTACGATTGACGTCCAACAGACAAATGGGAATATTTCCCGTCCGTCAAACTCTCTTTTTAACAACTGATATATACAGTATTTATTTTTCTACAATACTTCCCAGCGTTTACTATTTTTTTCAAGTGAGAATGAATGCTACCACAGAATTTTAATTAAGGTCGTTTGTGAGAGCTTCCATTGCACCTTAGCGAAAAATATAATTGTTCAATTTTTAACTATTATCCAGCAGCAGTTTCTCGCTTCACTGTTTTTGCATGATCTGAGAAAGTTCTGCTATCTGTCAGGAATGACGTTTACAGTATGCGTTCCCGGGGCAAAGCTCATGTTTAAATCCAGGATTTCAACGCCAATAACAGACAGCATGTCGCTGCTGTGACTAGTCTGGTAATATCGGCTTTAAACGTCGGTGTGACCCACACAGAGTAAGTCTCTGTAACATGTCGAAACTACCCTGAGGATCCAACCTGCAGCTGGGTACTGGTTAAGACAAAGTTTTCTTATATCATTCTTGGGAATAATTTGTAGGACCACACGGAGGGCACAAATGTTGCTACTTGGCACATTGCTACGCTAGCTTTTTTCTATGTGTCAAAATGTCCAAGGTAAGAAGGAAAGAGACCGTCTGCTTTAAATAGTTTTATTTTAAATAGCGATATAATTCGCAAAGGTTAACTAGTAATTGTGAATAAATATGAAAAAAAAACACCACAACCCCCTAACATACTTATTAGCGTATCCAGCTAAATCTTACGTTAATTTCTTGCGTATCTAACGTATTCTAAGGGGCGGGACTCACCGTAGCCACCGAGCAGCCCAATTGGTCACCTGTGGCTGTCATCAGTGATTCCGGATGTCTGCTGTGGTAAGAGGAAAATTTGTTTTCTGCTTCTCATTCTTGACAGCTTGTTTGCTACCGGACCGCTGATGGAGCTTAATGTAGCGAATTAGATATTCACCTCAACGTTTCGATGGTACAAAATCGTAAGCACTGTTCTTTGTCTTTATCTTTCAAATTCTACCTGACCACGATTGCTTGCATGCTCACTCTTAAGCCGAGGCCATGAAATTGATCTGTGTTGCTAACAGGCAATGTTAGCCGTGTAACTGCATTCAGCATTTACGGAGTTGCACTGGAATTCACAGTCAGACGTTTATCAGAATGAAAAGTAACGGCTTTGGACACTGCGCATGTTAGCAGACAAGCTAACGTCAGCTTTCCAAGTAACTTACGCTATTATGAACGTAAACGTAGTACTCTATCTGTGACGATCTAGTAACTGTTTCTTTCGCCTCCTCGCACAACCGACTGTTATATATCTGTAGTGTAACATTAGCCAGGCTGCTGGAAGTTTATCAGTCTTAAATCTCAGAGTCTTTTTTAGTATGTCGGTGTTGTAATTTTCCCCTTGTAACCCCTTATCCTCTGTTATCATGTGACCTGACCACAGGTCCAGTATGAGTGCTCCTATTCATCAGCGATTGAGATACACGTTGTTCTAACATTTATGCTACTACCATCGAAAAACACTAGTTAGAAATGTGTTTAACCAGAATCATTTGGTCATAATTTGCTTATTTTTCTGGTCACACAGTGAGTGGGATGGTATCATGGAGAGAGACAATCATCACGAAGGAGAGGCAGAGGGAGTGAAGATTTGTGATCCACACTTTGAGAGAAATCCAGCGGGTAAATTCTTTATTTTTTCATGAGGGTTTTCAAAATTTGCTCATCCCTCGTTTTTATTTTTATTATTAATTTGACTTTTTTTTTGTTTTTTTTTTTTTGCTTTAGCTGACACCTTGGCGACGTCTCTCTCCCTCTTGGGGAACCACATGTTTCCTGATGTGGTGGAGAGAAATGACAGTACCACTGTTAGCAAAGAGGAGCCTGCAGATTCGCTCCCATCAGGTGTTTCAGAAGAAGAGCAGAGTCTGGATGGAGAGCCCCATTCTAACCAGGTAACAAAGCTAGCGGCTGAGGAGACTGAAAACTCGGAGTGTCAGGTGACCACCCAGCCAGGTGACATAGGAACTGAGGATGCCACCTCTGATAATGACCAGGGGGATTCTGGGGAGTTTGTTGTTACTATGCTGGCCAAGGCCAAGCTGGAGGAGCAAGGAATAGGTGTGAAGGGAAGGTCTTCTCCCTTGTTGGAAGCGGGCACCCAGGAATCTCCCGCATTCATGTCTCATCGAGATGAGGACGTGACGGCTGACAGCTGGCGGCAGCACAGGAAGCATGTTTTTGTTCTAAGTGAAGCAGGCAAACCCATTTATTCCCGATACGGCAGTGAAGAGGCTCTTTCATCTACAATGGGAGTCATGATGGCACTGGTTTCCTTTGTTCAGAGTGGAAACAATATCATCCGCTCAGTCTATTCAGGTGAGAGCATTAGCATGATTTTTTTCTTTGTTTTGTCCACATAACTGTAAATGTTGTTTTTTTATTTACATAAATGACAGCAAGTGTAGAATTATCAGAGGATTGTTAGTGCAAGTGGCGGGTCAATGTGATTGCAGGGAGTCTGGGTTGCTATGAAGGGCAAGTTATTTATTGCCAATTATCAAAAGAACTGCACCATAGAGCGCCTTGTCTCAAATATGAAGAGATGATAAGTTGATGCATTTACAATTATGCTGTACAAGCACACTCATAAACCTTTTACATATATACTCATTTCCAAGTCAACAGTATGTCAACTATGTTTTAGTATAGAGCTGTCAGTTACTGTTAGAAGACATCCAGCATTACTTCCAGTGTCGTCCCTAAAGTTTGATGTCTTTTCTTCCCTCCATCAGAAGAGCACACTGTGGTGTTCTTGCAGAAAGGGCCCCTCGTGCTGGTGTGTGTCTCCAGCAGTCGTCAGTCTGAGCGGCAGCTACGCGGAGAGCTCCTCTATGTGTACTATCAGATCATCAGCATGCTCACCCAGGCCAGCATATCCCGCATCTTTGAACACAAGAAAAATTACGACCTGAGGAGACTCCTGGCAGGCTCAGAGAAGATCCTGGATGGTCTTCTTAACCTGGTGGATTCTGATCCCAGCTTCCTGCTTGCAGCAGTTCACTGCTTGCCTTTAGCTTCCTCTCTCAGGGACTCTCTAAGCCAGATCCTCCAGAAAGCGATCACCCCCAATCTGGTATTTTCCATACTCATCGCCAAGAACCAGCTGCTCACCATCGTCCAAGAAAAGACAGTCATTGAGGACACCAGGCTGGAACCTGCAGACGTCCACCTCCTGCTTAACCTCATCGGAGCCTCCTCTGCCTTTCAGGCTGGGGAGATCTGGACTCCCATCTGCCTCCCCCTCTTTAACCCTGACTGTTACTTTTATGCATATATTTCTTACCTGGACCCTCCAGACTGCACTGTTTGTCTGCTGCTGCTCTCGACAGACAAGGAGGCTTTCTACGCTGTAGCTGAGTGCAAGAGGAAAATAGAGGAGGCCATGGTGGCTCAGAACTCCCTGAGCCTCATTGCCAAGGTCCAGTCGTACAGTGTGAGCCAGGTGGGCGTCTCAGACCTCAGACACTTCATGTACAAGCCCTTTGACGTGCCAGACAACTACCGCCAGCTCACCCAGTTCACCAGGTGTGTGTGTGTTTGTGCATTTGCCATTATTTAATGCCACTACAGGAAGGAAATATGAGCCTAAACTTGTTTATAATGTTTAAAAATGAATGTAAAAAAAGTTGTATACTTTGTTTTTAGGAATTTGTTCGCACAAAAAAGTGTAATATTTAATTTTAAGAAAACCTACGGCTTAGTGTGGTCGGTGTTTACTAAGTGATCTGTTTCTGAAAGAAAGCGAGATACAGAAATAAAATGGTGAGAACTAAAGACTCTCATTAATCCTGCCACTTCACTTTGCTTCTCTCTTAATGAGCTAAACTGAAAGCATTAGGTGTCCTATTTCATAAGCCTGCAGCCTTGAAAAGGAAAGAAAAACTAAAGAAAAAATCATAGCACCACACTAAGAATAATAACTTTATTTGTTTTAATAATGCCAAGTATTAAGTAGTTTTTAGCAAAATGTTGGAAAGAGCAAAAGTCTCCCTTCAAATTACCTGTGAAGCTGTGTTTTGCTAGGCCTCTTTAATGTGCACTTGTGTCTTATCAATGTCAAAAAATCAATAGTCTTAATGATTGAAGAATTTACTAGTTAAGCTAGAGTTTACCAGTTTAGTGGCTCTATATATCACTGTATTTTTGTTTACGGGAAAACCATCTGTCTGAAACCTTAAACTTGATTTGCTACTGCTTATAGCCCGGAGATGGAGGCACCTTACAGCAGTGAAGAGGAGAAAATGAGACTGCTGGACCTTTATCGTTATATGCACAGTCGCATCCACAGCACCTCACGACCCCTCAAGCTCATCTACCACGTCGCTGAGAGGGAAACTCTGCTAGCCTGGGTATGTAGCCGCTGTGTTTACAGATACTTTCTCTCACTGTCACTACGCACAACCTCTAAACATTATCTTTGCCTGTAATCGATTTTCTTTGATATGAGGGTGTCTGAATGTGTTGAAAGGATATTGTAAGGAACTGTTACAAGAGTTTAGAAAATGCTTTTATGTGCTTCCTTGTAGAGATTTAGATTAAAAGACTGATAATGTCTGTTTACTGTGAATAAGGATCCTGGAGACAGTGAGTTTAGCAAACCATGAAGGCTGGAAACAAGAGGGAAAAGCTAGCTTGGCTCAGTTCATAGATTTAAACCGTCTAAAACGGGACAAGTGGTGGTTGTACTATGGATTATGCACCAGAGAATTTTTTTGAATGGGCACAGTGACTATATAATAAATACATGTCACATCTGTGCAACATGTGTTTCAGACCACTCATCCTCTTTGACTGCCAGCCTGCAACACTATTGTACAATCCTAAAAATGTCTTTATTACTGCCATAATTCATGTACAGACCTTTCAATCAAAAGATTAGTTCTCAGTCACTGGTGCAGCTACTGGAGAACCAGTAATTTCCCATCAATAGGCAACACCAAAAGAATATTTCATAATGGTCTGTATTTAATGACTCTGATCTAGTGTGATTTTTGGGACAAATAGAAAAGGATTCAGGGTTTGGGACAATTTCTTGCAAGTCAGGACTGCTGTGACTTTTCTGAACTTCTCGGTACCTTATGTTTCCCTTTGTTTCCAGCTAAATAAGCTAGCTCCCGGCTGTAACTTCATATTTATTGAACAGATATGACAGCAGTATCTTTCCTCTCATCTAACTCTCAGTAAGAAAAGGGAATAAATGTGTTTCCCAGCGTGTCAAACTATTCTTACACTCATGTGGACGGTGACTGACTTCCCCCCACTGAAAATATCGATTTTCCTCTCCAATGCAGGTCACAAGTAAATTTGAGCTGTACACCTGCTTCAGTCCTCTGGTGACAAAGGCCTGCGCCATCACTGCTATCACTAAGCTTCTAAGGTGGATTAAAAAGGAGGAGGACCGTCTCTTCATCAGATACCCTCCAAAGTATTCAACCACCCCGAACCCCAGCAAGAGCTCTCGAGGTGGCAAATCTGACCAGCAAGACTCCACAGATAACGGCTTCTTATCTCTTCTATAGCTCTGCCTCATTCAACAATAGTTTGTACACTGGTTCCAAGATATTTTTGAACCCTCTTTTGACACTTGTTGGACTTGACAGACTTTGACTACTGGAATTAAACACTACGTTTTACACTATTTAAGAAGGAACGACCTCTTTCAAACTAGTATTATTTCTTTTCCACAACAAGAAAGCATGTCGTCGCATCACTGCTTTCTATTTGAAAGAGTCAGGGCAAAACAAACATTAGTACGTTTTAAATTAAACTGTGGTAGAAAATAATGGCGATGTTACCGAAATGTTTTTTATATTGTTTTATTATTGCAACAAGAGAGAAATTTTCCTCACGGACAGTGAATGTAACACACAGGTGACAGTTCATTCATATGCTATAATCTTTCTTGTGCAAAATTAAGAATGAGGAGTAAAATTTACTCAGACTAGATTTCATTCATGATGCAAAAACATCTCAATGTTGCGAGACAGGATATGCAGGAAATGGAAGTCTGTTGTGTTTTGGGCTCAACAGAAACTGGAATAGCAACAGCTCTAACAGCTAGAACAGGGATAGGCCACATCGTGTCATGCCTGGCCTGAGACAAATCGCCCTCTACAAACTTGTTTGTGACAGAACGTTGAAACGTGGTGTTGTTTCATATCCCACTGGTGTTTCTACTCCAAACTAAAATGATCAGGTTTCATTCATGCTAACCTTTTTTTTCTTTTTTTTTTGTTTTGCAGAGAACAAGTAGGAAATCTGATCACTTTACATGATCATCATTGTCATTTTTCAGTGTTTTCGTCGCTAGGAGTCAAACCTTGTTGTTTGGACGTCATCTGTTAAGCTAAAAAAAAGACGCCACAGAGCTCATGTAACGTTTTCTGCAGATACTTGTGGTTTGTTTATCAGTTTACACTTAATGTAGTGACTTCAAATGACTTATGTTTTTGGATAATAGTTTTGTAAAGATGGTCTATAAAACAGTAGCCTCATCCTTGTGTCCTTTGAGGAATTTCCCTGTCAATTGTCAATAGTATTATGAAATAAATCCCAGGTTGCACAAATCTACAGTTGTCCTATTGAAGTGGGGATGTGGTGAACAAGCTTCATTTTTCATCTACCAGGAAATGACAAATCAGGATCAAGAAATGCCTGATTTTGGGGGAGTGTGATTTCTGTAATTTTCCCAGGAAGAGTTATGCCATTCAGTACAAATTATGTGAAAAATGGAGACAGTAGACTTCCAGTTAAATGCTCTTGTAATTTTGCATGTTTTATCAGTTAGTAATTTCAGTTAGTCAGTAATCATTGGAAATTAGTCTACAGGCAAGCATTTCATCTAATTAATATGGAAAGTGATGTTTCCAATAATAATTAAAAATTGACTTGGACTTCAGTGGAGCAGTTTTTTCAAAGAATTTGATGTCATCAGTACCATATTACACTTTTTTTTTTCGAGAAACATTCGAGAACATCAGAAAGATTTAAGGTTAAGATTTAAAATGAGGCATAACCAACAATTTCATGAGGCTTCTTTTCATCAAGTCTTTTTTCATCAGTGACATTTGTTGCTCACATCTTTAGCAGCTTTATTTAACCTGAAGACCCGACCTCACCTGAGCATTATTTCTAAATAACACACTTTAGCCTCACAGAAATCCAAACCCATGTGGTGTTTGGCCACTCAGCAAAGTGCTAATGCCAACAGAGACAGTGCAGGCTGTGACATGTGACCATTACAATGTTGGAACCTGGAAATTTTTTTTTTTTTGTTAATGGTAAATGTTGCTCCTATTTTTCCTTGTAGCTTAAATGACGTGTTTAGGATTTTACAAGACTTTTCAGTAAAGTTCATGTCTGAGATTCTGTATTTCAACGCATTATATCAATCTTTCTGTTACTGTGATATAATACGAGTTGACAGTGGCTGATCACCTCCATACAAATGCCTAAAACATACAACGTCAACTTGTATATATGTACTAGTTGAATATGATCAGGTAAAACTGCTGACAACCACATACTAATAACTTACTCCTCTATCCATTAAATGATACAGTTTGTTGCTGTATTTATCAGTGACGTGTTATACTACTGAAGTGGACATGGCAGTTGACTAGTTTTAATGACTACAGCATAGAAGTGTGATTTAGGCAAAGAGTGGACAGCAAATCCCAGCAATGTTTCGATCTTAAAGGTTTTTTCAGGTGAAGGTGACTTGGAACAAATTGCATGAATTGTTGCATCTTTAGTTTTTTCAGAGATTGCATTTATCAGTTTGCAGAATATCTTTTCCTGAAAAACTTTAGCCTCAAACATTTGTGTTCTCTTCTTTTTCTAAGAATCTGTCAACCCAAAGGAAGTAAACTCAAAAAAAAAAAAGTCGAGCGGGTAGAAAGGGGTAAGTGGATGAAATACACAAACATGCAGTTGATTCAAACAGCATTTATTCTTGTGTGAGAAAATATCTTCTCAGGCAGATTATAGATCTTGCTGTTCAGTTCAAATGACAAGATCAAAAATCTCCTGTGCCACCCAAGACGAAAGAAACAAAACAAAACAAAAAGAAAAACCCTCGTAGACTAGTGCCGCTCACTGCCGCCTACAGAGTTCAGGTCTTGTGCCACCTCAGCTATAGAGAATAAATTCTGACATGTTGGTGATTACCATCACTATTACAAAGAGCTACTTAGCGTCATACATAAATCTTTTCAATATTTCACTTTTTTAAATAACACTCCTGACTGCAACAAATTATAAATTAAAATCTAAATTTGATTTTGCATTCCTTAAATTACTTCATGTAAGCCAATATAAACATACATTTACATATTTACAAAACTATACACATGCACCTTTACTACACTAAGGTTGTATTCATATACAGTATGTATACTGTACACACGCTCACACACACATCTTTGCCATATACAGCTCCAGGAGTCTCCTGTCCTTCAAGTTATTATCATTATTATTATTTTTTTTTTAAAACAGACGAGTTGTGCTTTTCAAGTAATTTCAGCCAAATCTGCAAACAACTGCACGCTCATCAGTGATCAATCGCAGTAGACTTAATCAGAACCACAAAATAATCTTCTTCATCTGTGTAGTGGCTTCACATATTATTAACCGAGTAGCTGCATTGGGTACTCAAACATTCTAGTATGATAATACAGTTTCACAATATGGAAAAATAATCAAAGACTCACCTATAACACGTCATAACTCGACCAACAGTTCAACAGTGTTTACATTGGCGTCCCCATTTCTATTCGTTTTGAATTGTTCTTTCATAAGCATTTTGCATCTACAAAATAAAATTAAGAGTTGTTCAATAAAAAACATTCTAACAATCAAATTTTATTCTACTTCGGGCTTAGTTTTAAATTAATGTATTTCTCTCCAAACTTCTACAGAATTCAATGGAAGGAGGATCGGAAGAAAATGGTTGCTTTTCTAAGTTTGGTGCCTTTTACATGTTCAGCATTTGGGCACAAAAATCTTTCTATAATATTTCCAACAACACATAGGATTAGAAAAGAATTTTTTGATGACAAAAGTAATCCTTTCTATCGATAGCTGTTGAAGAGTCAAGATATGACGTGAACATCACGTGGGACTTTCACATTTCATTTAACACGGTGACATTTCAATGGCAAATACAATCTGAATATGTTTTGAATCAAGACAATCCCTTTGACGATTAAATATTTACACTTGTGTCACTCAAGTCTTGACTCACTTTGGCCTGAAATAAAAACTTTATATGAACACATAGCAACAGTGGTTGTGTAAAATGTTTTTTTTTAAAAATCACATGGATAAAAGAACAAATTCATCAAGGAAAATGTCTCTTAAGCACTTTTCTGTCCGTTTAAAAAAATCAGAGCAACAGTTTAATGCAGAAAACCTTCAAATACCACCAACTGTTCATTTTACCTTCCATCTTTTTTTACACTGATAAAGCTTCCACACATAAAACCAAGCAGCCTGCTCAAGATGATAAAATCTAAAAATTAAATAAAATTGGAGGGAGTGAAGTTTAGATTTCCTCTCACATGGTTTAAATGTACCATGGCCCGGTCATATGCAGTGTGTACAGACTTGCGAACACTAGGTTTCTTGCCTTCCATTAAGCGCAGTTTGTCCACAGTGTCATCCATCCCCAGATGCAGCAGTTTGTTCCTCGGGAGCCACTGCCTGGAAAAAAAAAAAAAAAAAAAAAAAAAGTGACAAAGACCTCTCCTGATTGTTTTAGAATTCAGCATGAGGTTTAGCCTGCCTGTGTGAATCTTACCAAGTCCTTTTGGTGTCAAAGAAGAGCACTAAGAAGAGCTTTTTGCCTTCTTCCGTTTCTCTCCATTCGCCCAGTTTGAGCACCTCCACAGGAGGCACTGGGATGGGGATGCCGTTGTGAAGAAGCCCTTCCTGGGGCATGTCCGGGTCAACAATCTGTAATAATAAGATTCTGTCAGTTCCAGTTGACTGAATTATCATTCCCTTCTATGGGATTCAAAGAGGCCTTTTTCTTTAAGTCAGCTTCTGACACTTTGCATTATGAGCCAAAGAAATGCTACAGCATGTACACCATAGATTAAATTCATCCTCACCATTGCTGGGTATGACGGATATCCTCTGCATTTGGCCCAAACGAGGTCCAGAGGTGCAAGCTCAGTCTCACTATCTAAAGACAGAAGTGTAGACTTTCCTGTGAACAGGATATTCCAATATATCCAATTACTTTGTGTTCATGACAGCTCTTGAGCCCAAATTGAGAATTTAATGGAACTGTACTGCTCATGAAAACTGCAAACAGTGAATCTTTTCACTGTATTTTGATTGCCTTCTCATCATACACACCAGACCCAGAGATGTCTCCATTCTCACTGCCGGGGACTTTAGCCAATGCAGGTTTGCCACGGCTTCGTTTGGGTGGGGAGACACTGCAGCTGTGAGGGGACAAAAGCAAGAGCGTCAGAGGATTTTTATGGGTGGAACTGTATATCATACATTGCCAATTACTGAGAGGGCAATATTCATATTGCATCAAGTTTGTTTTATACATGGTGTATAGATTTTTTTTTTTAAATTCGTCACATTTAAACCCCAAATTCATTCAGATTAAGTAGTTTTATCCTAAATCAGGTAAGTATTTTGTCCCCTGAGTGGACTGGCAGACTTTCTGTCTGGACCACTCCTACATTTCATGTTTACCTGAGAGAAAATTCTGTATTATGTAGTATGAGAAAACTGGTAAATGCCACAGATTCCCTTCAGCTGCTCACACCGCCACTGAAGACCAAATCTGTTGATAAAGCCTGCACTGAGCCTGCTTTCTCTGTGACTCTGTACTCACTTTAGTTTTTGGTCGTTGTCATCACGGTCTGCAGTGGTGTGCTTTCCATTTGTCAGGCCTGGTGGAGACACAAATGAAGCAGTGACAAGTATGAACTTTGTGGAATCTGAGAAACCTCTCTGTAACTGTGCTAACCTTCTTCTCTGGTGGGTGGAGGGAGTTTGTCTGCTTCACTCTCCGAGTTGTGGCCTCTGGACCTCAGGTGATGCGAGGAAGGAGATGGAGGTGAAGGGGAAGCGTTGGGTGTAGGAGGTAAGGCGGTGATGTTGGTCACACTGGGTGAATTTGGGCTAACAGTGGTGCCGTCCAACCCGTTTGTTTTGTCCTCTGTTGTTTTTCCGTTTTGCTGTGGTGGGGATTTGTTTTTTGCCATTCGTGCCCCGTTTTTAGCTTTCTTAAACAGGACAGATGTACGACGACCGACTCCAACCAAAGGCGGAGTTGGGGGTGTACCCAGAGGAGTAACTTCGTGGACAGCCTCGGGTTGTGAAGATGGCGTTTCACCAACTTCAGCCTCATCTTCACCTTGGCCTTTGCTTCCACTGCGAGATGACCTCTGACGCTTGTAGGAGCGTCCGGGTGACCTTCGCCCTCCAGTTACGATGCCCAGGACAGGGGGTTCGAGAGGAGCGTCTCCTGGCAGCGGGGATGATACCGGGCAGGTAAGCTCCAGCACAGGTGGAGAGTCATCTGGATCAAAGGGGAAGTTATGTCAGTATTATAAATGGAGCTGAAATGATCTTTTTTTTAAAAAATCTTGTAAGTAATTTAGAAAAAAAATTTCAAGCCATAGTGTTGGGATTTACTATTTTATTCCATATCACTGTAAAATTTGACGAAACAAAACATTTTAGGGCAATTCTGACTCACTGGACTAATTGACATGCTATGCCCAAAATCTTAAACCGATTAACAGATAAAACAAATAAATGAATAATAAATAAACATGTAGTACCTTTTCCAAATTCTGGATGGAATTCAAGAGAATTCCTCAAATAATATAGAGTAAAAAAATTTCTTTTTACCTGTCCCTGAGTTGGAAACTGCTGTCAAAGGTCCATTATCAACAACACTGGTCTTCTTTTTCTTGTCCTTCACCTCTTCTTCCTCCTCTTCCTCCTCATCTTCCTCTTCTTTTCCTTCATCATCCTTGCCATTCACACACTGAGAGTTTTGCTGCTGCTGCTGGTTCATCTTCTGTCTCAGAGTGTTGATCTCTCGCCGCAGCAGCCTGATGCGTTTGGTTCGACCACCGCTGGTGTGCATGGAGGTGACCACATCCAGTTTGTCCAGTAGGGCCTTTAGCTGTTCGTCTGTGGTTAAGTGCAGTCTGTTGTCTGGGTCCAAGAGAGAGTCAACTGTAGAGAATTGGATGAGAAATAAAAGAGAAGGAAAAAGGCAGATGAGCTGATAAATCACGAGGATAATAATCAAATAAAAGAACGCTGCTGTAGTTCACAACTCACCATCCTCCCATGTACAGTGTTGGAAGCCATGTTTGTTCAGAGTGTCTGGGAGATGCATTCCAGTGCTGGGGTCCAGGCCAATGCTCTGAGACTGCCTGTGGGCATGACGGAGAATGGCTCCACCCACCTCCCGCAGTTGTAAGGCTGCCTTGTGAAACATGGTGTCCTTGGAGTTGTACTTGAGGCAGTTGGAGATCACGAGGTCAAAATCCTTCTGCAGGTCTGTGATGGAGCAGTAGGCATGTCCCTCCAGCTTGGTGCGCATGGTGGAAAAGTCCATGGGTTGGGAAATAAACTCCAGGTAATCTGGGACCTCAGTGAATCATAAAAATTAGACAGTTAGTCGGGTCAAAGTAAAGCCCAAGCAAAAATGTTGCTGGAGGAATTGTTGTGTTACACGGACAATTCTTCAACTGCACCAACCTCTGACAGATTGACTGGCTGGGAGAAGATTTTTGCTGTGTCCTTCTCTTGGAGTTGGTCCAAGGTGGATCTCAGGAGCACCAATGCGGGGGTCAACTTTAATTCTAGAGCAGCCTGCTGGATTTTCACCTGAAGAGTGATGGTGGAGACAAACGAACGGGAGCACAGGAGAAATGCAAGCAATTACTTAAGCTTTTAATGAATAATAAATGATGAAATCATTAATGACAACGCTATTTAACAACTACAGCCTCCTCATTAACACACCTGTTCTCTCTTTAGCCTCTCTCTCTTGCGGATGAGTTCCACCAAAAGTCGGGCTCGTTCCAGGTCTTGCCTCAGTTTTTGCCAGTATCGTAGCTCCTCTCTTGCAGCACGCAGCTTCTCATCAGGCTCCCTCTAAATACGAAGAAAAAAGCACAACAGAAATCAGACATCAGATTCACCCTTAAAATCCATCCCAATCAGTTTTTCCTTTTTTTGAAGCTATGAGGGCAGTAAGGAGACTTTTCTGGCTCTCAGACCCAAGTGTTCTGCTGGACACATAGCAGGGCAGGTTCAGGCTCCCACTGGAAAGTTTATTTATTAGTCCCTGGGAAGTTTTGAAAGAATTTTATATCTTTTCACTAAGAAAGAAACCATGATCAGGTCCAAAAAAACAAAGCTATAAAATCATGATTTAACATTAAATTAGAACAGAATGTCAATTCAATTTTAGTGCCAAAAATATCTGTACTGAAAGAAATGTTCTTATTATGTTACTAAGTTCAAGAGGGTATAAAAGCTTCCATATCGACAAAACCATTAAAATGCTCTCAGAAATAGGTACTTTACAATCTCCATCACTGTGGGTTAAACTAATAACCCACTGCAGATCTTTTTTAACCTGCATTTCATTGTTTAAAAGCCTCAAAATAGCTCAAGGCTTCCCCAGTCATTATAAATGAGATTAAGACCGATATCCATTACTTTTAACACACTGTCGCCCTCTGCAGTTGTGAGAGGTCTGCAGCAAAGATGACAGAGCTGTGAAGGGTTGTGTGAATTAGCCATCACAGAGTGTGATATCTGGGCTTCTGTTTTGATTTCAGTGTGTGAGAATACAAACATGGTGTGAAGTGGTTTGTTTTAGTGACATGGCTGACACTTTTCTGAGCAGACTACTGGTCTGTGAAGGCTTGATTATATATATATATATATATATAATGTTAATAAACATTGTTAATAAAATATAATGCCTGCATATAATCTTTCTCCACACCTGCTCTGCAGTCTTGTGGGCCTGTAAATGGGAATGAAGCCTGCGAATTAAAGGCATCCCATTTCGTGACTGTCGTTTCAGTAGCCAGTAGTTATGAAGCCTCTGCATGAACTGGTTCTTCCTCTGGACTTCAACTCCTGTGCAGATCTTGTTCAGCCTGTGTAGATGCAAAAGTTGCACATTAAAACCTGCACGTTAGTACTGGTGATCATAGTATCACCACTAACTTATGAACTTATGCTAAGCTAACTTAAAATATTAATGCATTTTAAAATACTTTTAATGCAGTGGGTCAAAGCCTAGATTAGATTAGATTTGGCTTAAGTGTTTCCTATGGCTTACTGGAAGAATTTAAATAATCCCATGTATGCCAACAGACACTGCAGTAATAAATAAGGTATACTGGGTATGTAAATTCTGACAGCATGCAAATGTCACACCTGTGAGAGGGGATCTGAGGCACGAGCAGCACAGGCACACTTGAGCGACGTGTCGACCCACCAGACCCCTTCGTATTCTTCTTCTTCTGTCCCTTAGTAGTCTTTTTGCTAGGTGGTGACGGGGGACTCTGAGTGTAGGACCTTTGACCCCGGTTACCCCTGCCCCCCACCAGCCTCCCTTCAACCGACTCGTCTCCTGACCCGTCCCGCCGAGACCCCTCTGGAGAGTGATGCTCACAGAAAGCAGTCTTCTTTACAGAGAAAGTGGTGCCGTTGACACCTGTCTCCCGCACTGGATCGATCTTCATAAAGAGGCCAGCTTTCTGGGCGCAAGTGACATGAAAGGCCCTATAACAGTTGGCTTTGTGGCACTGAATGGATGCTCCTCTGCCTTTCTGCTTACACAGGTAGCAAGTGAGCTTCCAGCGAGCAGTAGGGATGTTCTTGACCCCCTCAACAGGCTCCAAAAACACCGTGTTGGCAAAGCACACTTCCGGGATCCATATGGCACAGACAACATGGGCCCAGCGTCCATCGCTTGTTTGTTTAAAGGCACCTCCTTGGTTAGGACAAAGCACACAGTCTACAGGACGGGAAGGGGACTGCAGGCAGCAGCGGCACAGCCACTGACCCTCTGGTACGTAGGGCACGCCGTAACACTCCTGGTGAACGGCCAGATTGCAGATGTCACAAAACAGGATGACATTGCTGTTGAGACATTCGTCATCCAGGCAGACACAGCAGAAAGCGTCCTCGTCGACCGCACTCTGTGACAATGCCTGGCTGCGGGACTCCAGGATGGATTCCCTTTCCAGCCGGTCAATCAGCAGTTCAAAAGTGTCTGGAGATACAGAGGCATGACCGTCACACACCCTCTTATGATTCACCATCTCCAGCCAGGCCAGGTCCTCCTCATCCATGTCGTACTCAGCCACACTGTCCTGCTCCTCCATTGACTTTTCTACGTAACAGTAGTAGGCTGCTGGGAGGGGAGGGGCTTCTGAGGGGCAAACTGAACTCAGCACACGAAAGGTGGGCTCAGGCAGAGGGCTCTGGTTGGACGTGTGAAGGAAGGAATTAGCAGGTCCTGTGTGCTGGTGTGAGCCAGATCGTTGATTCTGTTGGGATGTGTTTTTACTGCTGCTCCTGCTTTTGCTGTTTGAGGGTTTTCTCCATGATCTGGTTTTACTCTGCGTTTGTTCACTGTTCTCCTTGTTGCTGTTGCACTCAGCAATGTCTTGAGCCATCATCTCGTCCTCAGTAATAACCGGCAGAGAATCTGTGATATTAATTCGATGGAGCCTTCCATCTAGGTCCACTTCCACTATTTTCTGTGCCTGAGCGTATGTCAAAGTCTCCCTGGATGGAGAGAGCTGCAGTCTGTAGGGTGAGGGGGGCCGCAATTGGCCAGTTGATCCCCTACCCCTTCCTCTCCCTCTGCCTCGACCCCTGCCCATGTTCAGTCTCCTTGCAACTGTGTCACATTCCCACCTCCTCACCTTCCGCATGGGAGTTTAAACCAGCTCCCTAACAGATAAAAAGGAAGAAAAAGTAGTTAATGCAGCTGTTCAGATATCTAACATATGGATATTACATTAAACTGTCAAACCATGTTACCATGTTTATAAGTACTTGAAATCTGAAATTCAAGTTTTTTTTATTCAGAAAGCTATTTAGATATCAGGTATCTGGTTATTTTGACACCATTGGTGATACCTGCAGTAATAAAAACTGAATTTTAAATTACAAGTAATCATCAAAGTTGGTAATACTATTGTGCTGTTTAATTAAAACCCTCATAACATGACCTAAACCCAATGAATATTTTAAGGATATCACCATTTACCTGCTAACTGATCATCCAACAAAAAGTACAGTTTATGTTTAAACCAAGTTGTTCCAGATAACCCTGAACTGTGGTTGCAATGTGTGTTTGTGTGATTGTGCATGAGTTCAATAAGCAACCCTCCCCCTTTTAACACTAAGGTTACTGCTAAAAATACTGTTAAGGTGACAGAAACAAGCTAAAAAAGCTGTATTTAAAATATGACTAACTATAATCATAATATGTTATATTTAATATTTTATAAGTAATTATTAAATATGTCACAAATTTCTGTAATATAGTCTGTTTAAAATTGTACACTTGTGCCTGTAATGAACTACACTATTTACTCATAACACTTTTTCTGTTAAACTATGAACACTGTCATCTTATTTTTCATCTATTGGGAAGATTTGTTTGTTTTTGTTATTTAAGGCTGGATGCAAATATTACAATGTAAAAGGGGTCATCTGTGGTGCTGCTGTAATAAAAACACATGATGTTACCTCAAGTACTCTTGCTGCACAAAACAACTACAGCGGGCTGTACTGATTGCTTGTGTACAGCTCAGCTGAGTCTCCATTGGTCCAATCAGGAGTCAGTAACGTTGCAAGATTTATCTTGAGCCAATCAAATGCCAGTATCTCCTTATTTTTTTTCCCTTGGTGCTGTGCGTAGTTAGGTTGAAGAGCACTAAATAGCAACCCGAGTATCTAACATCTGTCAGCCATTTTAAGCGCACAACAGCAGAGACAACATTTGGACTGCAAGTTGATTAGCAGCCCAATTACAAATGCCAACTGCAACCAGAAAGTAGACGCACTGTATGCACCGTGCCTAAATGCATAAATCAACTGCATGTATACATTAGATCACGACATTGTAGATGTGCAACGTTTCGGGTATTGCTTTGTGCTAGAGACCCCTGCAAAAAGATAGTGTCTTGCTGATGTGTTAACGTTACTCGGTCGGACAGGACACACAGAAGTATTAACAAAACGGCAGATTTCTCAAGCAACGCTGAAAATGTTGATAATATTAGAGCGATTTACCTTGTAAATTCGTCCTCAGCTGTGTGGGTGCCAAACAGAATAACTGCACCTAACTAAATGTCAGCTAGTGACAGACTACAACCAAGGCGGACATGCTAGCCGTTAGCTTAGCTAGCCGGTAATTTCGGGAGCGACAGCGTCATCTTCAGCACTGTAGTTTTCCGCCACGACTTCAGTCAAACACACAAACTCGACCCGGTTTCATAGTTATGGTTTAAACCTTTCAAACGATGTTAGTTCCCAACTGGGGGGCAGTCAAATCCCGAAGATATCAAATTAATGTTCTTGGATGAGGCTAAATATTCAGTCAAGATGGCTTGAAAAATACGCCCCTTCGGAAAAAAACCACCTCAGCCAATTGTAGGTCGCCGCTTTGCCTCGCATGCAACGCGCACCGATTTGTGATTGGTCAATGCGATCAACCGATTGCATCGAACTCCATCTGTAGCTCACAACAGAAAGAAGCGATGAGGAAAACATCGAGACATACATCGCGCACCTTATAGCCTCGTCTTCGTTTGCCCAAGATCGTATATTGTACCTGTTAATGCACCTGCTTTTCCAACGGAATTATGACTATCCGTGGCTAAAAATAAATGTGATTGTTTAATACATTTAAAATCCAACATTCATGTGTAATAACCACTTAATAAAAATGAGAATAATAATAAAAACAAAAAATTAAATAATCATACTTGATACAATTTGGGTTTGTAATCCTGCTGACATTTTTTTATACAATAGTGTAAAAATATAGAGGCTTTTATAAATGTATGACTCAAATGTAAAAGCAATATTTTTTGCTTTTGACATTATTTGTTCTTGACAATTTGTCTAATAACACCATAAACTCAGTCAAAAAGATATCTACTTCCAAAAGTTTAACCAAACAATCCAAACTCAAAATTACCTTACTAGTTGAATCAGCATGCACACTATTGTTAATCCGGACGGCCATTTGTTTTCTTCATTTGGGTGCCTTCTGCAGAGCAGCACAAAGTTGCACAAATGATTAAATAAACGTAAGGCAATATTTTTAAGACCCAAGAACAAAGTCCTGGCTCTCTTTTAGTTTAATGAGATTTGCAATATTTATTTTTGCATATGCCATAAAAAAACATTCCTTGTTATGAAACTAGTTTATTAACTAATCCTTCATCATCTCTCCCATTTAGACTACATTCCCATAAAGATAACAGGTATATACATTTGGTTCTGTTCTCTGTACTCAGGCACACTCCGGACATGTTATCTCTCTGTGTTGCAACATTAAGATTACTCCTCAGGGCCTCACAAAATTTTAGCTGATCAGTCAAATCTATGGTTAAAGTTATTTCCTTTTTTTATATGCTAATAAAGAGCAAAGAATGCTGTAATGCTTCAAAAGCAAATGTTAAAGCCTGATAACATTCTTATTTTGTGTGCAACATCTCCAAAGGAATCTAATACACACGTAACATTCACATTTGTGTTATAATGTCTTTATGACTCATTCAAGTGTATGTCATTTATTGCACTCTAGCAGCTTTAACACTTCTACTTACTCTGTTAACCTTTTTAAAATCATGTAAATGAGAAGCTCTTTGTATTAATTAATTAGTATATGGCAGCAGCCTCAGAAGCTTTAAATACTCAACTTCTTCACATATAAAATAATATCATATGAGCTTTGATACTCAGCTTGACTACAATTACAAGTTAAATGTTGCTTTTCTGTCCTATAACAAGATGATGGGACACACATGGTTATTAGGTCCTTTTTATTATAAATAAGCTTGTTCCACAGTGGAGCCTATATGTTTGTGCTTCATGCTGTTTCTCCCCACCCCTTCAAAATTCTTCCACTTTCTCCACCCCCAAAAAATTTGTTGGCTTTCTTAACACATTTGAATCTGGAAAAGTTCACATCCCACTGCATCACAGCCGAGCTTGCTGGAGTCTGAGGTCTGACGCCGTTCCAGCTTACATCTTGATCTCAGGTGAGGTAGTAAGGACATCCATCATCTCTCCTCAGTGATTATACGTGTCACTGTTTCATGTGTTGATTTGATTGACGTTTTTGTATTTGTCTCAGGAAAGATCTTTGTATTAAGTATTTGAAGTTTATGAAGGTCTTTGAAGGTGAGATTAAGCTGATCACAACCAACTTTCCTTTTTTTTTAAATTGTAGGATGAAAATAAGGAGAATCACAATGCTGTTTGGCTTCTTTGTATTGTCTGTTGGGTTTTTCCTGGACATGGGAGCGTGCGCTACAGGTAAGGAGCAATTTTTTTTATCGCAGTTTTGTATTGCAACAGAAATAATACAAACTAATCGGATCAATACAACATATTTAACCAGAATTGAAAGCTATGCCAACCAGTTTTAACCTCAAACCATGTTGAAAATGACTGAGCGTGCATTGATGTTGGAGTTTGTATGACTGACAAAATTAGAAGATTTTGTTTTGTCTCTTTATTCTGAGATTTTCAAGTTTGACCCGGTCAGTGCATTTGTTATTCAGTGTTGTGGCAGCTTGCTTTTTTCCTCTGCCAGATTCCTCATGTCTTCGCTGCTGGATTTGGTAGAAAATTCCCAGGCTTGACGAGACATAAATACATAAACAGTGAGCTCAGATCAATATCAAAGTGTAGTGCTACATCCTGTCCAAAACAGAAAGGGAAGCAAGCCAGCTGACACTCTCACAAAAAACGGTAATAAATCAACTGTATGGAGCAAACAAAAGCCCTGTGTTTCAGAGTGGCCAAAGAGTGACAGGGGCTTGATGAGCTTGTATACGTGTCATCTTTTGAAAAGGAGGATCTGATGGTTGTCAGGATCACCCTGTGGTGATGGATCCCCGAGGCCTTGGCCTGAATTGAGGCTTTTGATACTCTTTGACTGCCCTCCCATCTCACAGTGCCATGGCATTGATACTCTATGAATTAAAACACTGCACTTCATGTCAAAATCATTCCAGATCTCTAGGATACCGGAAAACCAGCTGTGACTAAAAGGTCAATCCATGATCTCAGAAATCCACCTCAGACATCTCTGCATGTCTGAGTAAAGTCTGAAGATGGCAAATGCACAAAGAAGTCTTTGATTCTGATAAATTTAGGCTGGACATCGACTTTTACAAAAAAAAATTCGTTATTCAAGATAGACCAGAAGTCAGTTGCTGTCCAACTCTGATGTTTCCTTATTATTTGTTGCCTACTCATCCCTTTTCAACTTTTCAGTTTTTACAGTCAAGATAAATGATGCTTTTACATGTTACTTGTATATCTTGCTTGTATGTCTATTTTAGAGCTGAATATTACTGTAAGAAAATAAAAGGAAATCATGGTCAAAGGATCCCCAAAATGATCAGGATTCATCCTCTAAAAAACAAACAAAAAACAACCAATTTAGTAGATGTTAGAAGTAGTAGAAAAAAGTAACCTAAGACCTGCTGGTGGCAATAGAGGAAAAAGCAACCCCAAAGATGTTGGAATTAATCCTCTGGGAACCATGAATGTCTTTACAATTTTTTTTTTTTTTGAAATCTCAATCCATTAAATAACTCTTTATGTATCTTAGTCTGGATCAAAGTCATGGACAATTGACAGACCTGCACTGCCATCTTATTTGTTTACAGACAAAATCAAATATCCAAATATTTTTTTTTATCAAAAACCTAAATAACTATATTGAGACAATATTGTAGGAATGAGTAATATGACCTTCTCATAATATTAACACAAGTAGATTTTTGATAAATATTCATCAGTAATGTAAATGTAATTAATAAGTGGGTAAAGGCAAATATTAGAACAGCCAGAGGGTCTGACATCAGAAAATTACTGCACTTTACTGTGACACAGTCTTTAAATCAAGAGGAAGACAACACTTATGCTCTATCACAATTATAACAATATCAAAAATCTAAGACAATATCCGGTATCATGTTAAATATTGACACATTAGTGATTGACCAGCCATAAACTACCACTCCACTGCTGATAGTGTCAATATAATGAATAAAAAACAGTTATCAGTTGCTTTGTTACTTTAAAACATCCCATTATTTTTTAGTAGTCTCTCGAATTTTTATCATGTGGTGCCTTGATAAAAACAATGTGGACTTGAGATGCTCTAAAAACAGGTTATAGCCTTAATTTGAACATGAACTCTGAGCACTTAAACCATGGAGTCTTCTTAATTTTGTATAATTTATTGTTTTTAAAGGCTTGAAGGGAAAAAAATATCCAGGATCATGAACAATTTTCTGTAACCTTTTTCCTCAAACCATTATCTTTATAATCTGGTGAGCCCACAGATTTATCTTGAGACTCCTCGGTGCGATTGGGACCATTGATGTATTCACCCTCAGTTCACCACGAACACTGCCTGTTTCTTAGAGTTATCACACTAACTTGCTCCTTACTTTTTCCTCTCAACTCCAGCACAAACAGAGCTGAGAATCACAACAATAAAGGTAATGCATTTTGTTTCTTCAGAGCCTATAATAAAAGTCAATACAAAATTGAATATTAAGTACATTTCTCTGATCATCTTTTGGCATATTTTCTGCCAGCAAGAGCCATATACAATGGTCAAAGGCTCACAGCTGGAGGGCTTCTGCATGGACCTGCTGTCTGAAGTGGCCAAGAAACTGGGCTTCAAGTACAAAGTGCAGCTGGTGAAAGATGGTTCATATGGCAGGCAGGATGAGAGCGGGAACTGGAATGGGATGGTTGGAGAGGTGGTGAGAGGCGTGAGTACATGAAAACTGACATTTGGAGGGGGTGAAAGGGACAGCAAACCACTCTGCAGACGCTTGAATTACCCAGCTGGCATCTGTGACTCACAATTGATGCATTCAAAATAAGTAAACATGTGGTGTGAACAGTATCAGCAGGGTTGTTGATGCCACTTAAAATCTCTTAGTTTCTCTTGCAGTCAGTATTTATTCATTCCCTGCAGGAGGCAGACCTCGCGATTGCTCCGCTGACTCTCACTGCGGCTCGAGAGAGAGTGGTGGGAATGAGCAAACCGTTCATGCAGACAGGAGTCAGCATATTGTTGAGGAAGGACATCTCAGAGGGAGCAGGCTTCTTTGATTTCCTGACCCCCTTCTCAGCTGAGACTTGGGTCTGCATACTTATTTCCTACCTGGTGACCGCCGCTTGCATCTTTGTTGTTACCAGGTCGGTGATGCAAGAGGTTTATAGATTTATTTATTTATTTTTTTTACATAGTGTTTATTGATGTGCTATGGATTCGAAAATTAACGTCTCCTCGTTCACATTTCTGCTGGCAGTGGGTTCCCTTCGGAGTGCGGTCACATTAATAAGTAATATTTTTATGCAAATGCAGACTTAGCCCATGTGAGTGGAGTCAGCCTCAGAGTGAGCAGAGCAGATTCAGCTTCCTCCACAGTCTGTGGTACACAGCTGGAGCTCTGACTCTGCAAGGTAAACAGCAAATTCAGACACATTGTCTGAATTGAGAATCTTTTGGTTTCATGAGATTGCTGACTTGTGTCTCCTTTGAAAATCCTCTGACATTTTTCTTCTTTTTTATTGAACAATTTGTTGTGTTATCAGGTGCTGGTCCTCACCCCAAAGCTCTTTCAGGACGTGTCATCTGCTGCACTTGGTGGTTATTTACCATCGTCCTCCTGGCTTGTTATTTCTCAAACCTGAGCTCTGCTAAGGCCTCTGACTCCTCTCACCTGACCGTGAAAGGATTTGACGACTTGGCCAATCAGGATGTGATTGAGTACGGCTGTTTGGCCGGCTCCTCCACCCTTGCCTTCTTTAAGGTACAAAAGTTCATCCACTTATGGATTCCCATCTCACTGCTGTTCCTCTAAGTATGTTTTCCCTCCTTTTAGAATTCAAACAATCCAGTTTACCGCAGAATCTACGAGCACATGGAGAGAACGAAGAGTTTTGTGTCGTCTATGGATGAAGGGGTCCGGCGTGCAAAAGAGGGAAACTTTGCCTTTATTGGAGAGTCTGTGTCTTTGGACTTGGCAGTAGCGCGCCATTGTGAACTAGTCAGAGCCCATGAGGTTGTTGGCATGAGGGGATACAGCGTTGCTGCCCCTCTTGGTGAGGCTACTTTTTTCAAAAATTCATTAAACAATGTCACACAAAAAATAAAATGATACTAATATTAAACCTATCAATTTTTTTAAGGCTCACCCATCGTAAAGAACCTCAGTGTGGCGATCCTACAGCTGAGCGAGGCGGGGGAGCTGGCTTACCTGAGAAGCAAGTGGTGGGCCAGCAGCTGCATAGCAGACAAGGCCAAGTCTTTAGCTGTGCAGCCGCACAGCCTCAGGGGGATGTTCCTCGTTCTTTCCCTCGGCCTGGGGCTGGGGGCACTGCTGGCTGTCCTGGAGCTCATCTCCAAGAGCCGCAGAGGGGCAGCTGAGCAGAGGGTACGAGCAAGTGCATGCACACATCACATCATTTCTGTCAGGCAAAAACAAATCCATCTCCAAGGTGCTAACTATTTTTCTAAGTCTCTAAACAAAACAGCCTTGCTTTTTGCTCCAGAATGTGCATTTGATTTTTGAATAAATAGGATTTTAAACTCTTACTCAAGCCTGAAGCTTGCGACATTTTCTCAACCATAAAAGAACAACACAATCTGTCACAGTTAGAGGCAACCCTGTCATTTAACAAACGCTTTTCACATCAGCTGAAGAAGAAGATAATGTAGAAGACAGGGCCAAATTTAGTCACGCTCACTCATCCACACAAGCATGTTTACAATAAATTCACTGACACTCTTAGATTGATTTGTTTTGCAACTGTTTTTATAATTCCATCTTTCTCACAGAAGTCCTGCTGCACTGTGCTGACCGAAGAACTAAGTCTGCGCTTGAGGACCAGCAATGCAAACAAACCTCAGGAAAATGTAGAGAAAGACAAAGAAAAAGCATAGAAACATCCTGGAAACATCAAACAAATCTGAAACTTGTTATTCCTCTAACTTTTAAGTTTTTTATTTGGTTTGATATGTGTGACAGAGATTGTTCTAATATTTGAGAGAAAAAATACCTTAACTGTAGGTTTTAAACTTTCTTACTTGTAAAGATATATTGGATAAAAAAGTTCAAAAATATTGCATTAATAATTGAAAAACTCACATTTTATTAAAATAATCCATTTAATGATTTTCAAGTATGAATGCTACAGTTTTAATGAAAAAGCGGACAGTTTGTGTAGTTGAAACATTATAAAAATAATTAAAATAATCAATGCTTACTCTTAAAAACTGAAGATGTGACTAACAGATAATGCTCATATACTTAGTTTTTTCAAGTTTACTTTTACTCTTTTGTGACTCATGCTCATATACTCATGCTGTTCTGTACAGTTGGCATTGGCTTCGCACGATTTCAACAACTTCTTTTTTTAAAAAGTATTTCATGCATAAAAACAGTGTTGATTGTAAACATGACAGCAGGCCTAAAATAATAAAAACTGTCTAATTGTGTAATTCTGTGTGGTGTCTCCCCGTTGATATAGAAAGAAAATAAAAACTGTTTCGTGACTCATTCCCCACCATCCTCCTCCCACGCCTCCTTTCTGTGGTTTCACTCTGTTTCTTTGTCTTCTGAAGGACATTGGAGTCACAAATCTAAATAGTGTTCTGATCTAAAAGAAAAAAAAACAGTGAAAAAGATTATAACTGAGTGCATCCACTTAACTTTTGTACTTGCAGCTCTTTTTCTTTTAAGTATCTTAATGCCACATTAACTCTGACTCACCATGTTGAAAAAGTGGTGATTTACAGCGGATATCTCTCATCCTCTGGTCAAAAAGGGCCTTCATCTCTCTCTGCAGGGTGCCCTCACGTTGCTCTTCCCCAGCTGGCACACATGACGGCACCAACTCCAGGCTGTCGGTGCTTCCGTCGCTGCTGCTGGATGTGCTGTCAGACAGGCAGAGGCCGTTGGGAATGGGCTTCACCTGGCTGCTGTAGCTGTTCTTGGCTCTCTGGGTCTGCCAGTGGATGGCAGGCTTGCGGTTCACCATCGGTGTCTGGGGAGAGGTAGTCTGTTTTCGAGGGCAACTGCGTGAGCGGGCCTTGGATCGTATTGGTGTGGAAGGTAACGGGGTGGCCGGCGCCTCTAGGGTTCGTCTCACCCTGGCGGGGGATGATGGAGGGATGAGAGGAAAGAATTTGGCTTCAGACTGAAGCAAAGGATGTGGCACTGGCTGTGGCTGTGTCTGTGGCTGTGTCTGTGGCTGTGTCTGTGGCTGTGGCTGTGGCTGTGGCTGTGTCTGTGTCTGTGTCTGTGGCTGTGGCTGTGGCTGTGTCTGTGTCTGTGTCTGTGGCTGTGGCTGTGGCTGTGGCTGTGGCTGAGGGGGGGGGTCTGTCTGACTCTGAGCTTTTGGGGGTTGCTCAGGTTCAGTGGCAATGTTCTCCTCTGGCTGTGTTTCTCCTGATAAATCTTCAGATTGTTCAGGCTGCTCTGGTTCAAGTGTCAGAACCTTCTCCTGCTCAGAACATTTTGACTCTGGTAATTCGTCAGGTTCGCTCTCTAACTCTTCTTGAATTGTATTTGGGCTGTCAGGAGCAGGCCCATCAAGACAAGAAGCCTGTGGAGAGGTCTCAAGCTCAAAGCTCTCTGCTTTTGCACAGGGAGCAGGGCACATGTGGTGGGAGTCAGTGGAGGACATCCGGCTAAAGATCCCTCTCCTTGTCTCCGGTGGTTCATGAATTTTAACTCTGTGAGCTCGCTTCACTGGCTCACTCATGGCCCCTTTGTGGATGGCGGCCTTGGCTGCTGGCCCTTGTACCAGAGAAAATAGTTCCCCATTCCTGCTGTCCTGAGAGATGGCATCCAGATCCTTACGGAAGTGAAGAGCACGTCCGTCTTCTGAGGACAGGACAGAGAAGTCAAGAGAAGGCTGCCTTTGATGGCCCTTCATGTGTTTCTGGGCTGCTTTCTGGATGTGTTTCCTGGCTGCTTGCACCGCATTTGCAGGTTTGATCTGTTTAACAAAGGACAAAAGGTTAAGAGATGGAGCTGAAGCTGTAATCAGATTTGAAATATAATTCAGAGAGCCTTACCTTTCCTGTGATATCATTGATAGCAACATGAACAAAGATAGATGACTCCGCCATCCCCTCCAGGTACACATGCCGATAACCTACAAATTTGCATAGAGAATCATGCTTACTTAAGTTTCATCTATACTATATTGCTGTCTTGCCAGAACTGTGCCAATTAATACGTTATGCCTCCATCTTTTTCAATAGTCACCAAAAAATGGAGTGTAAAAACATCAAGTTAATGTTAATGTGCCTGACAATGCCTTAACTGATTGCAGATAATTATGGGAAGAACTTGTTATGTGGAGAATTTTTTGTTGCTGATTGGCAGATTTATTCAATTTTAAAATAAGCAAGGTTAGCTAAGCTCTGGCTGCTGGATGTAGCTTTATTTATTTGGTAGATATGAGAGTATCAGGAAAAAAAAGCACAAACAAGCTTTGAAATCTACCTGGCATCATACTGGTGAAAGCAACGGTCCTCTGTCCAATGAAATCTCGACCAATAGGATCGTGATCCCACACTTGGAAACGCACCAGGGCGATCTGAGGCATTTGAATGTTGAAGACGAGGGTCTCCTCCCACATTGGGTTGAAACCTGAATGGCAGTAAAAGGTAAGTTACAGAAAAGTTGACTCTTTGCTGTGACACTTTCATTGCAATATGCATTTAGTGCACGCACCATTATCATCCACCACTCTGGTCTGCTGCTTGGAGCAGTCAACAGGAAGACCGATGATTTCAACCTCAACAAAGGGATCGATAATCTGAAAGGAAAAAAAGCATGGGCAAAAATAACATTTTAGAGATTAGTCTTTGAAAAAGGTTTATCAGTTGTGTTAGTAATAAGTCATATCTGCAGTGTGTGGGCCTCACCTCTCCTCTGTCCCCAAACATGGAGTCTTTGGGTTTGGGAAGCTGCTGTCCACTGATGATTTTCAGTACTAACTGTGTCTTTCTGTGTCCTGGTAGAGGATCCTCCAAAATGGGATTAAAGGCAGCTGAGGAAAATCAAGAAAAGTGACTAACTCCTTAAAAATGGACAGATGCCTTTAACTCTGCTCAGTCTGCATCTATACATACCTTTACACATGCACTTAGGCTTCAGAATATATCCACAGTTCCCATTGGTCGAGAACTTAGCTCGATTCAGCTCAAGCATACGGCCCTCTGTTTGATAATTCATTGCAACTAGAATGAAGCATCAACAAGTACGTACAAAAATGAAAAGTGAGTAAACATTGTAGTTTTCATAAAGTAAGCAGCTCTTCAGTATCGGTGACGTTCTTACCCATATGGCATCCTGCATTCCAGTATGGCTGTGGGTTGAAGTTGCTCGAGTCCACCCTGTAGTTGGACGGGTAGACTCGTAGAAGTTGGCGTTGGTTGAAACGGACCAGCCCAGCCGGCTTCAGCTGTAAGATCTGGTTCATAACTGTCTCGTTGAGGGATGACACCTGCCAACTGTTTGCAAATGCTACCAAACAGAAAAAAAACCTGCTTCAAGCATCTGTTCAAAACGTGAGTTTATGCATGTGATAAAAATGTACAAAGATTTCAGGTTTGGCTCTGAAGACCCTCTTTACCTTGTGTCTCTATGTCGTGCACTCGGACAGACTTTGTGTACTTGACCAGGTCAGACAGAGCTCGAGACAACCTCATTGTTTTTCTCTTCCTGAGGACAGAATTATAGACACATGACACAGATATTACTGCGGAGGATAAGAAAAATGAAAAGGTTAAAAAGACTAAATTCAATAACTACACTTACTTGGGATGATAAACAATTTGTGTCCTGTCTCTGCTGCTGCTGTGGTCCGACTCGCCATCAGACGATGCCTTATTTTTCACTCTGATTCTCTTTTTCCTCTAAAGAAAACCCCAAAACATTCACATTTACCATTTCTCCCCTTCACAACCAATCTAAACCTGTCAAATGTATTATTCACAAGTATTTTGATGGCAGGAAAAGTGTAGAAGAAGTAGCAAGGCCTTTAAAAAAGAAGGTTGAGAAAGTAAGCAAAGGCTGACCTTGCGTTTGAAGCTCCTCATGATCGATCTGCCAAACCGCCTCTTCTTTTTGATCGGATTGGAAGAGAAAACACCATTCCCATCCTAGAAAAGTCAAACATAACATGTAAATATGCTATCTATCTATCTATCTATCTATCTATCTATCTATCTATCTATCTATCTATCTATCTATCTATCTATCTAT
>JAQMCX010000029.1:911663-975454 GCA_029814765.1 Acanthurus leucopareius | reverse complement strand
TTGACGCTGGACAGATCCAGTTTGTCCTGCAGCACCTCTTTCAGGTACTCGGCCATTTTCTTCTGCTGAGGCACAGTGCAGTGGTTCTCTATGGACAGGATCACTGGGTACCTGAAGGTCGGGGGAGTGGTGATACATCAGTGACAGTGCTGAAAGAAGTAGGATGCTTTTTAATGTAAAAAGCCTCCACATCAGTATCAGGACTCAGAAGAACTTACTGTGATTTTGTAAAGGCATATTTATTGATTGTTTCGACAACGTCCTTGAAGAGAATTTTGGATGTTAACGTGTAGCCGTGATGAATAATGGGCTCTCCATCAGGCCCATCCCAGCAGTCCACTGACAAGGGAGACAAAAAGAACAAAAGAGTCGAGTTGAGTGAGTCACCATGTGCGTAATGTCATAAAATGGCAGTGAAGAGAGCTGAAGTTCTGGTTTTGCAGGCTCTCACCCTCCACACAGCGACAGCCTGCCTGGAGAACATAGGCGTACATTTCCACTCGAGACTGAGATAGCAGCTGGTCTCCTGTCAGGTAGGTGTTGTGTGAGGTGGCGATGAAGTAGTTATTCAGAGGCTGCGTCATGTCCTGGTTCACCTGATTGTGCTCAGGGTTGAAGATATCACCTGCAGGACTTCTCATGAAGTTGGTAAAACCTGAAGGGAGGAAGAAACATAGATGTTGCGTTAGGTCCAAGTTTGTGAGGTCCCAATGCTCGGTGATCGAATGAATTGTCTAATAAATTCCTCCTACCATCAATACCAAGCACCATACGCTGCAGGTTCTCAGGACATGGCTCAAACTTGCCCACTATGTCGACTAGATGCTCTTTGGCCAGACCTCGCACCTGCAAATTTTAAAAAATCAATGATTTTTTTTAACATATTTTACACATATACTCCAGAAGTTATTCTTTTTCTTTTCATGTGAGTAAGCTGCAATAGAAAAAGCTCCTCTACAGGTCCAGTGTACAGGACTCAGCATAATCACTCTTAAAATAATACACAATAGTGAGATCTTTCCAGCTTACTTGAAGGATTGGCCTGAATCTTTTCTTAAATTTTGTTGTACCTTCTGTTCATTTTCCAAAAAGTGTGCCAGGTCATGAAGATCCATGACTTCTTTCTGATTGCTGTAGGAGATCATTATCAAGTAGAGGTCTCGACGTGTGGAAATCATCTTGTAGAACGAACAGAATTCTTCAAAGCCCAGAGAGCCCTGGTTCTCGTCTGTGTCTGCATCCTACAGATAACGACAAAAGTATTTCATGAGCAGGAAATCTCTCCCTAAGTGTGTATGATTTGTGATAACCGGAGAGAAAATATGTGCCGAGCCAACGGAAGGACATACATATCTCTATCAGCATCAGACATGACAGAGCTCGTTCACAGAGACTATCATCACCGGGAGAGAAGGACAGTGAGGTACTGAAGTAAAGCAATATTGCAGTGCAACCGAAGCCATCTGTTCAGCAGAGGCCATATGGCCTTCCTGTGGCACTCTCACGCACCGTCCTGCCAAAACACTGCAAATACATATCTGTCCGCTGGCTCAGTCTTCATACTTTTGTTTTACTGTTTCTCTGACTGAAATGATGGAAAGATCATATATTAAAAAGGCCCCAGATAAATCAAGGATTTACACCTTCATCCACTTTCTTCATTTTTTAAACTTTTTTTAGCCTGTTATGCTAGGTGTCTGGTAGCAGTAGGATTATCAGGGTAAGAGAAATAGGACAGCACACAAGGGTAGGTTGCTGAGTTGTGGTTAACTTTTTTAAGTTACCAGAGGTAGAAAGAAGGACTTCCTGGTTGGGATGAAAAAGATGCACAAAATGCTTTTACCAACACTAAAAGGAAAATCACAAAGGCTGGGCTGACGGATCGGTCGCCCTCAGCACTCAAACCTGACAACACAGCTGCTCAGGAGGCTGGTGAGTTCCCCTTGCAAACACTGAACTCCCTTCAGGTGGCAAAGATGCACACACCCCGGAAAGTTTAGGACAGACTGTCATCATGACAGTGACTCTTGTTTTATTTAATATTTTTCAGTTCATCGATATTATGAAAATTAAAAAAAGGAACATTTGTGATGCCGATGGCTGAACTACATTGTAGCTTGACAACAGTGATAATGTTTTGAAGCCATGTAGCAACAACTCATTCAGGCATCATACAGTGCTAACTGAATAACCTCAGATGTAGCTTTAAATGTAGGCCATGGTCTTTTGATATATGACAACTTGCTTAATCGACCTTTGTTGATGTAAGTCTTACCTGAAACATCTGCCTGACTTTCTCCTTGGGTAAATTCACGTTGAGTTTGTGGAGCAGCTGGTGAACTTCTCCAATGCTCAAGGTGCCATCTCCATTTTTGTCGGCCTCGGAGAAAGTCTGCTGTAACCACGTGAGGCTGCAGTTAAGGATGAAACCTCCATGATCACGTTCATGTCACTTAATGTTTTCTGTCAGATTAGTCTCCGTTTGTACAAAGTTGTTGATTTTCACTTTATTTAAACTTGAACATGTATTAAAATATTTGTAATAATGTTGTAGTGATTCAGAGATCAAAAGTGCGTAGTAGAGGCTGGATAAAGGATATTGATCACGTGTGCGCTGTCTCCGGGCTAAACTGTCTTCATCACTGATGCCAGCCATGAGGTATTTCAGCCCTGTGACCCAGGTGCGGGCCTCCTCTGCATTGGTGGAGACCAGGTCCAGGGACTTCACACGCTCCCCATAGTAAATGCTGAAGCAGCAGTTTGGGTCGAAGCGGTTGTCTGCGTAGCGCCTGAAGATCTCTGACTTTTTCCCCTCGCAGACTTCATGAATGGAATCAATAGTAACTGAAACACAAGATCAATAAAAGTAGTGAGGGGCATTCAGAGATATCTATCATCTATCATCTGTCTGTGGACTCTATTTGGGCTGAACTACTGGAGATAGCCTTAAGTTATATGCAAATTCTTTCATTTATCTGTCTCCCAGAGTCTCTTTGCTTTAAGTACAGATGTATGAATAATGCGGGGGTTAGGTATGCCTCAAGAAAAGTCATTGATTGACTGCATTTTATTAGAATTTTAATTAAGGTATCAGATATGATTGCACATTATGAAGAGTCAATTCTGCGCTCTTTTTGGTGTAACTGAAAGAAACAGTGGACTCAAAACTGCATTATTGTCAGTTTTACACGTTTACTCAAAGTGATCTTGCTGTACAGTATTTTAACCATTAACCAAACAAAGTCACTAACATTTCCGACCCCATACAGGTCAGGGAAGCACATCTGTGTCTAGTTTACAAAAATGTGCAAGCATCACCCAAGCTGTTAAGTTCGGTCTTGTATTATTGATCATGGTGATTGGTTCTATAGTAGTTACTCTACTGCCATGTGATCAGTGCTGAATGCTGCAAGAATAAACACTTAAAATTCGTAGTTATAGTGGCTCACTTTTGGCTTTATCATGTTTCCTGGAGGGCCGCCACCGGATGCAGGATTTGTGCTCATCCAGGTAAAAAAATCGGACCAGTCCTTTCTTCTTTCCCTTCAGCTTGGTCATCTGAGTGCCGGTCTGCATGGTGCACATACACCTCTCCACTGAGGGAGAGCACAAGGGGAGTCAAGATGCTTTCACTCACTATTGGCCAAGTTTGTCAGAAATCTACAGGGCTGATCGGTCATTTACTGCTAACATCAGAGGGAGCTTGTCCGAATCAAATATTCAGTTTATTGTATGTGAAATGTAGCATGTTGGTGAGTGGGCTTGTTATTAATATGTTAAATGTCAAATTATTATTATTAGATGACAGTTTATTTTGTGAAATACAGCCATACATGTGTTGTGACTAACAAGAATAAGTAATGACAACGTTAGAGGAATCCCCGAGGCGGCCAAGACAAGAGGTTTACCATCAAGCACTTGTTTATGAGATTATAGGATGAGTCACAAGGATTGAAGTGCTTGTATGTGTTAATGATAGGAATGCAAACAAAGGAAAAGAAACACAACCCTGAAATAATCTCTAACGTTCAAACCCATCAGTTACAAGTTGCATCACCGGGATTTAAGTGGTTTCTCTGGACTCTGCTGAGATTTCTGGCAACTTTAAATGGCATGTGTGTAGTTCTTGCGCTAACACATTGTGTCAGATCCAACAGTTTTCTTGTAACATCTCAGGTCGGGGTGACATGGTGTGATTGTTTTGTGCACTGAGAGCAGGTAACCTGGGTTTGTAATCTGAGGCTCAGATGCAAGTGACGCAACCTGGCACATCATTCAGGCTAATCCTAAAGGATTGTCTACAGTCCATATGCCTGTTATCTACTCACAGGCTTCCCTGTGACACTCTTCTGTTGAGTTGGAAATTCATACAATTACCGAGGCTTGAAAATATTATGAGGCTTAAAATTCAGATGTCCTGAATTTGAAATACTGTCTGAATGTCATGTGTGTCCAATAAAAAAAAAAAAGATTTTAAAATTGCTCCCTTAGTTTACAGTACGCACTTCAGCTAAACAACCTGTTAGCGTTCTGCAGCAATCTGAGTTTTAAAAGGCAGCATAATTTAATCAGCCATTAGTGAATCTCACCTATCTGACCCAGTCTCCATTTTGGTTGTGCGACCACACTGCCACCAATCCAGAAAAACTCCTCTGCCAGTCTGGAGATGGATGCTTTCTGCCACAGTTTCGGAGAGCTCATAATGGACTGGGTGGAGGAGTTCAAGGGACTCGAGGCCTGTTTGGCCTGATGATAGGAGGCCCTGGCAAGCGAGGGCGAAAGTATTCCTGCTGACAGAGATCCTAGAGACTGAAAGTTGGCCTTCTTGGTTGACATAGCGGACAGTGGTGGGCTGCCACCCAGCCCTGGAGACAGAGGTGCCATCGCTGGGGTGCTGCTCATCCCTGAAGTGTGCATTTGAGTCCAGCTGTCCTGTCCCATTCACACCACATGGATCAACCTCCCCCCCATCAGTCTGCTGGGCTCTTCAGCAAATTTTGTTTATAGCACAGCTTCTCTCATGCAGATTTTAAGGTGTAAGCATGTCCTATACTTCCAGTTAAAGTCCTCCCACATGGGAACAGGGAGCAATATTTCCATCCTGAGGGTTCATTCCTCTTCATGTTATGTCCAGTGATCCGGCGGAGCAGCCATTGATTCTTCTGAGTTAATTGTTTGGTCTGAGGAAAGGCTTGCAGAGAAGGAGCGTGCAACATGTGTCAGACACTAAATCTTCCCCAAGCTGTAATCCTGGAGTGAGGCTTCAGCCCTGTTTTCATGGAGGGATTTTCACTCAACCAGTAAGCCTCTGAAGAAAGAGAGTGGGGCACAGAGTGCAAATGTTTGTTTACTTGTGTCCACTTCTAATCATTGAAGTATATTGAATTTGTAGTTAACATAAGAGACTGCCCATTAAAAAATTTATTATTGTTTAACAGTTAAGACACACCAGCGATTTGGATTTGAACAAGCTTGAAGCTTCTTCCTTTCAACTGTGTACAATGATTTCCCCCTAGAGGCAACTGTGTGACATACAGTGAATGTATATGTATGTACAACATGTGCATCATGTTACAAGAACATCCACTGATTTAAAAATACATATGAGAGAGAGTCACTTAAAAAAATAATTTTTGCAACTTCAAGCTTCTGATTTCACTTAAAAAGATCTCATATATTCAGGTAATTATATTTATTCTGCTTTTTTTTTTTGCTTACACAGATGAAACTTTTGAGCTCCTGTTGTACCTGTTGGGCAATAGTTTGTGTCCGCCTGGTTATATGATTGAATTCCCATCAGAGTTCCATCTAATTTCAGCCTACATACCTAAATACCAGGTGGGCAAGCTGATTGCTCAGATCCATCAATTTAGTTGATGTCACATCATCAGATTGTTTGTGAGAGAGACTACTTTCCCAGGAGACTTTGTGTTATGATACAAAAATTTAATCCAGCTGCCTCAGTTTTATGGTACTGGCTCACTGTTACGCTGTCATGTGTTACTGGGACTCTTGAATACAACAGATCCATTCAAATGTTATCAGTTACATCTGATGACTACAGCTTTAATCATCTGGTATGTGTGGAAAAACAGTTTGTCTTTAAAAAACTCATCTAGCTAAAGTATCGGTGTTACTAAATAAAAGCTAATAAATTTCAGGTGTGCCGGTTGATTCCTCAGATGAATCAATATGGCGAATGTTACAGCATTGAAATGTTTGTAAGAGAGACTATTTTCCAAGGAGACATTGTGTTACAATATGAAGAGTAAACAATAGAGTTAATGAAGACTGACTCCATTAAACTGCCTCAGTTTTCATGGTACTGTTTTTTTTTTTTTCACACTGTCATGGCTTACTGGGATTCTTGAATACAACACAGTTGATTGTTATCAGTGACAGCTGTGGTGTTCCTACTATGACAAATCTACATGTCTGCTTTGAATTTCAAGACCTACATATCAAGACCTATCACTCTCAGCATCATATGAACCACATCGCTTCGTTAGAAGCCTCAAGGCCGCAAATCAAATGCTTCAAACAATTTTGGTCTATGACATCAGCAGCCTCATTGAAACAACTGAACAACCAGATGGCTCATGTGGTGATTTATTAATAGTTGTCTTTGAAGTAACTGTGTCCGTATGAAAACATTCAATAGGCCTTAACTGTTTCTTTTCCAATTAAGAAAGTAGCTTTGTATTAAAAATCCTGTTTGGAGAACAAGTGTTAGTGTCTCTGTTGGGTTCTATAGGCACAGCTTTGAGCTTTAAGCTAAATCCTAACATCAGCATGATGAAATGCTCCATATGGCAATGCCAACATGATTTTAATGTTCTTCATCATTACTGTGTCAGCATGCTAACATTTGCTAATTAGCACTAAAGTTAAGGTGAAGCTAAAGCTGTTGGAATCAGAGAGATATTAAAGACATCTGGTCATAAACCAAAATCACTGGTCAAATTTGGCCAAAGCCTGGATGAACAGGCAGGAGATCACCAAGTTATTTGATTTAATGTCTGGGGACTATGAATGTATGCACTAAATTTCATGGCAAACGGCAATTTTCATGTAGACTGAAAAGGCAGATCAATTGACCAACGCTGCCATCAAGAAAGAAAAAATGCAAATGCACACACTTACACAAAACATGAACACACAGATTTCATGTGGTTTAAAAAAAATCAACAGAACGCAGAGAGATTGACTTAGATTTTTAATGGGTATTATACAAGTTTTCCAAAGGAAAAGAAAACATTGAAACAAGAGGCAAGTGAACCCCCACTTCCAAACCAAAAACTACAACTGCATCAGCTAACAAAATGGATATTGCTATAACACTGTACCCAACAAATACTGAGCGAGGGTATCATAATGATAAGACATAAAAGTGTTTCTTGTCTAAAATATACAGGAGCACCTAAGGTCGGAACCACGAGAAGGTGTTGCTTCTACTCTACCTGACAAGGGAGGTGCAGATATCTCAAATCCATGTTTCAGTTTTTGGTCTGTGGCGTAATATAAACTCTAAAATTCATCAAATAATAAAGATCTCCTCATATAAACAAAATCAAGGGACAAATTATAATATTCTGTCGGCATCTCAAACATAGGTCAAGTTTATGACCGCTGATGGTTTCATTCTTCCTGTTCAAACCAACATCCATCCACTCTGCTAAATGCCCTGTGATTGCAATGATATTCAGGGTTACAACTATGAAATTGCAGCTCTGCAAATCCAAATATAGTCTCTTTTTTTTGGTTTCAAGTAAGAGCAAAAAATAATATTCATAATCAATTTAAGTCTGGAGCAAGCAAACATACCAACAAATATCTTATTTACAATATCATTGTATTTACATCAGAGGATACTGAGGGAAAGTGTTTGAAATCAAAGTTCTTGTTAACTTGCGTTTTGAAAAATGTAACATGGACTACAATGCACAATGCAAGGTTCTTTTCTTTAAAAAGTGCAATTCCTTTTCTTAAAGTAAAAAAATATATATATCCATATTTTGTATATATGTAGAAATGTTGTTCATATAAACAGCATTTGTTGATTTAAGAGCCCTAACACCAGTGACTAAAGATGAATGCTTTCTTTTGATAGGCAGCAAATTATTATAGAATATAAATTATTTTACAATACTCAATAGAAAATCAGAAGTACCGCATTTCAACAAAAACAGACAGCTATTGAAGTTTTTTTTGTTGTTTTTTTTAGTTTTTTTTTTAGAAGGGCATTTGTAGACTTATCTGCACTAACGTGGGCAAGAATATTTGCTATTTATCACATGATTTGGTTGCAAAAACATTACTGGAAAACAATGTTCAAACAACGAATAAAGTTGCATCATAATATTAAAAAGTAACACTTCCATAAAATATCTAAGCATAAAACAGTGGTGGACCTGAAGGCAGCCCACCTGTAACCTCCAAATACTTCAGGTTTATAAAATACAAAAGGTAGACAAGCTGGCATACATGCGTACATGTTTGAATATGGATGTGTTTTGTTGCCTGTGGAAAAGCGGTGCTGCGCAAGCAATATTTCTTAAAAAGTACATCCTCTACACAGTTATAAAAAGCAAGCTGATATTAAAAGTAAATAGTGGTAAACTGGTGTCTCTTGTTTCCAGTGGTCTGCAATGACACCTTTGAGTGTACCAGTATTTTGTGGCACCGAGAGTTTAATCATCTGCTCGTGTTTCACCAGGCGCAAAATGTTTTTTTTTTCCCTTCATTTTCAAGTAGTGTTATGTGGCTGTATTTGCACATCTTAAATTAGCTTATACCAAAATAATAATAATAAAAAAAAAAAAAATCAAAAAAAAAAATCCATGGACAGCGTCAGGTGTCTGACCGAGGGCTCTGACGTCACTGGAGAGATGTGTTCATCACTGAAGAAAGTCTTTCTCAATTTCACGTTCTACAACATGCTCAGTCATCATGCTACTTTCCAGTTCATTTCATTAAAAATTCATATATTGTCATAATAATATTGATTTATGTCATATCATATTATATATGACAGATTTTTTTCCTCTCCAAAACTGACTTTTGCATTTTGCTGAGTTTCTTTATCCCTAACAGGAGGTGCAACAAAGTCCTTAACCATACTCCTTTTTTTATTGAGTCTTTTTCTCCAGTTTTGAATGTGCAACTTTAGGATCCGTTGGTGTGCTGTGTGGTCTGTCTGTGTGCGTCTGCGTTTGCGTCCTTGGAGTCTCCGGGATGGCGGTTATCAGCCTGCAGGGCCAGCTGGGTTTGCAGATCTTTAACGATGCTCTCCAGGCCCTGCCGAGCTTCTCTCTCCTGCTGGAGCTCTCGTCTCAGCTGCTCACGGTCAGCTTCTGCCTGCTGTAGCTGCACGTGCAACTCTTCAATCTGCACAACGTGGCCAAAACACACACAGCACTCAGTATAAATGAAACAAATAAGGGAAAGGATCACTAATTTAACAAATAGGTGATTACAGGCATCATTTGCAGACATCCTACCTGATTGGAGTACTTGACCCGGAGACGTTCGGCTTCACAGCCCTTGTCACACACTCGCAGCTGTCTCTCCCTCTCCAACTCTCTTTTCAGCCGCCCACAAGACTCCTCCGCGTCCCTCATCTTCCTCTCCCAGTCCACGCGAAGGCGTTCAATCTCCTTTCGCAGGTTGCGCTTGGCTTCAATGGCCTCACGAAGACGGCCTTTCTTTGCCACCCTCACAAACTCCAATTCCTGTAAAAACATGAACGTGGCTTCATGTTTAAAACACTATTATTCACTGAGATTACTGTCATCTTATTCTTACAGGATGTCAGGAGAAGAGGATGCGATACCTGCTGAAGGCTGCGTTTGGCTTGCACTGCAGCTGCCAGCTTCTCCTCCTGCTTCACTCTCATCCTCACAATCTCCTGCAGGACTTTTTCCCTGCCCTCTTTGGTGTCCATGCCTCCATACAGCATTTGTCTCAGGGTGTCCATCTCTGGGCAAGCAGTCCCCGACAGCCATGCGGGGCCCTCCTGAGGCCGAGCAGCACTCAGAGTGGTCAGACTCTGAGAGATGCTGGTGCAGGCTGATGGAGGAGAAGCCAGGGAGGATGTTGGCAGTGGACCTGGAGGAGAAAGAGTTTTAACATTATAGATATAGCAAATACAACAATATTTGTGTTAACTCTCAAATATTTAGCATGTAATGGCTGTCTTTTGTGTATGTGTTTGTGTGTTAAATCCTGTTAGCACTGCCAGAGAAAACAGAAACTATGAACACCAAAATATATGTACAGTCACAAAATTTTCTGAACCTTGTTTGCCTATTGTAGCCCTTTAAAATAACCTTAATCAGCCCTTCATGACACCATCAACCAGTAGTATAGAAATTAAAACAGCTTTACATACAGTTGAATCCATACTGTTTAGGTCAGTTCATGTTTGTATTCATCCTGCAACACATTTTAGATGTTTAACCATAATTTTTAAACAACCTGTAATGTTCGTCAATTACTTAGCTATTTAAACTATTTCACTTTTACTTCTAGACGACATTTTAAGCTGTTTTAATGTTTTAATCCATAGTTTTAGCTAACCATTCCAACTGTTTATCCTTTAGGCTCTTTTAACCTGTTGTTTTGCCTATCCATTATCTATAACTATCTACTGTATCTTAACCACTAATTCCTCACTTTTGTCTTAATATTCAAAACTCTGCTTGCCAGCTCATTTTACCACAAACTCTTAGTTACAACATGTGGTGTTCAGGTGTTACAGTCGACACAGTATGTGGATAAATGTACCTTGTTATTCATTTTAATTTCAGTTTTCCAAATTGGCTGAGCTACTCTGCAATACTTCCACGCAGAGCTGTCTCCTGGAGTTGGGAATCACTATCATTTAAGCACCCATACAGAACATTTTTCATAGCTGCATGTATGTTGTATCAGTATGAAAATTAAAAATGACACATTTTTAAAAGATTTTTTTTACAACTCCTGCTTAAAACATTAAAAAAATTATTTTGTGCTACTTATAAATAGAATAATTACTCTATTTTGTCCTCTCAGGCAGCGTAACAGCGAAATATGGAGACAGCCTTTATCTCCCTTGCATTTCCTCCATTGATCACCAGGTGGCAGAGTTGCACAGGAATCACCCTGAAGCAGCTCTCCTATAGCTTGTTTCCAGTGAGACTTACATACAAGTTG
Source organism: Acanthurus leucopareius (assembly GCA_029814765.1). Taxonomy (NCBI): domain Eukaryota; kingdom Metazoa; phylum Chordata; class Actinopteri; order Acanthuriformes; family Acanthuridae; genus Acanthurus; species Acanthurus leucopareius. The sequence goes on along the minus strand of JAQMCX010000029.1, from coordinate 964,261 downwards.
TATCTCTCTTAAATCAACTGACTCTTGTAGTGTTAAATTCGCTCCTCTGGGTTTTTTATAAACTCCAGCTGATGATTGATACTCACGATCATCACAGTCATCCACGTCGATCTCTCCGTCCGTGTCCATGTCATCAGCTCGGTTGGCGCTCCCAGAGGGGGCCAGTTTTGCTGCAGGTTGTGCGTCTCCATTATGCAGCTCCTGTAGGGGCCTGGAAATGGCTGTGGGCCCCCTGCCAGGAGCGTGGCTGTCCCTGGGATGGACCGGAGGGGCCAGAGGAGCAAGTGTCATGCTGGAGACGACCAGAGTCTCATGGCTTTTTGAAAAGGACCTGTGGAGGAAATACAGACACATTTAGAGCATTTAATTAGTTGATTTAACACACATCATCTCTTTATAAACTAACTCTCACAGCTTTTCTCAGATGACTTACCTCACCACCTCATTCTGAATAGCTGGTTTCTCTTTTTCTGATGCTTTAGGAGACCAGGGGCGGAAAGCAGAGGGCCTCTGTTTCAGCTGGACCTGTTTCAGATCCTGGACCAACAAACACAACAACAACAAGCTTCGATTAACTCACAGTAAACTACCAGTGAACATTAAATCAGCTATGACGAACACACTCAAAGACCCCTCCTCAGGATGAAGAGAGGTCGTACACAGATGATAACATGATGAGTCCAAAAAGACAATGGCTTTTGTGTCACCCCGTTGACCTTTGAGCTTAACAGCAAATCCGGTTTCACACTTGCAACACACACACTGTACAAACCTTGTGAGTAGACTTTGAAAGCGATTGTAACCAGTCAGGTTTCTTGTCTTTGTCAGCTGGAGGAGAGTGTAATTTGTCGAATTTGGATCTCTTGGCTGCGACCGGGCTGGGAGACTGTGGACAGAGGAGAGAATAGACGGTTAATCATCATGATCCCCGCAGAGATAAAGTGCAGATATTACATCATGGAGTGCAGTGGATATTTCAAGAGCCCACAACTTCTAAAAATGCTACGGTGTGACTGTAAAAAGGCATTATTCATAAGCAACACGCAGATCTGTCAGAACATGATGTGACCTTTTGCACAGCAGAGTCACAGAAAGGAAGAAAAAAATTAGATAAACAGAAAAGAAGCCGCAGAGAGACAAGAAGGATAGAAGATGCATCTGTGTAAGCTTTCAGTCTCAGAGCTTGGCATGTCTGCGTGTTTGTGTGTTTGTGTGTATGTGTGTGCGTGTGTGTGTGTATGTGTGTGTGTGTGTGTGTGTGAGCAGTGCTTTGAGCTGAGCAGACACTCAAGCTGGTCTGGCTGGCAGCCAGTAGGGCTACATTGCTCCCTGCCAGGCAGAGGAGGCGCCATCAGGTGGAGCAGATCGACTGCCCGAACCACAGAAATATTGCAATATAGAGACAGAGGCAGACAGAGGGGGGAGGGCGAATTAAAGTAATTGCATTGACAGACGATCGAGTTGAAGTGTTCAGAGGGGGTTGCATGTTAATGCGGCGCTACCATGTCATGAAACGTTTGAGGGAGATTAGAAAACCTGAGGAGAGAAGCATCTGCTTTGTTAAGTGCCATAAAACACTAAATCTCAAGAGCCCCTGACTGTATATATTGTATGTCTGCGTGTGGCAAGCTGCAGGACCATGTGTTGAGATAGCTAACCTCCTCAGCCCTCAGGTCTGCACTTGTCAGACAGAGGATATGTTTACCTGAGCGGGTGCAGAGGCCAGCACAGACCTGCCTGCTACTCTCTTACTCACTACTATGACATTCTGCCTGCAGGAATGGCAAACACTCCCAATTCCTTGTCTCTGTGTGTGTGTGATTCAAAGACAGACGATTACTCTGTCTACCTTCAAAATCCTCAATGGGAAATACTCCAATGGGGTTGCATGTAGTTGTGAAACCTTTAATGGTTGCTTGCTATAATCACCTCAAGATGGAAATTAATGACAAAAACCTCATTTAGCGTTAAGTGAGAAACCCGGCTGGTAATGAATCACGTCTCTCAGCTTTTCTACACAAAGCCAGACGCTACATGAGAGTGTGTGTGTGTGTGTGTGTGTGTGTGTGTGTGTTCGTGCACACGCAGCTATGAGTGGGTGTCGGGATGCCTGGGGGAGGTGGGTGGGTGCGGGTGTAGACATGCATATGTGTGTGTGTGTGTGCGTAGGAGGATATGTTTGTGTAGGAGTGTGTGCGTGTCTGGTACAGTGTATGTGCTCAAGGGTGGAGGTGTTTGTCAAGTCTGGCACTGTATACCAAAACTACAGATACTTAAGTCTTTTATATGAGCCAAAACAAAATGAGTTGCAAAGTTGGCAAATCTACAGGAGTTTCAAAAATCATTTCAACTTACTGTTTAGTTCAATTGTCCAGCATAAATAATAGTAATTCTCAACTATAAGCCTTCAAATGGGCTTGTAATTTTTTTTTCTCTGTTTTCTTTCACTGTAGACTGAATATCTTTTGGACGGTTGAACAGACAAAACAAGCATGCCTCAGGCATTATTCACTATTTTCTGGCATTTTACAGTCTAAACTATAAAATGGCTACCTTCAGACCCCTCAGATCTGCTGACCAATCACTGCTCCTCGTTCCACACCCACAGTTACACTTTGCCCCTTATTATTATTTAGCCTCCTGTTCATCTCTTCTCTCAAGTCTTTTTAAAGCCATTATGAGGTCATAACTGTTTTTTTTATTCATTGGTTTTCCGTAAAACATGTCTATTGTGTATTTGTACTTTTATGCGTTATTATTGATTTTTTCATTTTATTGATTTTTGTTGTTTTTCTGTCCAATTATCTTTTCATATATTTGTTGCTCTCTGTACAGCACTTTAGTCAATGTTTATTGCTTCTAATTGTTTTCGATGAATTATTAATTCTACTTGACTGAATGATTACTTAAAAAATGTATAATTTATTGGTAATGCTTCACTTTAACCCCTTTAACTAGCAGTCACACGGAATCTAAAGATAAGACATGATTTTTAACACACTATGATGTAGTTTTCAACAGATATAGAAACTTGTTAATGTATATGTCAAACACTTAGTATGCAGACTTTAAGTGTTACAAATTAATCCATAAACAACATGAAACTTCGTCATTTCACCTTCTCATGTGCAGTCTGCCTCTTCACATGGTTGGTTTTTAGCTTTACAAGCTGTTCATCCCATGTTTGTCTGGACACTCCCCTCACATTTCCCTGACTCAAAAATGTCTCTACCTGTCTAACCTGTAACCACATTACTCACACACCCATTCACACACACACACAGACACAGACACAGACAAATACACACAGACAGACGCAGGATGCTGTTTGGTTTTGCTTCTGTTGGTTAATTCTTTTAACCCAGACCTCCTGCTGACTGCATGCTGCTCAGCAATGGTGACTCGACCCCTCACCTGCCTGACTCAAGGCCAGTGGTTTTCTAAGAACTGCTGCCCTGCTGTAATCAGACTCTGTAATTACTGACGTGACTGTTGTTTTCCCGACAAAGGATGTCTGCCTGTCTGGTACTATTTCTGACCTGAGGTTTGCAGCTCCAGGAAGGCTATGAGTGCTAGACATAATAGAGTCAGAAAACAGGCACTCCCAGACACCACAAGGGACCTGCTGGCTAAATCTGACACTGACCTCACAGGAGAGCAGCCACATGGGCTTAACTCACCACCACATCATAGACATAGCATGGCCACGGAGTCATAACACCCTCCTCGCACATCCTACTGCCTAGCAGGTCCCACTGAGCCAGATGATAGGACATCCCTCGCTCTCTCTCTCTCTCTCTCTCTCACTGGTTAGAGAGGGAGACTTCCTCTGAGGAGTTTGCTTTGGCCGAGTCCCCTGTGGGAACTGAGTCTTGAGTGGGAGGGGGGTGGGCCAGGGGAGCGGGACCACAGAGGAAGCACTGAGCTGAAGGAATGTATACTTGAAGGCCAAGTACAGCCTCTCCTTTAAGACTCCATTCAAGCATTGCCCTTTTCAACTCGCTATTGTATGATATTTCTTTCAGGCGCCGTAATGAGGGAGCGTTTCAAAGCAGACCTGTAGGCTAAACAGTGTCTAATAGCAGCTGGGCAAGAGCAGAAACGCTTTATTTTTTAATTAGTGCCATATAATGGCATGGTAATACCGGGATAAGCCTCAGCTATTTTCATGCTGGCATGGTGGATAATCACAGGGAAACACAACACATTGCAGACATATCAATATCTATTCTAAGAGCAGGGGGCTTGACCTGCTTGAACAATAATTTGTCGATATTGTGCCAACTGGAGCGTAATGGGGATTGAGCTGTTATTTCACTTGAACATGGAGCTAATCAAAAATATTTGTTTATTGAGCCCTGATGTAGTCAGTCTGTGAACAAGCCTGGGCTGCCGATTGTTGGAATGCAAGTTGAGTCAAACCATAATGTCTCGAACTTGGTTAACCAAGAGTGAAATTCTGGCTGTCGTGTTTTTTGCTCTGCCATGCTTTTTTTGTTAGAAACATTGCTGTGTTTGCAGATTTCAGGAAAATGAGAGAACAAGACCCAAGCTATGACAAACCAGAAATGATTCCTTGACTTGAAAGAACAGCTTGACATTTTGGTAAATATGCTCAATGTTTTCTTGCGAAGATTACGATGAAAAGACCGATGCTACAAGCTAAAACAAGGGGAGACAGCTGGCATAAACACAACCTCCTCAACAAAGACACACATAATGTCAGTGAGTGCCTTTTGAGGTGCAGCAGTTGGATTTTGTTAACTTTGGACAGAAGCAGGCTAGTTGTTTCCCCTTGTTTTAAGTCTTTATGCTAGGCTAAGCTAACTTGCTACTAGCTGTAGCTTCATATTTCCAGACAGATACATCAACCCTTTATCCATATTCCCAAAATTTTGCATTATATTACTTCTAACTTTGCACCGTCGTCCCTTTTTAAAGTGTGGACAAGTCTTTAAATTGTGATGTATTTACTAATGCGAGCTGAAAACAGCAGGTTTGCTCGAAACTTTTAGCATTGCTCTGTAGACTCAAATGAAATGATCGAGGAATAAAACATGGGAGAGCACTTGTCTGGCAAACAAAAATAGTCTCTCCTGCTGAACTTCCGCGGGCAACAGTCATACAATACTGATGCATGCTGCATGATAGCATGGCATTAAGAAAAGTGCACAGCAACAAGACACAACAGTTTCAGATTACGGCCTCCTTTCCCCTCCTAAACCCCTGAATGTAATCCCCAGATCGACATGTGCTTAGTGGGGCGCTGTTTCACTCAAGGGCACAGCAACTGGCACGGCTCACTCGGGTAATGGCCTTAGTTGGAAGTGAGAGAATACTAGTTTTAGTAATCTGATCCCTGTAGTTTGGTGTGGATATTCGCAAAGATGCCTTGGGCTTTAATTCAACTCCCAGTGCGTAAATTGTACGACAGTCGCCTGATTTATCTAAAGCCCTGTGGTCACCTCCTAACAGCTGGGGGAAAATTATTGGTATCTGCCCAGAATATCCTTGAAACTTCATCCCTTCACCGCACAGATACAGCACAAGCTCTCATTTCCCCTCGCTAAATCTTCGCTTAATTTATCCATTTATTCTGTCTCCGTTGTGTCCAGTACGAGGATATATTGTTCATGTACTGAGCCGGGGCAGTATAGTATAGACACACAGAGAGAGCTGCAGGGCTGGGCATAAGGTCGGCATTACAGCAAAGCTTATTGGATTGTCCTAATTGTCTTTAGGATTGAGACTTGATGAGGTCTGAGGCGGATGCAGGACGAGCTGCCGTCCCTAAAGATGGAAAATATCTCATCAAGTCTGCACATACAGCTTCAAGGCAAAAGAACAGAAAACAGTGTTCTGCCATTCATAAAGTAAGCTGTGTGTGCAAAACGAATGCTATACAAGATCTAGTGGCTTCAGTTGTACTATTTAGGGAAATTCCTGAAAAACACTGTTTTTCATTCTGTTCAGCTACTATTGTCAGTCTATTTGTGTGTTCTGTAATTATATTTCTAGTGTTTTTTCTTCTTTTTCTATGCATCTATTGCGTACATGTCTGTCCTGGAATCTGTAATTAAGTTGTTTCAGCAGATGTGAAAAGTCTTTTTTGGGGGGTCCTAGTATTAAAATGTACTTAAAGTAGAAAAAAATAAAAGCACTTAATTCAAAACAACGACCTGTGTAATTGTGAATCTACGGTGCTCTGTCAATAGATTATGATTGCATTCATGTGTAATTATGTTGTTATTATGTTTACATTTAACATTTCACAAGCTCATCATGTGTTTTGTCTATAAAATCTGAATTTGTGTGGCCACTGCAGCTGTCAGATAAATGTAGTGGAGTAAAAACAATTGTATTCACTAGAAGTTTAAGTTCCTTGAATTGAAAATACTCAAACACTGCTACTTGCTACTTCAGTTAAAAAAAATGCCAAATCACATTTCTCCACCCACTTAAAATATATTTAACTCTTTCAATAAGTGACCAAATTGTCAGTCAAGTAAATGTAGAGCAAATCACATTTTTGAAAATATTTTCTAAAATTGGGTTTGATTGTTTTTTATTTTAGTGCACATTGCACCTTGATTTCTAGAAAGCTTTTTTTTTTTTAAAAAAAAAAACAAGTTATTATATTTACCATATTTTAAAACAATTTCAAAAATACTATTTAATTGTTGATATTATATATCACAAGCTCTTCTTTTGCCACATGTTTGAAAATTTTTTGGGGGGGGGCTACAATAAAGACCAACTCACGTGATAAGATGGATAATTTTTTTCGTAGAGGACAGACTTTACATGTATTATATTGTGTTAAACTCAATTCACTCAATGATTTAGTACAACATGTCCAAATGTGAATACACCACTAAGACGCACTAAACTCTCTATAATCTTTTGATGACACGCTTCATTTCTTGTTTTTAGCATCATGAAAAAACCCGTTCCTGGATCCAGATAATTCCCTGCGAGTGCATGAAAAAAAAATCCTTCGCTGGTGAGAGCAAACAAAAAGAAAGATTACTGTACTACAGCGCGGCAAGAAATGAATTCCAATTCAGGCCCGAACATGGTAACTGTAACAACATGGACATGCCCGCCTGCCTTTCCTACAGTATGCTGACAGTGGAGTCCAAATCAGTCTCTCTCTCTCTCTCACTCTCAGAGGATGACCTCACGCTACAAAGGGCTTATAAGTTATTTCAACAGACATGGGAACTCTAAACTAAAAGATACGAAACAGATATCGTCACAGATTATACATTATTAGCAAGAGCATGTTTGGTATGGTTGTTAGGCAAAGTTATCTTAGGAAATGAAACGTGCTCTGAGACTGGTGTATTTATAGATGCACATAGCGCCAAATTCAGCAGATAGTTGTCTGAGAGCCCCCCCCCGCCCCCACCCCCCACCCCCCACCCCCCACCCCCCACCACCCCTGCTGCACTGTTGGAATAAGAGAATTTGACATCAGGCCACATGATCTGAGGAAAGACACAGGGCTGCGTCTGCAAACCAATAAAGGCCGAAACGTATACACTCTCCTGCACACTCACCAGGACATACCACACACACACACAAACACACAATGCCTTTATGCTTCCATTCACATTTAGCACACTTATAATGTAGGAGCAGCTGCAGTGCTAACCAGGGGGCCGGAGGGGATGAAGGTTAACGAGAAAGACAGAGAAAGAGAGAAAGAGCAAAGACAGACCCTGGCTGACCCACGTTTACGGAATTTAATTTAGTGCTCCTGAAGGGTAAAATGCATTCTTGCTTGAAACATATTCACACAACTTTCAGGAACAGTATGAATAAAAGAAGAAAGGGTTCCTGCAAATTTGAGAGGAAATAAGATTTATACGCCAATTACTATGTTGGTTTTGGTTGATTCTGAATACAAAACATCTCACTGAAATGAAATAGAGTGGTTTCTTCATGCTTTAAGTCCAACAAATTCAATATTAAGTCATGTAAATATTAATGTTTTTTCTCCCTTTTTTGCATCCTCTATTCAACAGTATCTATTGATTAAAGAAAGAGCTCTGACCCGGCAGCTTTAGCCACAATACCAGTGGAGCACACAGCGATAATTCAGGCAGTCTATGTGCTCTTGAATTGAATTAAAGGAAAGCTGTGTGAAAGTCCCTGTCGGGGCACATAAATGGTTTCCAGATAGGCAGGAACAGGATACTTCCCACATCTAAAATAGAGCATTTTTTAATGCATTCCTGCTGTTTTGTCTGAAATTACAAACTGGTCAATATTGTTATAATTTCCTTCAGTATCACACAGCAGCGTTAAAAGAAAACCTCACAGCATTTGTGTTGCTGTATCTGGACTTTCGTGCTTCTGTGCGTGCCTTCACAGAACTTGATCTCTGCTGCACAGCAATGCCAACGCCATCTTTGCCAGGCAAGCCTAATCCCTTGGCATTACACTGACACTTGCCTGGTTCTCCGCCACTGATGCATCTACATGTATTTAAAATGAGCTCTAACTTACCTGTGTTTAAATTTAGAATTGAGGACACGATTTTTAATTCGTAGAATTTAAGATGAATCTATCAGCCAGGGTTTTACAATCCAGGTAAGAGGCTTCTGCACAAACCTATAAATCAACACCTACATGTCTCAATGTAAACAGAACAGCTTCGGCTCAGTAACTTATATCTTACAAACCAGGGCCAATTTATTTGCTGTCGTAGAGGAACAAGGAATCGCTCGGTTTGATCTGATGGGATTAATGAGCATATCTAATGAAGAGATATTGAATTTTGGCTTAATTCTTTATGATAATTATTGAAATGTAACGGGAGGAATTTAAATGAAACAGACCCATGAAATTGCTGTTTTGGGTGTGTTGAAACTACACTTTGTCTCACAACCTTTTTTTTTCTCTCCAAGTGTCAATTTTTAGAAGGGCACTGGGTTATTTAGAGCGCAAGAAATGTTGAAATAGAAGCAGAGAGTGAGATATTTTGGTCGACTGTAAGAGGGAAAACTCCAAAAATACTAAATCCTACTTTCCCTGCAATGCAATTCACTTGTAACTTCTATTTGACCCTCTGTGTCTGAGGTATTCCCCTCCTCTTTTAAATCCTATGCCTGCAGTTTTCAATGCAGGTTTTCTGTCAAACATGCTCATCATCAGGCTTTTTTTTTTTTTTGTAAAGAAAGCTCCTCAAGAGCCAAAAAAGACATGATACAAATGTTTTCACGGGTTGAAAAGTGCTCTGCATGATGATCTCCCGTCTCTCCCAGAAAAATCAGTTCAAGAACAAAAAAAAAAGGAAAAGATTTGATGTCTTAGTACAAAATATTGAAATGTTGCAGTTTGTGGGTTTTAAATGGCAGAGAAATGAAAGAGATGAGAGAAAAATCTTTGGTTTCTCAAACCGACTCTGCACCCTCTGAGACAGTTGTGTGTGTGTGTGTTAACAAACCTTCCTCTCATTAAAGGTCTGATGTCTCCAGACTGAAAACCTTGGTTCGTCACTGATAAGCAAATCCCACCCTGTCTGCACGCGGGGAAGTGTGCGCCGCCGTTCTCGCTGTTAGCATGCTCCCCCTCTGCTCTACAGCAAGACAGCAAGTCCAGTGTCTGACTGGTTGGGTTTTAATCCTGTAGATTAATACTAATGCCACGGCAAAGAAGGCAGAAAGACGATTAAAATGTCACTGGATAACCTCTCCACAACCCAAACAGTAACAGCTCTGAATACACAGACCATTATATCACTCGCAGTACCTGGTACTGCACAGCTCCTCTGCGCCTCCCTCATGAGGCGGAGATGGTGGAGAAGTCAGGACAGGAGGAGGCCTGGGAGGCTGAGGGGGAGCAACTGCATGGGGTCTGCTGGTTACGGCGGTCTGGACTGAGTCGGGGTCTAGACCTCCAGTCTTTGAGAGATTGACAGGCCAGATGGACAGTCAGATCTCTATGTTAACAACTTAGTAAAGGGGATAAAACAGACCAGTGTCCCTGATGACGCACGACCCAAGAACTCGGATGAGTTAAAAGTTCAAAGTTAAAATGAATTTACTATTGTTTTTTCAATACACAGACTTATATTTGAATCCAAAATTTCAGCTATTTTTGCACAAAAATGTTGTTTTTGCAGGGTTTTAAAATCTGACCTTTTTTATTAATTAACTAGTGTGGGACTGCATATAAAAAACATTTTAAAAATGGATTTATCTGACACTTTCTTTATTAATTGATCTGTTGTTTGCTCTAAAAAGACCAAATACAGAAATCACAATTTTCTAAGACCAGTAATATCATAAAATTGCCTATTTTGTTTCATAAAGAGTCGGGAAACCCCAATCTATTCAGTGTACAGTCACAAATGACAGAGAGAAACACAAATTTAGATGCTGGAACAGAAAATTGTTTTGCTTCAAAAATCTTTTTAATGATTAACTGATTATTAAATTTATAACTGATTATTTTAACTCCTCCTAAGACCCACTTCCTGTTTCCAGTTCATGGGTGTATATTGCAGACCACATGTAAAAAAAATAGTCAGTGCAAATGTATTACTTTAAATAATTACCCTTGAGTAACAACAACCGTCAGCTAAGCAACACGTAACCTAATTTCAGACATAAACCGATCAGCCACAACCATGGACACATTTTAAAATGGTAAAACAAGTCACCAGTCAGCTGAGCTGCGGTTTGTGCCACCGTGCCACATGACCACATGCCCCCCTGAGCAGCGGAGAGGAGGGCAGGTGGCAGGTTTATTTGGAAAGATGAAAATGGGATGAATACCAGAGGTTAAGAGGTGTGAGAGGACAGGGTGGGGGCAGAGGGGTATGAAGGGGAGGAGGTCATAAAAGCTGTGAGAGGGTGAGGTGAAGTTAGGGTCACTGCTCACTCAGGGTCCTGTGTGATGTCATTTCACCAACACAGTATATGTCCTGAGAACAGCTCTGGAGCTAATTGGTTGAACTGGGGCAGTAAATCCTGCTGAAATTTATAGATACCATTCTGGTCGTTTGGTTGAAATGGTCACCAGGTTAGAAAACCTAATCTGTGCTCCGCCGCTGTTGTTTCTAAGACCATTCAAACAATGGAGGACTGTTAAAGTTAATGCCACAGACACATAAATGTGCCTTTTTAAAGTCATTCTTTTTTGTTTAATTAGCTTTGAACTTCAAATTTAGCTCATAAGCTTGAAAGCCTATGATCACCGCTTTTTATGCTGCTCTGCTACAAGGTACCTTTCCAATGCTAGGAAGCACGAGCAGAGCTGCACGAGTTGAAAAGTGCTAATGGGTCCATTCTGAAAGACAGGAAACGGTAAGAATAAAAGACCTTATATTAAAGCGCAACGAGGAGTCTTGACGTAATTGAAGAGAATTACAACTCCAAGACAAATACAAGAAAGCCAGTGGGTCTTAAAAGTGTTCAACCAATTAACTGTCAACACATTTTCAAAAGTACACCAGGAGTTATTGCTTCAGAAAATGTTCCTCTCTGGCAGAGCAACAGTCTGACTCAATGTACGAGGGCCTCACAGTGCGAGTATGTGTATACAGTAATATTTGACAGAGATCAAATAGCATTTCACTTGTTTCCACTTGTTCAAGGAATTGTCTGTAAGGGAAATAGGGGATAAAACACCCACAACATCCGTTCCTAAGATCACACATTCCATCCTTAAACACTGGTTTCGTTTCCCTCCTCCGTTCATAGGAAAACATATCTTCTTACAGAAGTAATTAGGTGAGAGGGCTCGAGCCTTGCAGCTTCCATAAAATGAATACGAGCGCTCTAAAATGGAGGGCTGAGAAGGGGCGGGTGGTGGACCGCAGCACCTCATGAATTCTGCAATTTGCCGTCTGTTTCTTGAGTCTAAAAAATTCTTGGAAATGTCTTTTCCTGGACAATTTTATTGCACAAGAGCCTGTGTTTTTCTCCATGGCAACCACATAACAGTAGAGCCCAACTAAGCTCTGACTCAACAAACAGAACTCCACAAAATACCCATTTCAAGCGCCAGGGTTTTCCCCCCCTCGCCCAGCTTTCCTGCAAAAAAAACCCTGCCCGAGACGGCTTTAAAACAGGGGCCGAATGATCGCATTGACCATGAATGAAGACGCACGCTGGGATTAATCAGGGCACATGCGTGACGTGCTTCAGGAGATATGTGTAGGAAAACCTGACGAGCCTCAGGTGCCGTATGGGTTCAGGCTACTGCGAGCCAGAGCTCTGACATGCTCGGTACAGTAGGACAGGCAGCAGCTGGGTACTGTTAACCTGCAGGAGCGTCGCTTGAAGCAACAGCAGGTTCAGCACAAATACACCGGACAGAGCATTACATAAAAGTCTGTCTCTCTCTTGGTGGGCTGAGCTGGAAGGACGCAGGCGCTCTGCGGCCCTAATGTAGCTGCTAAAGGGGAAGGCTGGCCAGGGATTAGTGTTGCAGGCAGGCACAGGCCTGATTCGAGTGCATGATGTGTGTAAGTGTGTAATCTCCATGGCCTTTCCCAGGGAATCTTTCAGACCTGCAGGTTGGACCTTGACGAGATAACCGTACCTAATTACACAGAGTACTGCAAAAAAAAAAAAAAAAACAGAAAAAAAAAAGCTTTGTGCATACTTTTTATGGTTTCATGCTTGAACAAAAGGACCCATTTTTTTCAGATCATGGCCATGGTTTACAGTAAAGACAAAGTTGTTTGAAGGAAACTGAAAGAGTCGTCGTCCTCCCACTACCTGTCCTTGAATCACACTCATCACCTAGCACGCCAGGAGAGGATTTAGTTCGCTGCTTTCTCTTCGCTGTACTGTCAACCTTCTTGTCTTGACTAGTTAAGGCCATTCAAAGAAAAACAGGACATGTCTGCTAAACTGTAACTTAAGACAACAGCGAGCGAGGCCGCAGTTTCAGCTGCTGTCGAGCAGCTGTAAGCCTGTCGGGGTGTGTGGTTGCTCTCAGTCTTACAAGGCTTTCAGAGGCTTCACCCTTGCAAAAACACACAATCAAACAAAATTATCCTTTATTTGTTGCATATAAGGTCATTGCAAAGGGGCACGAGAGGCTGCCAACTTTTCTCTTTCCTCTCCTGCGCTCCCCGTCCACCTCATAGTGAGCACAGAGGAGTATGCCGCAGGGAGGGGAGGCCCTACACAGGAACTCAATAATAACTTTCAGCAGTCTAGCCAGGAGGCTGGAAGCCCAGACTGCGGCTGTTCCCTCCTGTCCTCGTTCCTCCCTCCACACGGCCCCACGCTCCTCCCTTTACCCCCCCTCCTCCTGCTGGCCTGTGTCTGCTCCACAGGACTGATGCATTCTGCAGACAGGCCAGCGCTCTTAAAGAGACACAGGCCACATTTTTATCCCCTGAATCACTGCAGTGGACGGAACCACTAAAGCAAGAGCAGAGTCCCTCGTTTCCAGCCTCTCAATCAAGGGCCTGTGCTTTATTTCACTCTTTTTCTTAAAGCTTGAGACTCTGACATGATGCAAAAAATGTGAGCGAATAAACAGGCCGAAGTATGTTGAGAGGCTCTCACTGAATCTCTGGCCCGAGTCTTTCACTGTGGTTGCCTTTGAAGGTGCCTTTGATGCTTTCTTTAAAGTTTGTCAAGTGCAATCAATGTTCTTTGCGATGGAAGTATATTTAATACCATTGTCATGATAATTTCTGGAGAGACTCTAGTAAACCTAATAAAAAGGACATTGAAATGACAGTGCCAGCGCAGAGGTTGCTGCTGTTTAAATTGTTTCTGGTATTTTACTTTACTACTCCGAGTTTTCCGCCTCAAAGGTAACGCTAAGACTCAGAGAAACAATTATTTTTTATCATGGATCAATCTGCAGATTATATTTTTGCTTTCGATTAATAATTTGGTCCAAAAAAGACATCAGAAAAGAAAAAAAATCCATCACAATTTTCTGAAGCTCAAAAAATCCAATTGTCTTGTTTCGCCCAAAATAAAAGAATTATTTAGTTGATGATAAAGTTAGATGACAAAAGGCAGCAATTTCTCACTTTTTAGAACTTGAAATTAATAATCACCCATAGATTTTTCTCTGTGCGACTCATTTATCGATAAGCTAATCTTTGCAGCAGCTTTAAAAAAGACACATAACTTCTGTTCTGATCCAGCATCCATGGCTGCAACGGTCAACCTACAATAAGACGTAAGCGGCTGTTGCCCTTGAGTATGATGTTGCCATTAAATTTGCTTTATAGCAAAGTGAGAGAACAGCCCCCCCAACATGAGTCAGAACTCACACCATGTTACTGATTTCTTTGGTCTTAATGAGTGAAAATCCCTACCTTACACTTTCAATTCCTCCTCTTTTATGAGTTGAATGGGCATGAGGCCCCTAAATAGCGTGTGACTGAGCAGAGCCATGTTGTGCTCTATACCACAGCAAGGAAACGATTAAAAATTTATTAGAGTTGAGTGACACAGAAACCTACAAGGGCGTGCCTGCCAAACACGCTCTTATTCTCTTGCTGTCAGCACTTTTCCTCTCTTCATATACAAACTGTGCTGAGCAGCCGAGGGTCTAAAACCCCCCGACCCAAGACGGGCAGACAACAAGGTCAATGTTGCTAATTTATATTTCAAACACACTGACTTTTCACCGTTATTTTTAATGTTACACGGCAGATTTTTTGAACATATGGGGACGTGGAGGAATTTTACAAGATGAAAGTGGGTGAAACAGAGCTTCATAACCTTCTATTGACTAAATATCTTGAAGGGACTGAAGGGTTAACGCTCTCAGCTGCAGCATAACAAAAGATGAAATCTCTATGGGAGGTATCAGTGCCAGAGTCAGCAAAGCAGCCCAGTCCTCTGCAATGATAACCCCATTCTGGAAAACCTATAAGGCTGAGCATCCAGCTTCAGATGGAGCAGACAGCTCCAGCTCAGGCTCTTAAAAACTGGGAAAGAAATCTTCCAGGAGAACATAACTGAGACTCTCAGGAGTGTCTTCATCACTAAAAATCTCCATGAGAATCTCGCTGGCCTCCAACTCCAGAGTTTTCATGGCTTAAAAATGCTGTTAGCCGTATACTGAAGTCAGATGTGTAAACCAAATAAAGCCACCACCTGACTGCAAAGCTGTTTCTGCACAAAAAGAGAGCCTGGATCTGTATGGTCGCACAAAACAACTTACTGTTGGTTACTCTGTGGTGTGTAGGGCGCTTTGAGAGGGTGACGCATACCCAAACAACACCAAGTCATTGAATCACCAGTGTTTACGCAGCCACATAATTCTGCACCATCTGTAGGACTCAGGTCTGATCTCTTGCAAGCTGGCGGCAATGCAACAACAAGGGGACACCCACTGACTGAGCTGTCGTTCCTCTAAAACAATTTAGCCCATTAAATCGAAACAAAACTCTCTCGCCCAGAATACATCTTTATTCACGGCCGTGGCAACAGCCGCACGGTGACGTCCTCTCCTTTGCCCTCGAACTCTGAACCGGCCGTCACCTCCTTCACCTTACAAGGCAGATGCAGGATGAAAAAGAAGGCAATGAACTTCTGACCTGTCATTCAGACTGCAGAGGAAGCTTTGCAGCTCGGGGGCAACCAGAGTCCACCATCCACTCTGTCTCTCCTCCCCTCAGTGTCTCACCCTACCATCCCATAAACCGTCACTAAAAACCTCCTGCTCCCCCTTTTATGGCTGCCAGATGGTGGGGAGGCCTCCTTGCCTCTGGACTTGCCTCTCCAGTCTAGTAAAACCAGTTGACCTCAGCAACATAAAAACTGCTATTTATGAAAAGGCTTGGAACAAAACACACAAACATCCTGCCACTGAAACAATCAAATGCCATCTCATCTCCCAGAGGGCCCTTTTACAAGATGAGAGCAGGACAGCAGAGACACCAGTGTACGAGTGCCCCTGCACTGGGGTGTTGGTGAGGTCCAGATGTAGCGACTACACCCAGGTACATTTTATTTTTTCTGTGTGAAGGGGTTTTATTTGCGTGCCTTGGGTGTGAGCGCAGGACTTTGGCAGCGTCTAAATTTCTCCCTGAGAAACGGAGAAGCAAAACAAACACAGCAGTCTGCATTCAGGTCGAAGCTGAACCGCAGAACCACAGTCTGGCCTGCGGTTCACAACATACTGTTCCAGCTCTGACTTCACCTAAAACAAACACTCTCAAGACACGTCCACCTCAGCCAGAGGGAGAGGAATCTGAGAAAAAGTTTAGATCTGAACTCCATTAACAAATCCCCTCTCTCTCTCTCACAACGCTTCTTCTTCTTCTTCTGCTGCTTTCTCTCAGCGATGTTTTCGACCTAGTGCTGGGCAAACTCAAAACCTCATCGCTCACTTGTCACTTGTGTAGGAGTTTGTGCTCTTTGACGGCACGCTCGGACCGAGTCCAAGGTTTGTGAGCGAGCGCAGTCGGGTGGGAGAGAGGGTTAAAAGGCCAAAGATCGGCTTGTCATAAAAAAGCAGTTCAATCAATGGCCTCCTTTTACTGCAAATCAATTTAAGTGATTATCTGCTCTTCCAACAACAACTTTCTGCTCCCCCCCGCCTTCCTCTCCCCTCACATGCCTCCCTCCTTTTTTCTTCTTCTACTTCCTTTATTTTTTCTACCGGTTGGAATCTACCATTTATGTCCTGCAATTCAACCTGACCTCTGGGCAACCCCTTGCATGGCTGCCTAAGTCATTAAGGTAGCTGTGACTGTGGCTTATTAGTGTGATAAAAGTTTACTGTTCCTCCAGCCACTCTGCACGGCTGCTGTTTAACGCCTCTGAGGAACAACCCTACGGGACCACGGCAGATTGGCAATAAGGGGGCTAATGGTCAGTGGGGCCAGCACACGAAATACACTAAAGAGTAAAATGTTCAAGTCAGACGACACAGAGGACAAACAGAATGTAAGAAGCACGAAGCAAACCAGCCTACATCCAAGCCGGGACGGTGAATCAAACGAGAGCATCCCTTGTGCGTTGGCTTTGTGGAAATATGTAGACAAGAGGGCTTAGGGGGGTGGTGGTTGTCTGTGCTGTGTTTTTTCCTGTGCGGCAGAAGTTGTGGGCAGCCTAGCTAACTGCAGCCTCAGCACTTCTCTCAATATTCTCCTGTTTCAAGCCAAGAGAGAGAACAAAGGCAGCGAGCTAAGCTGCTGCAGAGGTAATGAGGACAGAGGCATGCAGCACAGGAGTGTGTGCCCTCAATAACGAGTGCTGCTGCAGTCTGTGATGGAGTCCTGTTGGACAGCAGGAATAAAAATCCATGCAGCTGCTTGCTAGCAGCCACTCCGCCTGTAGTCTGCCCACAGACAGTAACTGACAGACTGCAGCCCACCCCTTTTTACACTGCAGCTCCGTTTACCACAAAATGGAAACCACAGTGTGAGTGGAATTTGCTCGGAGACATGAGATCCCCGTAGTGAGACGGTAAAACTCCATTAAAAACTGTTTATTCCATTGAAATTTCTTTGGCAATATGTTATTCAATGGTGGCAAAATTGTTTTTAATTGTTAAATTCAACAGCAGCTTCTTAACAAGGAAAATACTAGATGGCTCGAAAAATGGCTGAAATCAAAAAAAAAAAAAAAATGTTACCATAAAAAGCAGTCAACGTGACAAGGCGATTAATTAATACGAAGCAGATACTAATAATGCACTGTCAAATTATCATGTAAAATGTGTCAGATGGCGGAGTTGAGTCTTCACAAATGACACAAGCTCAGAATCCTGAGAGTGACAAACACTGCGAGCTGTGGTGTGAAGTATCCGAAGAAGAGCGGCGCAGCAGGGCACAGACTTGAGGAAATCCACATTATTGCTAAAGGAGAATCCCAATTAAACTTGAGGACACACCCTTCATCCGGAGCGTCTGCCAAAGTCTATACCCAGCTCTCCAGCTCACCAGTTGGAATCAATAATGTGATAACGATGGAGAAAGCATGTGAAGGGAGGAATTTTACAGCAAAAATAAAACTTGGAACAGAGGTAGAAAAAACTCTAAAGGCAGAAACACGTCTTTCCGGAGTTCGTGTTCATTATGCACATAATATTCTCCTGTAAGCCCAAACAATGCTTTGTCGTCGTTGTTGTTTTCCGTTTTTTTTTCTTTTGCAGTTTCGAAATTTCATGACTTACATGTTTAACTCTGTTCTGCTGCTCCATTTTACTAAAAAACATCTCAAACCATGCATTACAGGAAAACATGTAAACATCCTGTATGTTTTTAAAAAACTAACTAATTATAGTAGTTACATATCTAACGGGTAAATATATGTATTCTAACATTATTTATCCCAAATGTCTTTAATTTTGAAGTCGGAGGCATTCCACAGCGAGGCTGTTTTGGCAGCTTTTGGCTGTAAAGCTGTGTCAGAGCTGGTCCATGCCAGCCCCACCCCATTAAGGCCGAACCCTGCACATCATGTGTTTCCACTTTACCGATAGGGTGGAAATGACCTCAACGCAGTAAAAGATGACAGGGGTGCTAGTGCTGTTCACCAGATGTGAGCAGAAAAAGGGAGAGAGAGAGAGAAAAAGGAGGAGGAGGAGGAGGAAAGGGAGAAAAAACCATTCGCTTGAAGAATTTACTGCAAACCCCCGAGGAACCCTGTGATTGAGGGTTCAAGTCGAACTCCAGAGGTTCCTGGTGTTTCTCAGCGGTGCTCAGGGGAGGACGTACCCTGCTGGCCAGGCCAGACATAGAAACTGCACGCACACACACATGTGTGAGGCCATGCATGTATGCATACACGCACACATCCAAAAACTGTCATTCCACTGCACCTGCTAGCAACACAAAAGCCACTTCCTCCCACTGTGTCCGGCCAAGCCCCTTTATCCCATTTAGTGCAGCCTGCACCACAACAAAGGCAGAGAAATTAGGGAGCTGCGTTGATGATAGGGCGACTAATCTCTTTGGAGGGACTCATTATATCAGCAGGCTGTACAGTTCGGCAGCTGAAAGGGGTGAATTAAATATGGACATGCAGAGATGGGCGTCTTTGTGAAGATGAGTGCACCAACAATGCCCTCCTATTACCTCTGGAATAATTCATACATTCCATATGAGACAGATGCCCGAGCAGACTGTCATCATCTTTGCATTTGATTCAACAGATTTAGTTGACCTCCAAAATGTGTTTCTTTTGTGTTACAGCCATGTTTTCCAACTCGAAACTGTCATGTGATCGTCATATTTTTGAGCTCTTGAGTAAGAGGACGTTTCAGATCATAAAAGGTCATACGACCTTGCACTAAAACACACACTCCTGTGCAGCAGATTAAGGCTGTTGGCGCCAAAAGGAGAGGTGATTACTTTGTTTTGAATGATAATCTGAAAAGCAGCTTGAAGTTTTTTAAGATGATGTGTGTACTAACTCTTCTCTTGACACCGGTCATACACTGCTTAAGACACAAGGCTGATAATAGTCCCCTCATTATAGGATAAAGTGTGGGCCTGCTCTATTTCAGGCCACGGCCATCTGTGTCTGCGCTCGTTGACGGGCTGGAAATAAAGCCAGACGCTTTTCAACGCCACTAGGACAAGGGAGGCAGGCGGCCCTGCTGGGCAGCCGGCACAGAGAGCACGGTGCAGGGCAAC
Organism: Acanthurus leucopareius; assembly: GCA_029814765.1. Lineage (NCBI taxonomy): Eukaryota > Metazoa > Chordata > Actinopteri > Acanthuriformes > Acanthuridae > Acanthurus > Acanthurus leucopareius. The sequence goes on along the minus strand of JAQMCX010000029.1, from coordinate 944,673 downwards.
CCCGAACTATTAGACACCTGCAAGGAGAGCGGGGGGGGAGAGGTGTCCTCAGCATGTGAGCAACTGTGGCCCGTCTGTACGCCTGTCTTTATAAATGTAGATCCTGTCACACTGATGGCAGAGAGAAAGAGCAGACAGTGAGAGCGTGGAAGGGCAGGCGGCGAACATTCGGAGAAACAAAGGCAGGGTGCGTTTGCAGAGATATGAAATATTCTGCATTTCAGGTGGTAAAGGTACTAAAATAAGACTAACAAGTTCAAACAGGGAGAGAGGTCCACCTGGCCAGATGATGCTGTGGCAAAGGCCGACCATGACGGATCCTGAGGTGACTGTAATACTGAATAAATAACTTTCCCCCCTCGCTGCAAAAGAGGACAGCTGTGCTGAATTCATTTGATACGGGTGCCTGCTGACAATGCTGCATTGCTCCGTCTCTGCAAGAAAGCATGTCGAGCTGGTCTGAAGAGCACACAGGGGCCTGCAGCTTTTCACCAACAATGAATGATAGTTCTGCCATACAACCCAAAGCTCTGACCCCTGCAAAAAAAACCAAGCTAAGAGAAATAGACCAGGTTTGGATGGTCGCCGCAGAGCTCGACAGTACGTGCAAACGTGTCAGATAGAAGACACAGTGCTCTTAGATCAGATTTTGGGATGCAATGTCCTGGCGGCACTGCAGATACATGAGATGATAGACATTTGCAATGGTACAACGTGAAACAAGGACGAAAATGTTGAACCCACTCGTTTGTTCATTTAGCAAGCTCTTAAAAAAGAGCCTGGAGAAGGAGATGGCTATGAGGTCATCCTGACAAATTTAACTCCACCTCTCCGCTATCTATCTATCTATCTATCTATCTATCTATCTATCTATCTATCTATCTATCATGATGGAAAATACGTGGATTGATGGTGAGTTTTCATCTCTTCAAAACGAGACAAGCAGCCCTCACACCCCTGGAACAGCACAGTGATACATGTGCGGCGTATGTAGGCCAGTCTGAATACAGACTGATACAGCATGTGCTCACTACAGTGGAGGTGGAGATCTAAGTATAATGCAGTGTGAGGGGGAGTGCAGTAGGAGATCTCAGTGGAGGAGAGCCTGTGTCTGTGTGTGTGTATGTGTATGTGTATATGTGTGTGTGCATGCGTGTCCTACAGGGTCGAGGAGGTGTCAAATGGAGGAGATGAGTGATGGTGGCGGGGCAGAGGAGGTGTCAGACAAGGAGGTCTTGGTGATGGAGAGGGGAGCTTCTTACAGTGCTGACCCGTGGGAGAAGTGCGTGTTAGGAAGAATTGAGGAGGAGGAGTTGGGGAGAGAAAAGAAAAAGCAGGAGGAGGAGGAGGAGGAGGAGGAGGAGGAGAGAGACCCGACGAGTCACAGCGTGGAGGTCACAGTGAGAGGATGGGCAGTGAACGGAGGAGGGTGAGGTCTCTGTACTGTAAGAGGTCCATGCACTGTGAGGTCTGTGTGTGTGTACATATATGTGTGTCTGTGTGTGTTCTGGCGCGCTTCTTTGAGCCCACCAGCCAGAGAGCACGAAGTTCTTATTTAGCACAGGAAGAGCAGCTCTGCTTAGCAACCACAGCCGCCCTCCAATCACAAGCCTACGGAGCAGACTCCAGCGGAGGACGAGTCCTCTCTGAGAGTGTGTGGAGTCTGACAGGGGCCTCTAAATGTTGAGGTGCACGCCTTCCCACACTCACAAACACACACACACACACACACACACACGGGCGCGCACAACAAAAAAAAAAGTCTTTAATGCAAACTATTTTCACAGAACTGAGCTTTTATTCAGCAGACGGAGACAAAAAGTACGTTCTCTGTGTCTCCTCTGCTTCGCCGTCTACTGAACTCAGCAGAGAATTCAAAGTTAATCTAAACCCTCCTAATCCAAAATATTAATTATGCATATCCCAAAGAGCAAGGCAGTCGTGTAAATCCCTAAAACATTCATTCTCCTTTTTTTTTTTTTTTTTCCCCCAGCAGCCACACACTGCACTGTGCAGCAACTTGGCACCGCACCAGTCGCAAGTGAACCGATAGCGGCCCCGATTGTGATCTGCTAGCCATCGAAACAGGAGGCACGGACAAGATTTGGACCAAATGCTGTCTGAACACTGAGCAGTCTGTTTGGTTTAGCTGCGTGAGCTAATCCTTATGATAGCTTTGGAGGTGGTCGGTGGGCGGATTGTAGGCGAGAGCAGCATGCCGATTTGTCATATGGCACCAGCAGGGCCTACTTCTGCTCTGGCTGGAGCTCCATTAGCACATCTCCAATGTGGTCTAACAGTTATGTAGCTTAGAGCTGCAGGTCATTAAGGAGAGACAGGGAAATTTTTTTTTTTTTTTTTAAGAGGATAAATATTGCAGTCCTGCATGTGTCTCTGGCCTCTGAAGTCTCAACAGAAAATCACTCGAACTGGTGTGTGCATGTGTGCGCTGTTGGTTTCCCCATGTAACATACTCTCTGCAGTATGTCTAATTCATGCTCTAATTACAAAATTCCACAGGGACTAGTTATAAATTGTGACGATGCTTTGAGTGGGCCAGAGAGGAGGAGAGAGTCCATGGCTGACGTTCAGTCTGCTTGAGTCTATCTGCACGCTCCGGAAGACGCTGTCCAGAGAAGATGACGGTTTTGATGTGCGCTGTGGTCTCCGCATTCCAGGGGTTATGTAGGATTATCAGAGTTTAAACCACCACCCCCACCACCCTTACTGCAGCAGCTTAGTAGCTCAGCCAGCAGCAGATGTAGACTCCAGGATTTCCTGTCTCTGCACCAGATGGGCCTGACTCTTAATCACAGGGCTGGAAATCAGGAGGTGATCGAGGAGGAATTGATGATGATTGTGGAATAACACTAACCCAATACGGGCATCTGTTCTGCCACAAATGGACCGACTGACTGACTGACTGGCTTGTTGACTGCAGTCACAACCAGTGCTCATCTCCCCCCTCGTCTCATCATCACTGATCAGCACTAATCATCCTCCTCCTTCGCCCCACGAGTTATACAAGAAGTCTTTCACACACTAGCACTGTGCAGTGTCATCGAGGTTCAGAGAGGAATGGGGCGAAAACATGATCCACATGAGATGATCAGAAATAGAGCAGGGCAAGAAGGTATTTTCACAAAACATGAGATGAGATCTTGTCCAAAATTCCAGAGACATTTCCAGTTGAAATGGAGGCATTCGTTAAAGTCATAAAGTCTTTTCTTGCAAAATTAGCTTCCTCTTAAATGCACAATATGTAGTTTCTGCTTCTGGATGTCTCAGTCAAATAATGAATCAAAATGTTGTCATAAAGTGGCGCAGGATCATGGGATTTGTTTGTTTCATTTGCTAAACAGCCACCACTGCAGATGAAAATCTACCTGACTCGCTCAGGCAGAAATGTTCACAGACAAGGTGACGAATTAAAGTTTTATTCATTTCACGTTAAGTCACATTTGCCGACTTCTTTTTTCACTCTCTGGTGTTACACTGCAGATTAGTGACAAGAGAAAGCCTCTGTTTTATTAATAAAATGACAAATATCTCAGAGTTTGAACGTTATCGGAAACAATTAGGATAATTTTCAGTACAAAACTCAAAAAATATATGATAAAGCTTTAGTCATTTTTAAATATTTTTATATGGAAATGTTACATATTATATATTTAAAGTGCCTCTTAATGTCATTCAAATCACTAACGTATGTGATATACATATATAAGCATTCATCTGTGTATTTGTGTAGGTATATATCTGTATTTTGGAGGAGTTTTTCTTATTCTGATCTTGCTATTTGACTTTCTAATCAATTAAATTCTGTTCTAAGTATTATCCGTATCTTTTGAACATTTTGGCACAGTTGAGTTAAATGACCATTAATGCTTCAATCTGATCGAACCATGTGTATGTCATTAATTATTTTTCTAATAAATGTCGTAGTTAATGTTGCCTTGAAACAACAACAGTCATTCAAAACATGCAGCACTGATATGAAACTGAGTACATTTAAAAGTGATACTTGTACTGAGTTGAATGCATGACTTTTAGAGGAAATTTGGTGTTTTCAAGTTGTAGTTTTTCTATTTTTACTCAAGTAAAGGATCTCAACACATGGTCCACCCTAACTATTTTTATGTAGGAATTTGGTCAAAGATACTGTGCTTATGTTTTGATTTTGTCAGCAATGATCATGTGGCACCAAAAAGTTAATACGGTTAAAATGATTTCACAGTGTTAACAAGGATTTCATATCGTATCAATGAGACTTAAAAAAAAACAAGAAGTACTTTGTTATATTTTGATTAAAACTTGCTCATAATTTTTTATTTAAACGGAGAGATTTGTGGGAGAAAATTCACGATAAGATCATGAAAAAATGATCTTGCTAAAATTTGATTAACCAAATACTAAGCCTTATCTCTATCAGACATGCAGACACCATTACAGGCTCTGATCTGTCTTTGAGCACAGAACCAGTAAAACAGTGACATGGCAAACTCTTGAGTGTGGATTTCCCACCCTGGAAGAGGCTGGAGGTTACAGACCTATCCACACAGCACCTAAAGAAACAAGGCGCTAACAAAGAGAAATGGCTGCACTTCACAGCCTCTGAAAGCCTGACCCTCTGACAAAGGAGGCGGCAGGTCTTTAGCACACATCACCCATGACAGAACCCCCAGCTGACACCCTTTTAACATGGGGTCACCCCTGCCAGAATGAAGGCCACAACCCCTGGGAGCTCCTTTGCCTTGACACGCCGTCTCTGCTTTGGCCAGAACACTCCGTCCAGCAGTCACCGCAGAGACGTGGTGATGGGGGGTTTTTTTTGGGAGGGGGGGTGGTCAGGCTGGTCAGTGGGGATTTGGGCACTAAGGGGGGGCGTTTTGGAGTCAGACCGCTGCTCTCAAAAGACTGATGTTTCCCACAGAAGGCGAAATTCAAACACAAGCGACCAAAAACACGAATCTGCCGCACCAGGATTGAGATTAAAAAAAGTATGCTTAATCTAAACCAAATGCGCCTGACTCAGTGCGTATCTGGGTGATGTGGGTGGGTCGGGTGGGTCTTAGCTTGACTGGGTCAACGCTCGGCAGACAGGCCCATCAAGGACCAAAGAGATGCACCATGTCAGCTTTCAGGGCTTCCCAGAGGTCAGCAGACAGATGGGAATGGAAATGAGCCGGCAGAGAGCTCATATTAATCTGGCCTCGCACAGCTGATCCAGTCATTACACTCGCCTGTTTACATGCAAACACACACATACACACACACATGCGTTCAAACACCCACATACAGATGCAGACAAACACAGGTATATGGTAGAAGAAGGGGAATTTTTCCATCCATTCATTCATTCATTTATTCATTCATACACCTTTAATAACAGCTAATAACTTAAAACACACAAGCCTTAACCCTTTGACACACACTTGATTGGTTCGCTCCAGGTTTGAGGCTAATTTCATCGAGTGAGGAGAACAATGGAATGAGAAATGGCATACATTGGCCTCAGTTGAATGACTTTAATATCCATTCCATTAAAGAGGGTCCACACGGTTCTCCAGACCCCCGTTTACTCTCCACTCAGTCAGATGATTGATCGCATTGCCCTCACTTCTTAGGGGATTTTTTTTTTTTTTTTACAGTTAATGCTCAGAAGAATTTGACTTTCAAGGGAGGAAAAAAAAAAAAGTTTTTGCAATTCCAATCCTCTTTCTTGAAGATTTTCATGCTAATCGGAAAAGTTAACATTTGAATTATTACACGCAAGGTTCAACACAAGGAATTAAGTCAAAATTCAAGTAAGTTTCTGGAATATTTGCATATTTTGGGTATGTGTCAGCGAAATAATCACCTAGAATCTGAACCAAAGAGAGCTGCAAGCATCATAATATTAACAGTTTATTGGAAGACGTGGTGGGGAGTAATGTCTGTTAGCTGTCCAATGTATATCCCTCCGTCCTTTATCAGACAGCCATCTGGCCAGTGGACTGGACACAAGGCCATGTGATTGGATGGTGTGAAAAGAGTGGGGGAAGGCTGGGTCAGTGTCTTTGGGGAAAGGTCAGGGGTTATGGCCCTTTGACAACACATGTCAAGGCCTGGCTCACACACTCTGCATCTTCTGAATGAGAGAGTCTGCAGCCTCCTCTCTGCAATCTGCCCTCATCTGCACATTAGGCAAAGGGCTAAATGACCAAATGCTGGATTTGATGCAAAACAGACACAATGGCTCCCTGGTACAATTCCCCCTCCTCTGATCCGGCTTCTGCTTTTTGTGAGGAAGCTGCAAATGGTTATGTTTCACTTTCTGCATAACACAGGCTATCAGGGAAAAAAAAAAATAAAAAAAAATCCTGGAACAACTCGAAATCACGCTTACATCTTTCGTGCAAACTGCTTTCAAAACTATTCCACGAAAAAAAAAGAAAAAAAAAAAACACATGCTACATCAGCAATTATCTTCTCAGCAGTGTCTTCCGGCAGTGCTGTGTCTGCACAAACCACCACGTACAGTAGATGAGGTGGGAGTCTAGACAGATGATACAGGCAGAGGAGGTAACCCTCTAGGCTCTCTCTTATTAATAAAACACTCTGACATCAGAGGGAGGCTGAGGCAGACTGATAACATTGAGTTTTTGTTTCATGGGTAAGGCGAGCCAAGCGCGGTCTGCGAGCCCCCGTCCGGCCTTTCAGCAGCTTGGCCTGTCAGGCTGATGTATGGGAGAGCGCTGGTGTGCAGCTCCCTGAGGACCAGGCCTGTCTGCTAACTGGGACACGACTGACAGTGAACCACAGCAAACATGCACTGCCCCCTCCGCCACACTGCCTCCATGATGCTCAGCCCCTGAGTATGTCACACATACACACACACACACACAGACACACACATACTGAAAGACTGTCAGCGCAGGACTCACCATTTTGAGAGAATTTATAACTCACAGGTGATACATCAGGACCTGCTGACTGCAGTTAGGAAGAGATTAGCCACAGGTGCAGGACTTTTCTCATACAGACAGATAATTCTTGACTGTACAAAGACTGTGTCAGGCGTCTGTGTCCAATTTGTGGGAAAACATGGCATAAATCAGCTGAGGATGCCTTTGTGCTACATTCAAAGACCTTAGCGGGTATATTTCTAATTTGAGAACCAAAACACAGAGGACGTATGAACATAATCTAATTTTTTTTCTCTCTCTCGGTAATCTTCCTCCTGTTGTTATTTCGGCCATGTTTTTTCATAAACCAACATTTGTTTCCTTGAGAATTTTTTTTTCAAAGAAAGTACTGAGGTTTCCCTGTGAGACATCTCCTGCCTCCTGCTCAGACTGGAGCAGCACCATGGTGATGCATACAGAGATGTCCACTCATTAGCAGAGTCCCACACAACAGCTGCTCTGTGACGAAGGAACAGCCACCTCGTCTCCTGGCCCTTTGTCCATACTAAACATCTCTGACCCACGCAAGGAGCCTGGACAGCCACACACACACACACACACACACATACACACACACACACACACAAAAACACACACAAATCTCTCAACCCATCCTATCCAACCAGCCACAACCCCTCTCTCTCTAACACACACACACACACACACCCACACACACACAGACTTACACATACACACAACATATCCCGGAACGTAGCTGCACAGTAGCATAAAAAAATGTCACCCTATCGTTAGTTATGAGGAAGGAAATAAGAGTGTAGATGAGAAAAAAAAAAGCTCTCACTGTCTCTGGTAATTTTAAACTAAGCTAATTCAACTAACAAGAATTAACAAAGCTGAAATCACACTTGTGGTCATTTGTTTTTTCCGTTTCTGTCATTTTTCTTAGACTTAGACTTAGACTTAGACTTCCTTTATTGTCCTTTCCTTAAATTACACAGCAGTGCATTTGGGGAACGAAATCATGTTGCACTGGCTTCCAGAGTTGTATCAGGCAGTGTTTGGGAGTAAGGAAAATACAGTAACTCTATGTGGCTATATAAGTATATAAATATAAGTGCAAGTCCTCCTTTTGATTCCTATCTTTCCATCTTTCCATCTGTTCTTTTTAATTCCCATCTTTCCATCTTTCCATCTCTCTTCTTGGCTGCGACTTCCATCTTGTTTCCATTTCCCTCTTCATGTCTGTTTTCTATCCTCATCTACCCCCCCAAGCGGCGCCACCCCCCCCTTTTTCCAACTTTGTGTTTTCCCATCAGCCTCGCTGTCTATCTTTCTTTGCTCGTCTTTCCCACTGCGTCTGTCTCCTCATTATCCTTTCTCCTTCTCCATCACCCATGATGCTCAAGTTCAGCCCACTGCACCAATTTGCCCTGACAGTGAATTGTGTCTAAAATAATTCCTGGTGCTAAGCGGTTCGTCCAGGGTTGGGGATCAGATGGATGGGACATGATGGAAAGAGCCCTCAGTCTTGATATTGTGTTACCGGGGAAAACACAGAGTCAGTGCAGGACAAAGGAAAGTAATTACACCACTGGCTACTCATACAGCAAATAGAAAAACAAGGGTCTGTATCAGCTCCCTTTGTGTTTAATCCATATTTACTTATTATAAAAGAACGCCAAGATGCATTACAAATCAAAATCTGCTATGAATGCATTGCTATTACTTGCATTGAGTCTTTTACAATAAAAGACACTCCACAGGACTCTCTTTTGTAATAATTAATACCACTGAGCAATAAATAAATTGAATTCCATGTTACTGTGGCTATTTTCTGCACATTTAAGAACAATGTTCTCCACAACTAGCATCTTATCTCTTTTTTTAGCACAAGCATTACAAATGCGCTAAACTAATTTATATAATCCGCTAATCTCTGCAACAGCGTTCTCATATCACAACACACTCACACACAAATAAGAGAAACACAGAGGCTTACAGTCATGCAAGCACACACACACACACACACACATACACAAGTGACATAGATTCACCAGACAGTCTAACATACATTTTTCTCCAAATCACATACTTACACACTCACACACACACAGACATGACAAGACTGGTTTCTGGGGTGTTTTCAGCCACTGGTTTGTCTGGCTGACACGGATCCAACTGTACTTGGGTGTTGGATGTTGAGTGTGTCTGGTCGTACTGTAGCCAAGACGGCTTCAGGGCCAAAGTCTAATTTCTGCACATTCAATAGCAATCTGATTAGGGCTCTAAATGGCTTTTCCGCTCAACCTCTTAGCGCTTTCACAGTTTCTTTCTCCCACAACAGCCTATCTCAGTCCCTTTCACCATCTCCCTTTTTTCCCTCAACCGTCTTCTATCTTTATAATTACTGTTCGCCTTTTTATCAGACTTTCTTTCTTTCCTTATCCTTCTCACTCACTTATTACTCCTATACAGTCTCTAATGCTGCTGTGCATCTCACTTTCCTCTTCCCTCTAACTCTTTCACTTTCTTGCCTTTGTCACCTCATCTCGTCCACATTGTCTTTATCTATCACTCCATATCTTTTTATTTTTTCTCCAATTTTAGTCGCCCTCACTTTAATCTTCTTTCTCAATACCACCTTCCCTTCTTTTCTCATGGTTTTTTTTCCCCCTCTCCGCACCAGTCAAAGTGGAGGCTCCAGTTTTTCATTCTTTCTCAAACTCACCCCATTAGCCCATTAGAAGCTGCAGCAAGATGTACATTATACTGGTGTCAGGGGACAGCCTATCACTTTCACTACAGCCAGAGAACCATAGAGAATGGCGTGTACTCAGGGCGATGGGCCCGGCACGCATTGTTAGGTGTGTCTCAAGCTTGAACGATTAGCAATTACGCTGTCTGGCTAAACTTCTTGGGACTTGATGGAGTCAGCACTCTCGTCCAATCAGATATCGGAATGAAGCTGCCCCCCCCCCCACTCCGCCACCCTAGAGTGAGTAAGCATGGTGATGGGCGTTGTTACTGTGTCTACATCCAAGACTGGCTAATGTAGGTTGACTGTTATGTCTAAAGGGTTATTATAAGGTTTGTTAAAAGGGAGTTTTATTGGCTACTATCTATAGTCAGCGTATTGCTTATGATAGATAAGATAAATTGCTTATGATGCCCTTATTTTGTAGAATCAGCCCGAGTATTATGTAGGAGGATAAATGGCTTCCTGCTGTGGATGGGGGCAAGCAAAACAAGTTTTAGCCACTTAAAAGGTCCACTTAAAAAAAACTAGTATCAGTTAAAGGAAATGCTATATTTAGCATACTTTTCCCTGCTTTACTTTTCTGTCAGACACCTTCTTCAAACTCCAAAGACGCCAGACTTCTTTGAGTCTGAGTAGTCTTGAGTAGCACTTTTACCTTCCAAAACACAAGAGCTGCTGGTCTGCTGCTGCTGCGATTGATTACATCTCTACCAGTCACTTTAAAACGCTTAAGTCATACAATAACACAGGTCAACTGATCAATGCAGTGACAGACCAGCAATTCCCATGTTCTGTGAGATAAAATTACATTTTTTTTTTTCAAAAAGTCTGGTGGTTTTGAAAATGGACGTTAATTTTTGTAGTTTGGCCTTTTTGAAGTAGTTAAACTACATTTTGCCGCTGTCCTCGTCCACAACAGTTCCTTGCTCAGCCTCCTACACAGGTACACCTGCTGCTTTTCCAATCTGGGGGTGTGTGGATCTACTGTAGATAACACACTGATTACGGATAATTCTCTTATAAGCTTCACCTAAAGAAGCAGAACAATCCCTTTAACAGAATCATATGCATTCTTGTTCGTTGTTTCTCTGAAGGAATGCAAAACCTGGCCATGCCACCTTTAATTTAATTCTCAAATGTACTGTTGTGAAGCCACAGTGTGCAAAGGTGAGGTGAGAATCATAATCAATGCTTAACTGCCTGTCTGACAGCATCAAAAGCTGCGTCTGTATTACCTTCCTTTATTCGCCTCCTGTTTATGCCTTCAAGCACTCCTATACTCCATTTGGTGCTAACAAACTTCTCATAATTATGATTTATAAAGCATTTCTGCTCCATCTAATGATACAGAGGGAGTAACAAGAGCAGTGGTAGAATCAAAGAACGATAATGATAATGTGATACCTTGATGATCACTACTGGGAAGTACAGTTTGTGCCAGTTGCCTCCAGCAAGGTCAGAACTCAAGGTGTGCAGCAGTACACAAGCTGTGGAAAAGCAGCTTGCAGCACACTGTTGATTCACATATATGAACTGTTTACGAATCACAGCTGACAAAATTTAATATCCTGCTCAAGAACATCTCAGCTGTTTTTGTGCTACATATATTCACTGGAAGGTTCACTCTGCATCGGGTGAAGCCATTGTTCTTCATGGCAGTTGCGATGTTGCCAAGCATTCTGGCTGCATGAAATAGTGGGCTGTAAAACACTCAGATTTTGATTCATGAGACAGGCCTGAGCTGTACAATGCATGTAAAAAAAAAAAGGAAAAAAAAAGGACCCTTGGCTGAGAGATTCAGCATTCATGTGTAACAGCAATGTTGTTGTGAATGTGTGTCGCACTGTTTGATCTCTGACAAGCATAAATGTATTTCTCTACACAGCTATGACAATGTGTGTTTGAACAGTGCCACGGTGATGTTTTTTTTTTTTTTTTCTTTTCTCATCCCAGATTGTGGATCATAGAGGAGTCTGATCACAGACAGAAGGGAGGCCTGGCTGTGTTAATCTCCATCCTCCTTCATCCCTGACTTAAAACATCCTCAGCCTACTGCCTTCTTTGGCCAGCTCAGCCTTAGCTTAGCTTAGCTTTGCTTAGCGTCATCCCATCATCACACCAACACACAAAAAACATACACACACACACACAACTTCCTTTCAGCTTCCTGTCCATCCCTCCCTCTGCCTCCACGACCTAAAGCTTTTCTGCACCTCTGTAGCCCTTCAGCTCCATGGCCTGTTACCCAGGCAGCAAAGTGATGGATTTGTTTTCATCAGACCTCCTGACCTCCCCTCTGGCCATGCACTGGCTACACCAGCCAGATTGTGAATGACATTTAGCCTCCCGCCCTCGTACCCCCACCTCGACTCTGGAAGGACTGTAGCTGACCTTTAAACTCTCAATCTCCACGGGCATATTTACTCTGCTGATACAACACATATGCAGGCAGAGAGGGAGGGGTGGAAGAAATGAGATGGTGGAATGGCGGTAACTTTAGAGGCAATGGTTTTTAAGCTAGGGCAAGTTCATGCTGGGCCAATTGATCACTGTCAGCAGTTTGCTGAGATGAGGGAATCAGAAAGCTAAGAATCAACTAAAATGAAGTAAATGGGCATCAGCATAAATTCTGCATTCATGGGATCTTCATAATTAGTTTTATATTTAGTTAACTTGTTGTTATGAGATGTATTGTAAGAGCTCTATTGTGTCTTTGTGAGTCTTTGTGAGTCATGCTCCCAAGGCAATTGTACATTTATTCAATTTGGACCGTAAGCTGAAACCTTTGAGGACTACGATCATACGTAACACAAGACATCCAGCCCTTGTGTTCTCCCAGTGTGCGTGTGTGTGTCCAGCTGTGATGAATGGTCATTGGGAGGCAACGGAGGTTGCTGTTTGAGCATTTCCTCTCTGATCATCTGACTCTAGAGACAAATACAGCAGCACACACTTGTGTAGTCATTATTAGATAGGCCACAGAGAAAACTTTCCACAGCAAATGAAACAAAGAGGCCAAGGCTGAAAATTGGCTTCAGTCTCTCTGGTAGAAAATCTGTCCGCTTTCTCTGCTGATTTAAATTAAAATTGTTTGTGGTTATTATTACTCAGCCTGTTATGATGTTTTTGTTGCTCTGGGGGAAAATTTATCAAGTCTGAGAGATTATCACCAGGGTTGTCTGAGCTCAGGCCTCCAGTCTAAAACTTAATAACATAAAATCTAAGCTACAAACTGACGGTGTGAAGTTTGAAAGATGTGGCCTTGACCATCTTCAGCAAAAAAGCTTTGAAACTGTCTTATGGGAAGCTTGACCCATGAGGGAGTCAAGATATTTTAGCATTTGCTGTTTAAACACCTCTCTTTTAATCTGCTTTTCAGTTCTCTGTTAAGTTCACAAAATTGCAAAATGACTTACTGTAATATTGTATAATTAAAATCAGGTAAATGTTGGTACAAACACAGACAATCTCAATTTAAATAAGACGGATGAAATAAGCAGTGGGGTGCATATTTGTTTTGAATATAGTCAGATTTTTCTTTGTACAACATCTGAGCGGAGTTTTTAAAATCTAAAAATTCAGAGACCAAAGGACAGACTCTAAAATGTCTTGAGGCACAATAATGTTTAACTACAGAAACACAGCGGGCATTAAAAAGACAGAAAACTTACTCTCTTTTTGAAGATCATATTTGGGCATTTCTGTCTTTATTTGGTGGTGACAGGTGAAGAGGCAGGCAGGAAACGAGGGACAGTGAGGAGTATGAAATGTGACAAAGGTCGCTGCTTGGAACCGAACCTGTGACAGTTGCTCCCATGAGGCATGAGCTTCAAACATTTGACTAACCAAGGCGCTCTGGTAGTCCAGGGTCACTTACTTTAACATAAAAGCTTCCAGTGATCCACTTGCTCTAGCAACACAAGTGTTTCCTCCTGCACCACATAGCGTCTACCAGCAGCAGCCATGCAAAATTCACAGCCGTCGTGTCGTGCCCCCCCCCTGCAGCGACACAAGATGCGCGCTCCATCACGACAAGCACTTGGACCCTTGCAATTGTTCTGCCATCACTCGAGCTGTCTCTTTGTCTCATTCTGTCTCTCACTCTCGCTCCTCGCTGTCTCGCTCTGCTTCTCTGTCTCGCTTACTTGCTCCATGTTTCTGAGCCACACTATGACAAGTCCTCAACCCCACCCAGCCACCCACCCCGAGTGCTTTATTGGTCCAGGCAAGTCACTGTGAAGATGCCCCAAACAAATGTTAAGGAGGGATGTGTGCGTGTGTGTGTGTGTGTGGGTGGGAGGGAGAGAGAGGGAGGCTTCTTTAATTCCATTCCCTCCAGGTCTTCTTCATATAGCAAAACACCAGTGCTAGAAATGTCAGACACACTCTCTGCTCTCTCTCTCTCTCTCTCTCTGTTTCTCTGTGTTTATCTGGTTCTTTTTGCAGAGGCACATTTCCCTCTCTGTGTTTTTTTTTTCCCATGCTCCCGGTCTCCTGCTGTCCACGGTTTTGACATGCACCAAGCTTGTTTAGGCCATTGATAAGGAGGCTTGTCATTGATGTGTGGTCAAAGTGTTCCTCTGTGGAAGTTAGAGGTGGCTGTTTTGACAGCAGATAAGGTGGAAGGTGGGCATCTGAATGCTAATCCGTGCCAAAGGAGTCAGCAGCTCCTTTCATCTATGGAGAGCAGGGGATGAAGCACAGGAGATGAGCCGAGGCTGTACAAGACGGGGCAAGAACTTCAGGTGGTGTTGTTTATTTATACACATATTTCAACTGCTCTTTGATCCATTCATGTCTGCTGGTTCACTGAAAAAACCATCTAAGCCTTTCAGATACTTAAAATTCTAGATCTGTATGTTCTAAACCCCCAGATATATATATATAAAAAAAATGCTGTTTGTTTGTGTGTGCATTAAAATAATTGCTGGAGCAATTGAATTTATCTCTTTGTTTGCTACCGTGCGTTACGCACAACGATAATTACTATGAACAGTCCCATTACTTTCTCTTTGTATTTTAGTCAGTTTTCCATTTCCTTATAATATTCCGAGAAAGGCAAGCCAATTACAAAGGAGCACTGTTCTAATTACATAAACAGTGATATCTAGCTTTGCGGTGGCAGCCGGTTCAATGGTGTTCTTGTTACGCTTAGCTGTTGTTTCATTCCTCTCCTTACTAATTGCATCCCCAGAAAACAGAAAATTAAGAAGGTCAAGTGCCTCCTAAAATAACCCCCAAACGTTCTGGCTGTCTTATTGGTAAGTTATAATAAGCATCAAGGCCAGAAGAAAAGAGAGGATCAAAGGGATAGAAGAGAAACATATATGAGAAATATGAGGAAAACAAGCTTAGAATAAAAATAAAATAGCAATGAAGTCAAAGAGACAGTGAGCTACATTGGCTAAAAAAGTTTTTTTTTAAAAAGATAGAAAGGTAGAGGGAGACACAACTAGAAAAAAAGGACCTGCATGGCTCATCGAGTCGCCCTCAGCAAAACTGCAAACTAGCAGGTTTGACATTAGAGTACTTACCATTATCACTGCCACTATGCTTTCCCAGGTCTGCTGATAGCTCCTTGAGGGCAGCATATTGGGGTCAAGGAGGATGCTGCACCAGCAGCAGAAGCTGTGTCCGGGGGCACAGTTCAATTCTGGACTCTGTACGTTGGTATTCTCTTTAGGCCCCTCCCTGCCATGTCTATTTATTCTAGTATCTTTGTGGACCAGCCCCCCTCCCTCCAGTCCTGCAGCTCTGGCTGTGTCTGTGGTTAGAGCTGAGCTCAGAGTCTGGCTCTCTGCAGGGCTGTGGAGAAGTAAGCAAGAAGATGACTCAGGGGGGACGGGATCACAGTGGCAGGTTTACTCAGTCTTACAGAGCCAGTCGATGGTCTCACTCACACTGGTCTATCCACGGCACCAGCCTCCTCACACATACACACACACACACACACACACACTATCTGTACTTCTTTACTGCAGTGAAAACATCATTATAACCAGCAGTAGGTGCCTCAGAGGAATCAATTTTCATGTTAAAACCCAGTGAAGAAATAGCTCATTTTACTTCCTAAATGTTCTCATCATTGATCTGCATCTTGACTACTTTCTGATAAATGTCCTAAGCCTGCCAGGCAGTAGCGTGCACACACACACACACACACACACACACACACTAACACACACATCAGCGGACACCCTATTTGCAAAGAACATTTTCTTTTCATGCATTAAACAGTTTCATCTGATGGTGCAACGGCACTGAGTCAGTATTTCCTGGAATTAAGATGATTTCCTAATAAACCTTTTCCAAAGATGTGTTTTTTGCTCTAAGGTTTTTCAGTTTTTTGCTATCAAAGGTAAACATGCTGGAAGAAGTTTTCACATTAGCGGTTTGCATTTTCCACTATCTCTCTTTTTGTGAAACTCTGAAATGATGAATAAGGAACAGAGTCCTGTTTTTAAAAATAAATCCAGCAGATTTCTTGTGATAAAGGTCAACAAAGATTGGCCGTCTTTTTATAATTGGTCTACTAAAAATGCTAGATTTTTACACATAGCATACTGCTGCTATGTGATTTGGACTGCAGCGTAGTCAGCAAACACGGTGCTGCAAAACTCGCTGTGCACATTACCCAGTGAGTTCACTGGATGGTAATTGAGAGGTAGAGAGCAGTGTGATGAGAAAATTAAAATGGTAATTCCCTTCCTGCTTGAACTTGCATTAAAAGCTTCATTCCCACAATTAGTGCTGGTACATCCAATTTTCAGGATGCCCTCACCTGTGGAGGGAAATAACACGAAGAGCTGGAACATTCAGATGTCTGACAAGGCAGCGGATGAACAGCAACGTTGTTAAAAAAAAAAAGACATCCATCCTTAGCCAAGCATCTGTTTAAAGAGACGCCTTCACTGCGCTTTCTTATCAGCAGCTGAAATGTGTCTGCTCAGGATCAATCAACTTCAGCTCTGTGATGACATTGAATATGATCCTGACAAAGAAAGTCCTAATTCAAGGTCTTCCTCCTACTTGGCTTCTCAGCTCTCATTGATGCATATACAGTATGTTATCTTTTTTCTTTAAAAATCCTTCTATTTATGCAGATGAGATCATTTCCTAACATTTCTTTGGTTAGTTAAAGGCCACCTGCAGTTAGAATCTTCATTCCCACAGGTTTGACCTTTAGATTTTTTCAAACACTGAATTTTAAATATTCAGCCCTGTTTTCCCTCTAGACTTCTCCAAAAGTTGACCCACAGTTAACTTTTAAGTAGCGTCCAATAGTGGCAGGCGATCAGTGGAACTATCAGAATTTCAAGGTTTTCAGTCACTTGTATTAATATTACAAATTGGTGACGTGCTCAGGGTCTGACCTCCTGTTTGTCCAACCCTGGACTTCAGCTCCCTGCAACCCTGAAGTGAGTAAGTGGGAGCAGCAAAATAGATGGAAATTAATTCAGCATTGATACAACCAAGAGCGAAAAGAGTTAATATTCCATAAGAGACTGAGGCCAAACTAAAAAATGATGAAATATTCGACAACCGTCTTAGAAATCACACATGCGTGTGCGTTATAAGACGAGGATTTATTGGAAATGAGTTTCTGTGAAGAGACTTTAATTATCGAGGAAAGCAGCAAGACTAAAAGGAAAAATAGATCACTCTAAACATAGCCCTGACAAACACTGAAAAATAGGATAACCACTAACATCAGCTAATGCTTCTGTGGATGAGGAAGATGTGCGGACTTCAGGAGGATTGAATAGGCATTTGCAGCAGTGCTAATAAACCCTGTAATCATCATAAAAGTGTGTGTGTGCGAGTGATTGGAAGAGTGCATGAGTCCCTGTGCTGTATCTGCCTCTGTAGTGAAAAAAACTGCACCGCAGAGTGGCCTTAACTGTGGCACAAAGCACAAAAAAAAGACAACTGGGCGAATAGCATGAATACACAGTGCATCTAAATGGAAAAAAAAATAAAACTTATGCAATTTAAACTAGTGCAACAGTTTGTCCAAAACATAATATCTGCACTGTGCCTCCAAGCAACTTCCTCTGTAAATGAACAATCTCAATGGTGTGTTAAAGTCTGTGTGGGGGAGCTCGGCCCCACTCTCCCTTTTTTTTTTTCTCCTTTTTCTTCCCTTTCATTTTTTCCTTCTCATTTGCTGGATCCTTTTTTCTACCTCTGTTTCTCCATTTTCTCTTGTCCATTCCCTCCCTCCCTCCCTCCTCTCTCTCTCTCTATCTGCCTCACACATTGGGCTTTGAATGAATATGAAAACCTCTTTCCTCTCTCCCTCCTTCTTGCTTTCAGGCTTCTGTGTTGCTGCTGAAGTGAACATTATTTGCATTCTTAATGAGCGCTTTTTGAAAGGCACTCTGCTGTAACAGCTCAGGCTGGTGCAATAAAAAATAAATAAAAAAAAAATACAATATAAACAAAAACATACATAGCCAGCTCTTTTTCAAAAAGTCCTCTGTGGGGGGAGGGGCGGAGCCACGGTGCTCTTTTTTCCAATTAAGAATTTCAATCATCCTTTTATAAAGCACACAGTGTATAATCTGGGTCCGTCTTGCTGCCTAAGTCGACTGAATTACAACCTCCAACCTCCATTTACATCAAAATGCTCTGTGACGAACTGCTGCAGAGACCCGAAGAATGATACGACCAGTTTATGAGATGTGAGATGCAAAATGTTCGCACTGTCCCGGGGGAAACTCACTTTTCAAGTCGAGCAGAGGAAAACAGTGTGAGTCATAGGGAACAGTAGACAACATACACCACGCTGAGTGGTAAACAACATTCTAAGATTTCAGTTTAGTAATGCCAGCTCCCCACTAAGCTTATTTTACAGGATTATTCCAGACATGGTGAATGTTAAGCCCTGTCTCCTTCATGAAATCCATGTACATTTTTTTTGGTGAACTCCAGCCAGAATGGATTTATAGATGTCCTATATTTTATTTAAATTACATTCCACAAATGAGGGGATTTAAACTTCTAAACAAAGATGGTTAATTGTTGAGACTCATACTTAGGTTGTGCAATGCTTTGCTGGTGCGGGACGGGCCATTAAAGCAAAGCCGTGGTATTAAGCGACCTGGCAATACGATTAAACCAACTTTTTTATTTTCAAGAACTGTATATTTTACATTAACATGCAGTCTTAACTACAAAATCCCATTACAACAGCTGATGTTTGCATCTACTGTGCACACCAAAGCATAAAATCAGTTAATAACAACTGCTTGCTCAGCACCATATTGTAACAAATTTCGCTAGAACGTGACAATATAATCTATTATTGATGAGTTTGACCTTAAAGGCCTTCAAACACAAAAAGTTTCTGAACCACATGCAGTCAATAAATGGTATTTCCACAATTATCATGCCAGAAGTTAAGAACCCTATTTCAATTTGTCCTTGTTCACTAACTTCCTTATTTACTTCAGCTTTATGGGAAAAAAGATTAAATTGTACCAACCAAAATCATGATTATTAGGCTGAAACAATGCTTTTTGCTGAAAACCAGAAAAGTTCAAGCTACATAAAACAATATTTTATCATAACAATAGTTTAAAGTAATTATGTACATTGAAAGATGTCCCTTGTAGTGGCAAACACACAAAGAGTTATTATATACAATACATACTGTAGGCCATTTATTTTAGGTTTGCAGCCCACAGCAACAAAACAATACTAATGAGTGCATTGTTTCCAGACGTCACAGGCTGCTTCAGCTAAAACAACCAAGCAAAAAATGACTGACAGAAAAAGTTAGCAAATAGTCGGTAAAACCAGAGCTTAGGGGAGACTGATTACTGGATTTAAAATCGCCAGATGGCCAGATACATGACTCTAAATGAATCCTAATTTTTGCACCACGTCTTCTGGATGTGTAAATAAGCTGCTTTTTTACTCACAAGTTTACCATTTCAACTCCATGAGGCGATAGCAGTGTGTCTCACTTCCACTGCTCTAAAGTGGCCCATGAGTGTATGCAAGTTTAGGTCACTGTAGAAAATTTCTTTTAAATTTCCCATATTGTTCCCATATTGTTGTTGTATTGGAAGAGAATGGTATTTCAGTGATATTATACTTTTTAGTCTGGACTTGATGTTATTTAGACAGGAAATGACATCAAACCGAATGTAGGGATAAAATCTTCTGTTTTAATGACACTGATAAGGAGCTTTTCTGTGGGCAAAACACAACTATCAAATCTGCAAAAATACTAGCGGCCTAATGGGGTATATTAAACAGTCCTACATCATAGCATTTGGACAAATTTAATCACTCTCCTGCACAAATTCATTTTTCACTCCATTTCCCAGAGTCCATCCAACCAAGAAAGATGCCTTGACATCCTCAACCTGTAATAAATCAAGAGTGGCTACTGCTGAGTGTGTCCACTCAGATGTTTTATGCATCCTAATGACGGTCTGATAATGACCCACAGTGTGACGTAAAATGCTTTTTATTGACTTTTTGTCCTGATGAAATTATTGTTGCTGAGACAGGAAAAGAAAAAAAAAAACCTGTTCCCTTTTCATTGTTTTCCAACTTTGCAAAGCTTCAATATGCTGGTAAGAGAGAAGGGAATTGTCCTGCTGCAATTTATCTATTTCTATCACCATGCATAATTTAAAACATGAGGCTATTTTAGGGGCATTGTGCAGGCTGGCAAGAGTGCGGGCGTAGTGTGAGCCAAGTGAATCTGAGAACAAGACTAATGATGATAATGGCTGCAATTATATATATGGCCGTGTTCTCATTTGGCTGAGAAAGTCACTCCCTTTTCCATCTCTCTCTCCCCTGCCTATCTCCTTTTAACTCACTTTGAAAGACAGCCACCAGACCCGTCGCTACCAACGTTTTCAATTTCTCACTCTCTCTACATCTCTCTTTCTCCCTCTTGATCTGTTTCACCATCTGTGTCTGCGCAGACAGGTGAAGAGAAGCCAGCTCAGTTCTGATAACCTATCTATAGCCGCAGTGACACTGACGAAAGTCCCAGAGTGTGTGACACAAATCGGATGGAGTTGCACTGTCATCAACCAACACCAGCTCACTCTTTGACATCTTTAGTGTGCTCATTCTATGTTTAAAAAAGCACCTGAGATGCAGCAAATTTTCAAATTGTCACAGCGTTTTGGAGAAATATGTGACAGTTTTTTCTTCTCCCTTCCTCTTCTTCTTCTTCTTCTCCTACCTTTTTTCAGCTTCTTCTTCTTTTCAGTTATTATTCATACGTAGTTTAAATATTTTAAACTGTTATATACATTTCAATACATCTCTGAATTTATTACCGTATTACAGCACTGGATGTGCTCTGTACACCAGCCTGCATTGCAAGCTATAAAACTTTCATGTTTGTCCTTCCTACACGTTTTTATATCCAGAGGTTTTTTTTTTTTCTCAAGAGGAAGATATAAGCTCAACGCTGAAGCTAACAGCCCAGGTGTCACAATGTTCGAGAGGAAGCAAATTTTCTCTGCACACACACACTCACATGTTCATATTTCTCTCTCCCCTTCAGTGAGCATCACGTGCCGGCCAGGTTGACATGATTTATAGAGTTCTCTCTGAATAAATAATCCGCTGCACTCCTGGTGAATTGGTAATGGATGATGCATAGGCTTAAAAGAGTGATGGAGAGGAGTGGGAATGGGACAGTATGGAAGATGAGACGGAGAGATAGAGTGGAAGGGATGAAGGTTAAGATAAGGAGAGAAAAGGCTTAATGAGGTTGTTAGTTCACTTTGTCAGCCTGTTTCTTATGCATTAAATCTTAGAGGATCAACAATGTAGTCTTACATGTTACTGTATTGCCTTCAATAGTAATTTGACTGGTTTTCAGTCACAACCAATAAACTATTAAGTTCAAACGAGGCATGATGATTAAAAGAGCAACCCGTTGAGGGCGGTGTATCACCAGAGTTACTCCCAACTGCTGCTCAATATTCTCTTTGCTTCCTTTTGCTGTAGTTACTAGCTGTTGACTTGTTAGCCCAGTTAACTGTGCAGCTAGTGGCCCTACTGGCTGCACTTAGTCTGCCTGAACCAGAAATACTGGTGTTAAGACTGTGAGCAAGGGAAATGGGCTCTGCAGGATCCCACTGAACACAGCTGGATCTGGACTAAACACATCCCCCAAGACTGTATGAGGCCAGGCCACAACAGAGATAACAGTGCTGTAGTGTGTTACAGAAGCTATGACCAGGACTCTGACCATGGGGGGAGAAGACATGGCAAGCTTGAATAGTGAAGGTGTTAAGAGGAAGAGGAGCAAGAGGATGGTCGGCCTCCAGCAGCAGGAATTTTTCTCACCTTACTCAGCGATCAAGGGTTTATTTTGACAAAACCAGAGTCGGTAATTTATGGAAAGACAGTGGAAAGACACAACCATGACTTGCAGCACTGCAAAGAAAATAGGACGATGGAAGACAGAGCCCAACACAAAGTACAATGTGTCTGCCACGAAGAATTCCATTCAAACAGAGGAACGAGATATTTTCAGTTTCACATTAATATATGAGAAGTATTCCTGTTCGCTGCAGTTGTTTGAGCTTTGTGCATCAATTATGCATGTTAAGAGGGTGTTTGCAAAACATTTATGCAAATGAGACCATGTAAGCAACAGGGTAGTTCAAAGGTAGCCAAGGTGAGGGTGATGGTGGTAGAAGCTGCAGAGGTGTGGGGAGAATAATACCAGCGGGGAAGATGAAAGCCATGTACTTTTGTGGTGGGAAGTGTCTAATGAAAAGGTAGTGATTATGAGAGGAAAAAAAAGGGATGGAAAGCTGCCGCATGCACCTTCATCTCACTCTGAAGTGAATACTTTGGATTCGTCTTTGATGTCAAATTTAGCCCGTGCACCTTGCAGTGTGCAAACTCAAACATATTGTGAGATATGACACATGCAACTTACAGGAAAGACCGAACAAGGCACAGAAAAGTACGCAGACTTGCTTTGCAGGTTGGCGTGTATCACTGCTTCAATAAGAGGATAATTTGATTAGTCATCAGTCAATAATAGCATGGGCACTAAATGACAGTGTTTACTGGAGGCACAGATGATTCAGGCGTCAATCATCTTAAGTATAAGTGGTGTTAAAACGCAAACTTCAGTAATTTCATCGTTGTAATTCTCTAAATCAAATGGAAACAGAAAAAATAATCTGCTCTCTTTCCCTTAGATGAAATGAACAACCTCAAATTCTGAAGAGATATAAATTAATTTAAATGTACTTAACTTCAGAAGCAAATATATTGTCCCACTTAATGTCCTGAAAGGAGTTATAAATGACACCAACAGAATCTATCAGAAAGTATTTCTGTACACCTGTGTGAGAATGATCAAGGAAGGCAGACAGCTCTGATGCACAGTGTTCCTGTAATTGCTCAGTTAGAGGAAGAAGTCGAGGTTGCAGAAGTGTTTTCATATCTAGGCCAGCTGGATGTGTGTGGGAAGGCAAGTAATTATGCAAAATGACATTTCATGCAAAAAGTAAGTTCATGGTTAACTTCAGAAAGGGCAATTAAACATTAATTGTGGACCAAAAAAAAACCAAAACTAAAAACTAATAAGGCATTAAAACAGCATTTTGACAGATTTGTTATATGACTGTTAAAAGCTTCATCAGGGGAGATTCTAAGTTAATGGTCCCAGCCTTAAAAAAATAAGACATAATCTCTTGTGAAGTTGCTAAGTTTCACTTTGGTATTTGTTTAACAAATGAGAATGGATATAGGGTATAAAAAAGTAGAAGGGTATAGAAAGGGTATAACATGTTAGTTAGCCTCAGAAATACTGACAGGCAAAGCTCAGAACTGTTAGGTTGAACTGGACCAGATGTTTCCCTTGTTTGCAGTCTTTGTTTTAAGCTCAGTAATCAGCAGCGAGTTGAAGCTTCATATATCCTGCACAGACATTACCAACTAGACTGAAAAGTTACTTAAGTAATCTCTGCCTTCTTTTATTTGCTACTTGCTTGTGAAGTGGCGTAAACACAGGGGCATCTATATTGTAGAAGTTTGTAGCCAAATGACACAATTTTCCAGTTTAATTTGACTATGCATCAACAATCCAGCATATCTAACCATTACTGTCACCTCGGGGTAACAGTTTGTGGTTTGAGGCTGCATCTGTATCCCTGCGGATCCAGCTGTTTGATGTAGAACCCTATCCCTTGCCTCATCAGCAACTGTGTGCTCCCTCTCTGATAGAATATGCAGAAATCATGTAAGGGCTTGTCGTTTAATGTGGCGGGTCCTCCATTTTCCGTCTCTGCTGGGACCTTAAAAATTGCCGTTATAGTCAGTAGAAATTGTCCAACATTTGCTGACAGTTCTTCAGGGAGCCCAATCAGAGTGTTTTGGGTGTCTTATAGTCTCTCATTACAGTGATGGAAGACCGGATCAATCTCTGTTTCCCCGAGATCATTATCCAGTCATTCTGATTCTGGTGCTGCCTCCAAACACACTCCTGCTTACAGACGTGTGTAGCTCATCCCACCTCTGAAACTTCAGTCTCACCACTACGCTCCACATAGTCATTTAGTCCCATCAGTGCATTTGAAACGAGCCTGCTCATGTAGATATCTAAGGAAAGTGTTGTGTAATAACCAAATTAATATGCAGCCCTGTTAGCTTGACGTTTGGCAACAGTTTCTGCAGAGATGTGAGAGGCGGATATGACTTGTGAAATTTTTATTCATAAAGCATTCTGAAGTGCACATCAGCCATTCATTTATTCATGCTTTCTCCTAAAAAAAAAAAAAAAAATAAAAAAAAAAAAAAATTGCAGACACACAGTACTCCATAAGAGCTCACAACCGTTTGCCACAATTCTGGATGTGATTTCAATTCCCCAGTGATTTTCCTGACCTGTGTTCCACATTGGAGGTTTTTATCAGAATGAGGCAGTAATGCATCACCGGGAACCAACGATATGTCGACAAAGAGCACCGAGGTGTGTTAGCTTCAGACCAAAACCACCCAAACTGACTGAAACCTCTGCAAAGCAGATCAGAAAGTCAGGCAAACAAACTGTGGTCCAGCGGGGATATTATGTTGTGGTTTTTTTACCTCCTCTCCAGGAGAAGCCAGCGTTCCCTTTGATATTCGTCCCACATGTTCTTCAGATGAGCACAAGAGTGGAGTGGAGTGTGTTTGAGAGCCCTTCGTGATTGTCTGTTCTGCTTTGTCTGACCCACAATCCCCCATGAATACACACTAACACACACATACACACACAAACTCTCCCCTCTTTCTCTCGCTCTCTATCTTTCTCACTCGATTGATTGCTGTAATCAAACAGCGGGCTGTAGCCAGGTCGTGTGCGAGTGCCGTGCTATTTTCCACTTCTCTGACCCATGCTGCGTGGAACACTCCCATTTTCCACACAACCAGGTCACAGAGTGAATGAGGTCACAGGTAAAAGAGGAAACAAAAGACAAACACAAAAGGATCACTATGGAAAAAGCATTGCGGCGTGTTGTTGAAAAGCAGGGCTGATGTGTTTTGGTGGAGTTTGTATGGCGGCATAGATAATGACAGAGAGGAAAGGGGAGGTCAGCTGAAAATGATTATGTTTATGTAATTTTTTCCACATAATGCAGCTTTTTTTTGTCTTTGAAAGAGACAGAAAAAAATGACTCCTGGCGTGAGAAGAGACAAATGACAGTAAGTGCGTGCAGGTTAATCAGCTGGCGGAGAGACGAGTTGGCAGATGGGCAGCTGATATGCAGTCAGAGCAGACCAGGTGCTTCACAGCAGAGACAGACAGACAGACAGACAGACACAGAGAGAGAGAGACAGTTAAGGCTGCAGACCTTCAGGCTCAGGTTTCACTCCAGCTCATCATAGTTGATGCTTTTTGGAAGACTGTTTGTGCTCGATCTATGATGTAACCCATGTCCAATACAGAGAGGTAAACGGGACATGAATCACATAACAAAATTCACCCATGAGTTGTTGTACTCTTTTTACTTGGCGGTGTGTGTGTGTGTGTGTGTGTGTGTGTGTGTGAGGTGAGTATCCACCTGTTTTTATGAGCTTTTTTCAATTTGTCCATCAAAGTCACTTTAAAAATCTACCTAAAAATTTCCATCCTGCTAATAAGGAACCATGTTTTACTTTGCTCTTGTGTTGATGCATCAGTAAAGGAAGTCTATAGAAAAAAATCAGCAGATGGCAACCTCATGCTACACACAGACAGAGGGGGGAAAAACAGCAGTAATTAATAAAAGTAACAGATGGGAAGCATCAATGACATGCAGTCATCCACTGTATAATATGTTACAAAAGAATAACATGTTTTCTTTAGTGTAATCTTGTTGTTACATCTGTGGTTTCATCCTCTAAATGCTGAAACAAAAACACAGTGATTTACATTGTTTTCTTTTTGTCTGTTGTTCTTATGAACAATGTCAAAAGAAATCAGTTCTGCAGCTGAAATGCACCATAAACCTCAAGTAAATTAAAATAATTTTCTGCTTTTATGGCCAGTTGAACCACAAACAAGCTGAATACAAAACATCTACGATATAATTTTAAAGTGGTTATGGTGATCATTTACCATCTGTCTAGCAGACACAGAGGAACATTATGGAGTCATATTTCGGAGTATCAGATTAATAAGTTCAACAATTATGTCCCTTAAGCTCTGTTTCGTTCCTCACCAACTCCTGAGGAAAATGTCCAGCTCATTAGCCGGTTGCTATCCTTCTCTGTCTGTCTGTCCTGCGGTGCTGGAGCAGGCGGTGAACATTTGGTTTATCAGGGCTTCATTTTCTTGAAAACAACAGGAGGACACAAGGTTGATGAGTACAAAAACAAGTGGTAAGAAAACAATTAGCCAAAGAAAAACCAAAAAGCTCCGTCGGTGATAATGCCCTGCAGGTTTGTCAGCACA
The DNA here is from genome assembly GCA_029814765.1 of Acanthurus leucopareius. Classification (NCBI taxonomy): domain Eukaryota; kingdom Metazoa; phylum Chordata; class Actinopteri; order Acanthuriformes; family Acanthuridae; genus Acanthurus; species Acanthurus leucopareius. Next base: position 918,086 of record JAQMCX010000029.1, on the reverse strand, counting down.
AACAACACTTTCCACATCACACGTAGCCACTTTACCAAACTGCCAAATCACCAAACTACCAAAGGATGAAATGTTGTTGTTGATTAATGCAGATTTAAGCCTTTTAGAGATGACAAATTCTTACTGAAAAGTTTGAAAATAACTTCCTAAAATGTCTCACACTGTGTGTATGTGTAAATATTTTTTTTCGATCTTTAGTTCACTCACCTTTTATTCCGTGTGTCCTTCACACAAAGTGCCGGTTGTTTGATCTTGTGAAATGATTATAGGAATCTGTGTGCTTGTGAGCATTGCGGCAAACAAGGGCAGAAAGAGCAGCAGCACAGTTGAAGAACGACTCAGAGCGAAGAAGGTGCAATGGAGGGGCAGAAGAGTCTGAAAACATAAGAAAAGAGAGACGACATTAGAATCCATAAGGCTCATGACATGAACAAGTGAGAGATAATAAGAAGCTGAAAGAGAAATTAGAGCGAGCTGAGGAGAAAACTATGAGTCAGATCAGAACTGAGAAAACAAGAAAAGAAAGAGGGAGATGGAGGCGTGAAAGGCACACAGAGAAATGTGTGTGTGTGTGTGTGTGTGTGAGTGTGTGAGTGAGTCTGAGTGGAGGCAAGATTAGGGAGGCAATATCAGACTGTCCATCAATGTCACAGCGCTTGTGTCCTCTGTAAGCCATTTCATCCATCAGCCCGGCTGTGTGCAGACGGCAGTCCGCGCCTGTTTACCTATTCTACACCGTGACACTCAAATCCCTTTCTCTAATACCTGCTCTGGATTAGGGGCTTTCTGGATTCATGCTACTGATGCTATCGCTGATAAAGTATTGGAAACACTCCCCAAATCCAAAATTAGAATATTTTGGAATATGGTAAACTAAATGTGTGTAGGTTTGGGGTAAAGACAACAGCTTTGGGTTATTTCTTATACAAATAACAGTTTATTTATCCACCCAGTGTCTCTGTGTAACGTGTATAAGTATTACACAGATTCAGAGCACATTGCTGGTGAGCACAGGTTTTAGTTTTAGTTTTTAGTTTTAGTCTCTGTGCAGACACAATGATTACAAACTTAACAACCTCACATTCACTTCAAGTCTGTCAGGAAAGTGTGCAGTGTCACTGAGCCTGGCTGCCATCTGCAACAGCAACAACACATAACTCACCCAAAAAAATCAAATCCGGATTTTTTCCACTTTTTTTCTTTCCGTACAAATTGAACAAAAAGAAATGTAACTTTTTTACTTTAAGTTTTTTAGAGGTGATGGAAGTTGTATATTTTTCTAACTTAATAGAGCCAGACAAGCTGCTTCCCCTGGCTAACAGTTATTATGCTAAGCTAGGTTAAACACATGACTCTGTTCACACGTAAACATAAGAATGACGTTGGTTTCTTTAATTGCCAGAAAAACAGCAAATATGCATGTTATGTTATGTTCAAATGTCTGAATATTGCTTTATGTCTTTGTTGTATATTTTGCTCACTTGTATACAGAGAAATTGGTAATTTTATTCAAGGTTAACAGCCAGTTTCATTTTGTCTTTTTGCCAACTTCCAGGCTAACATCAGTCAGAGAATGAGAAAGGAAGTTGGCAAAAAGACTAAACATAAATGACTAAACGTAAATTGAATAAAACTAATACATTATCTCCTCCGTCTAAACATTTCTGCCTGAGTCATTCAGATAGATTTAATCTGCAATGGTAGCGGTTTAATAATGAAATAAACAAATCCCATGATCCCACTCTACTTCACAAGGTCATCAAACTACATCTTTTGTTCTTATTGCTCTGATGGAGTGATTAAAAAGTAGAATAGACAACAAAGAGGATATCATTTAGGGAACAAAATATCAAATTTTGAATGGAAAAAATAACATGCAATGTTTATTAAAAGCAGGAAGCGCAGTGTACATGTCAGCTCACCGCTCAGCTTAACATTCAACCACTACAAGTTTTGACAAGGTGATTAGAGCTCAATTAACACGAGCTTTAATGATGGAACATCACGTTCTGTCAGCATGTTTCAACAATGATGCTAATAAAAAAATCTGAAGCTTCTGCTGCATAAATCCCCTGTGTGCTGCTGTCTGAAAGTGACATTGCTTTGAAAATAGAGTGAGGGCTTTTGTAGGTTACAAGTGCTACAAAATGATCCAGCTTGCTGTGAATAACCCCAACACACCACAACCCCCACACCCCCCCCACACTTCCTAAATACAGAAGCACTGGCTCGGTATCAGTACAATGATATCTGTTTCGGTGCTCAATATGTAAATATCCTCTTCTCTGCCAGACAAATTTTGACTGAGAGCCTGTCGAGCACGAGACGAGGCTACCTGAGGGGCTCTTTCGGGCCGTTTTGTAGGCTGCGTTTTAATTGGTCTCGAGAACAGTGAGAGCTTTTCAGGAATATTCACAGATTACCAGGCTGAAATTCAGAAAATGTCCTAATTAAGAGACAACATTCGAGCTGAAGTTTCAACAGCCCGTTCCAAATAAAAAGAGCTACTATTCTTAGCTCGTAGAAATATTACATAAGCGTTAATATTTCTGGTAGTAAGACGAAGGCAGATCTGCTTATGTTTTGGTCCCTGATGTGTTTTATCAAGATCTCTCTGTATGTTTATCTGGCTGTTTTGAAACCAGAGATCCCTGTGCATTTTTTCACCTCTGGCTGTTTGTTTTCTCAGCATATGGAGTACAATCTGTAAAGAAGGGCTGGTGCTTTTTCATGCCAATAGAATGATTGACAAAATCACGTTACAAAATAGCAGGCAGAAAAACTATATTGTACTTCTAACATGGCAGTGATATATTTCTTTAAGGGTTTAATTAAAGAAAGAAAACAGAAATATGTGTTTTTTTTCAACAGTTTTAGATCACAAACTGTTGTCACAAGATGTCAAATGTGTTGACACTGATGGATATTGACCATAAGATGAAAGCATTTTTTATAAACCTTATGAAAAACTTCATGAATTTCTACCTCACTCTCATCCATCATCTATTTTTTTTTTTTTTTTTTTGTTTACTGGTATTTGGTCGACCATGACAGAGCTTTATGAAGTCCTGCCCTGCGCCAGAAATCACTGATTGTCACCATTTTCCGGCTCCGCTTAGGAGAATAATCTGTTGGGACTGCTCACTGCAGGCTTCAAATAAGATTTTCAACCCTACATAATTCTCCCCGGGGAATTTATTCATTTTCTGCTCTGTATGCATGCACACATTCGAAAAGCTCAGACGTGACAATGGTCCAAGAAGTGCAGTCTATTCGCACAGCTTGGAATGAAGGTGCCTTTATTCAAATGGAGCGTGTAAAATGCTGCATTGCAAGGAAGACAGACAAATGTTTACCCACAGCGAAGTGTTACGCCGAGAACCTGTTTATTTGCCTGAGAATTAATGATGATGATGATGATGATGATGATGATGATGATGATGATGATGATGATGGTGAAGATGATAGTGAGGATGATGATTTGCTCGTTATACCCTTAAAGAAGGATAAGTGCAGAGGGAAAATGATGAGAGACTAAAAACATTTTCTCTTTGTCAGTTTGGCTTTTTTTTTTCCATCTCTGGTGGCAAAAAGAAAAATAAATAAAAGAAGCAACCCTCATTTTTCTAAATAGGCATGTGCTATCTCTTTTATCCAATGGCCTCTTTTCTCTCTCTCTTTCTCCAGCATGATGTTTCATCCATTTACATCTATCATCAAAGTCCATTAAAGAACCGCTCATCAAACAGGCCGCGCCATGTCCTGCACTGACACCCAGTAAATGATGCATAATTTGAGAGCGGTAGGGGCTCGTGGAGGTAAATTGGTGGCATTGATTGAGAACCAGGTTTCCATTGATTACCTCTAAGCTGATGGAGAGTCATTTCGCAAAACCTTTGCTCACTTTTTTTTTTTTCATTCAGAGTGCGTGTGTGAAATATGGATAAAAAAAAGGATGAAGAATGGAACAACGGGCCAGTAATAAAGACAAATTAAGGAAGTGCTCTTTTCACAGTTGTGTTGAGATTGAATGGCTGTTACCTTGGCTACCGTGAATTTAAACCGAGGAGGTGACAGAGAGAGCAAAATGGGCAGAGACTGAGAAGTAGGCAGAGAGAAATAGAGAGAGAGAAACAGCGGGACACATCGTTTAGCATTGTGCTTCTTATCGATTGCACCCTGTCATTGCTCAGGTAATGGCCAACACTACTTACCAATTAGAAGATTAGGGATGTGGCGTATCTCACACCGACAGCTGGATGGCTGGAGAGTGGAACTGAAGCCTGTAAGAGTCCTCAAAATTCAATCCAACGGGAAGTGAAACATATGGTCAAAAGGAGAACAACAGCAGAATAAAAAGAGATTCAGAGAATTTTTTATTCCTGGTTGTTGTCTTGCTGAGTCACAAGTATTGCTAAAGGGAGCTGACATCTGGCACATGGAAGCCTTCAGGCACACATGCCAACGCTTACACCTGCCTCCCACCATCAACATTCAAGGTGCAAATTTCTCAGATGAGCCACATCAAGCTTCAATCAAGCTTTTCCCTATGAAATATATATATAAAAAGTTATTGAGTGAATATATAAGAGCTGGCACAGTTAAAGAGAAACTGACAATGACATCCCCGGTTTTTGCATTGATCCCAAAAAAGTTACTCTAATAAAATAAGAAATGCTCATGTGTTGCATAGCTGATGTGAAACAGTCACACAGCAGCATCAGGGTTGGAAACTTTCTTCTCCACCTCTGCAGATTGTTAAAACTTCATATTTTGACTTTTCCTCGCTGTTTTTTACATGCTCATTAAAAATGCACATGAAAACAGGTGATCAGTGTAACAGTGTGGCAGTGTGAGGCACCAAAATGAAATTCAGCGATCATTAATGTTGTTTTTTTCCACCTGCTTCTCCTACTGGGAAAAGCCAAAACATCTTCTGTGGAAAAAGGCCAACATTTTATTTCATGTCACATGTCAATGAACAAAGACGCTTTTAAATCTCTCATTGATAACAGAGCAGAAAAGCCGTTCTGATGTTCGCCTCCCTAAGAGTATAATGCTGCTGCGAGGCTGGTAAGATAAACTGTGAATGGTTTTGCTACAGGTGGGAAGGAGAGGATTAAAGACCCTCCTACTGTGCCATCTGTGCTCATTATAGGACTGTATCTGTATGTTATGGAACAGCATGAGTTTACCTGAGAGCAACTGGCAAACTGTGCATATTATGTATTTGCACATACAGTACAATACTCAACTGCAAAACTGCAAATCTGACTAAATTCCTCATGACTGGAAGCTACATAAGAAGCCTTGAGGCAAAAAAAAATCTCAGCGCTGCTTTATATTCAGTCACAGTTTGACAAGATGGATCAATTAATAGACTGAAGGTAAACACTGCAAGACTCACCATCTAAGTCAGGAACTTGGAAAATAGCAGCAGTTTCCATTCAATTACCATGTTTGTTGATTGACATGTTTAGCCGCAATGGAGATTTAATTTTGTTAGTTAATTTTAAATAAAAATAACTCAATTTAAATAGTTTATTTCTTAAAACCTGCTTCAAAAACATTTTTAGATAATAGTAGCAACTGGCTTTTTGATAAAATTCTTAATGATATTTCAGTGAGACTTTACATTTCTGTCCCACTTCCTCTTAAAAATGACACATTTCATGTAACCATGTTGGACAGAAAATCATAACTGACATTCAAAACCCTAATATAAATAGAACATGATATGTAAAATGTCCTTAAACTATATCAAATCATGGTGAGCCCTTCAATTTGAAGTATGTTAAATGGAATTACGCATGACATTTCCGCAGTACCCGTCATTTAGCTTGTATATCTGAGAGAGCAGAGTCACAGGGATTATATGTGAGGGAGAGCAGATGATTATGTGGGTTGGATTTAATCTTTGACATGGTGAGAAAATGGTACTGCACACTCATGCTTCTGCTAGATGAGCCAAAAGAACTTCATGTCATGTATTAAAACTATGAGAACTTGTTTTCTTAGAATAAAGAAAAGCAGGTATTTGCTTCGTTAACAGACTTCCTCACCAGCTGTGACTGTCTTGAATATACATCTGGTTGTTTGTCTCTTTTTCAAGTCACCAACGTTAACGCCTCACAAGGAAAATTGTTTCTTTAAGGGGGAATTTTTTAATACATTTTTTACCGCAACCCTGTCTGTTTGTTTGCATGGGTGCCTGCCTATTAAAAAAGCATAAATCACACATTGTGATGGGAGTATGAGGTAGAAACTGAGAGACACCATATGGAGCTCCGTCAGTGAGCTGTAGAAGAACTAAATGTAGGGTGTCGGAGCACAGTCTGCTCCCAGTATACACACACAAACACACACACACACACACACACACACACACACACACACACACACACACACACACACACACACACA
>JAQMCX010000029.1:897101-911563 GCA_029814765.1 Acanthurus leucopareius | reverse complement strand
CAGACACACACACACACACACACAAAAACACACACATATCTATCATACACTCCTATACAACAAGCCACAACCCCTCTCTCTCTAACACACACACACACACACACACACACACACATTTCCATATCCCAAACCTCATTAAACTCTTATCCCCTTCCCCACCTCGTGGCACCCATAATAGGCTCCCCTGCCCCCCCCCTCCTCTCACACTAATAAAATATATCATCGGGACTCCATTTATCATAATGCAGATGCCCTTGAGCAACCCTGGGGGGGTTGACCTGGGAGTTTTAGAGGCTGGGGGGGAGGTTGCTCAGGGGTGTCAGCTGATGGTTGAAGGCTTTACTGTCAGCTCTTTCAGACATGTATGAGGTGAGTAAAGCTTTGTATGAGGTGCTTCACAGTACAGGAGGAGAGATGACAGACACGGAAAAATGTGATGTGACACATAGTTTGCATTATCACTCTGCTGAGAGTTTCCTAATAAGAGTGGCAACACTTGGAAAATATACAATCAATCAATCAATGAGGAAGAGTAGCAGGCCTAATGAGAGAGAAGCCTCCTTAAAATTAATGTTAATTAAAGCAGATGCTGTAGTAGGCCTGAGGCTGTTAAATGATACACAGACACAAACAAAAACAGAGCTCAAAGACAATAGATGGCGCTTAATAACAAGGTGAAAGAGCACAGACTCACTCTGCACGGTATGCTGGACCGCTTGCCCGTCAGATCATATTTTCCTTTTAACTCTTTAAGCAGCTGCTCCAGGTGACTCTTCTCCTCTTTGCCGGTGTAGTCCGGGTCCAGGAGCACATAAGCCCGCCAGTTGGCGGAGTCGAAACCCCAGTGGACTGTCCGGTTCTCGAGTCTCTTGTGACTGTGAACCACAAACTTGTGAGGTGGGAACATGAGTCTGCAGTCCATGCACTGGATGCAGGCGGCACTCGGGCCGGCGTACAGTTCCGGGACAAACAAGCCTTTACACCGACCGAAACATTCATGGTAGACTTTGAAGCTCTTCTCGGTTCGCTCCAACTCCAGGGAACCCAACTCCTTGTTGCAGTGAGGAGGGTAAGTACCGCCGTAGATGAGAGCGTTGCAGAGGCGCTCAGCATCCGTCTGCGTGATCAGCCCACAGGACGGAGCCGAAAAGGGCAGGATACCCACCACTTTGAGGATCTCCAGCTGGTCTGCCGTGCACCTAGAGCAGTAGATGTGCAGGTCGTCGCACACCGAGTTGATCTGCTGGAGGGAGAAATCTCTCAGGACGCTGTTGAGGATCTGCGGCAGGCAGAGGCGCTTCTCGCCGCCGACAACGAAGCAGGAGATGGGCTCCCGCTCCAGAACCGTCTCGCACCTCTCAGTGGAGCGGTCGGACGGAATGAAAAGTGGACCGGACATTACCGGAGGCGTCTGAGCCGGCATGGTGAGCATAATCTCCGCGGATTTTCCATCTTTAGCGAACAGGGAGTCCTGGTGCCACCGAGCGGAGAACGCCGCCGGTCCGCCGAGAGAGCGCATGGAACTCAGATGAAACTGCTTCAGAGTTTGCTGAAGTCCGGGATGGGGCTGAAAGCTCGTGCCCTCCATGTTGTCGCCGGTTAGGAAAAGGGATTTCAAAACTCAAAATGAAAGCTGAAATTGACTTGACGAATCGAGCGTCCTCAGCATCCGGCTACACGCTCAATAACGCGCATTTCCATGTCACCGGGGAAGCTTCCCAGCGCGTCCATTCAGAAAACTGAAGGCTGGTGAATTCACAGGGGCTGTTCCTGTAAGCACACACAATTAAAGTCGACAACTCCTGGACTCACAACTCGTATTATCCAACGCACAATCACCGGGTACTGTGTTTCTTTGCGCTCCTGCGGTTTTACGCACTACTAACGTGCGCTCGAAATATGCCTCGTCTGCTCAGTCTGGCGTACTCTCACTCTGTCTCCCCACTCACTCACTGTGTGAGTCTCTCTCTCTCTCTCTCTCTCTCCCTCCCTCTCTCTCTCTCTCTCTCTCTCTCTCTCTCTCTCTCTCGCCCTCTCTGTTTGTTTGTGTCTGGTTCAGTCATTGAATCCCAGCCAGGAATGTGACTGACTCCCCGGGCTGGCTCTTCCCTCAGCCAGCTGTTCCTCCCTCTGCTACATGGCAGCTGCACATTAAAAAAAGAAAAAAAAAAAAAGAAAAAAATCCCTCTGAACCGAGGGGAGGGTGGAGCTTAGGAAAATATGGTTGATATAGGAATTATAATAATAAACTTTCGTACTTCAAATGTTTTAACTTCGCCGATCGGCATGTTTGTTTCTTTTGCAAACTCTTTTGAACGTGACATTTTAAAAATTAATTGATCTAAAGTACAAATGTGTAAATTCGCTTTTCAGGGTCAATCGGAAACAGAGGGGACATGCGTGGTGAGAGGTAACTAAGTACATTAATATGTAAGTACTATACTTGAGTACATATTTGCGGACTTGCATTTTACTTTTCTTGAGCATATTTATTTTATGCAACGTAACACGTTAAGTTCACCACGGCGCAGACAAAAAGATTGTTCTTTTCCCCCCACCATGTTTATTTTACAGCTTTAATTACAGTTACCTAACACCTAACATTCACAGCAGTTTAACCGTTTGTGAAATTTTTTCCTTTACTTTTGATATTTCGAGTACATTTTGCAGATAATAGGTACATTTTTGTGCCAAAGTAACATTTCAATTGACTTTTATTGTTAAATACTTTTATATAACTAACTGATCTCAATACTTCCCCCAGGTCGTCACTTATATCTTATTAAGCATATCCAAATCCAGGTGTTTAACTGTCAGGGAATCAAGTTTTGTTGCTTATAAGTAACTAAGTAGTAGTGGCAGTAGTTTACATGAATTTAAAAATACACAAAATAAATAGATTTCATTTGCAAAAATTGCAAAATTTCAACATTTCCTTTAATTTCTCATTTCTGATGTTAACTTGTTCAAGTCTCTTACTTTGTTTTTACTGTTCAAGAAGATTAAGTTTTACTATTTCAGCAACTGCATGTGACAAAATTGATTTCATGCATTTCCAATGAAAATGTTGAAGAAGGCACAGAGTTGTCTCTCTGTTAGCCTTCACTGTTTTCTGTGCAGTACACCTCAGCTGTCATAATTTTCAAACCTGACATGTGTGATTATCTCTAATTCATCACCTTTTCAGGAGATTTGACAACCAGATGTTGGTGCAGCCACTGGATCTGTAAGAGGAGATCTTTTTTTATTTTTTTCTGACACAAGTAACAGTCAAGCCAATTACTTCAGCTGGAGAAATGTTTTCCTATTGATACTTAATAGCAATGTTGGATCAGCATAATGGCAGCATCCGGACTGAAACCTGGGTAGATAATAATAGTAATTTGATCCCCCATGCAAAAACACTCGATCTACCAAAGCACGTGTGGCAGTTTTTCCTATAGTAATACCTTTCTACATGGTCACAGTCACATTTAACTGAAATGTAGGTTTTATGTATCAGCATATATTCCTTCATAATGAACATATTCAGACACGCTCATAGGTACTGTATTAATCTTCTTATTTCCATCTGTAAACAGGGGATTTCATCCTGATAATAAAAAACAATATTCTCGCAATACTGAAATATATTACAGGGCTAATTATATCAACAGCAAAGTAAAAACTTGCTAAATTGCAAGATAATAGTGATAAGAGACAGAAAAGTATATTTGTCTCAAATACTTGGAGTTGTTTTTCATTATGGTGACTATAAAATACCTTTTAACACTTAATTTTAAATTTAAATAAATTTAGACTAAACTATGAGTATGGAATTAAATTAAACTATGCATCTAAGGGTTAAATGTCACTCTGAAATACAGTAAAGATCTGAATTATCCTTCTTTGGACTTTTACTTTTTTAGCCACGAGAGGGCGCTGAATATTAACCAATGAACTTTGACACACATGGAAGTTGATGGAAAAAAACGATTTTTAATGGTGAAAAAAATTGATGCAAATGTTTACAGAGAGATTTCATTAACTGAAAATACAAAGACAATTATTATATTTTTTCAGAATAAATACAACTCTATCGAACTTACAGCATGCAGTCGAAACAAATCATTAAAAAAATGGAGTGATGAATTGTGTTTAAACGGCACCAGCTGGGTTGCACAGGTGACATAATAGGTTTTGGTTCAGTTTGTTTGCAGTAGATCATCTTGACATCTAAAAGGATGCTTGAGGAGTAAACACTGAACTCATTAGCAGTGACATTTTGCAACAAAAATATAAAATCTTGACATGATCCGAACTGACATAGAAAAACATTTATTCACTTTTTTCTTTACAAATGTTGCAGCATGTTAAAACATCTTGACACTTTTAAAATGTTGTATGAAAAAAAATGCATATTTTATTATTAATATCACATCCCACATCAGCATATCCAGTAGTTGATTTAAAGATTAACTGTCATAGATTGTAATTTTTTCTGAGTGTTTCCTGTATTTAATGGCTGACATCATGCAAGTTTAAGACAACGGGTTTAAAAACAACTACAAAAAGCATTTTACAACCAAACAGCTATTACTACATACATTTTTTGGCCTCAGTGCATTTTCTTCAAAGTCACAAATCACAAAAAAAAACCTCTCATGATACCTCACACCACTTTAAAATGTCCCATGTAATTAATTTCCCTTTTCCACCTTTGAAACAGAACACATGGTTTAAATCTTTCCACGTTTTAAACAGTTAATCAGAATCTACTTACAGTCACAATAATAATTTCGGATAAGATGAAAACATATAAAGAGATTATCCATCACAGCAAAAAAATTGGCTATTACACAAAACTGAAAGGCTGTCATATGTTTAATATAAGTTATGATGTTTGAAACAAAATCTGAACTCTGACAGCCAATCCTTTCATAATGACTTAATTATGCATTCTAATGTAATAAATATGCAGATCACAAGCCTCAGCGATAAAGAACAAGAAATCTTCTCATGTCAGGAGTGTGTCTGCACGGCCTCCGTCACGCTGCTCCAAGCCACATTTAACCTACTTAATACCAAGTTTGAAAGTGGGTTCTCAAAAGTGTTATAGTTCGTCCATTTAACTCAGAGATATTTTTATTCATCGGAAACAGGCGGGAAGTGTGAGACACTACCCTAATTCAGGCACCTTATTGTCGTACTGCGGCGGTGGAGTGATGGGTTCAATGGTCACTGGATTCTGTGTTGGGCTGCGGATTTGGAGGCGGAAGTCCTTCAAGTGCAGTTTGTCTGACTTGATCCTCCTCACCCGCAGGGGCCTCAGTAGTCGGCTGGCCCGGCTGCTGCTGCGGGCAGGCAGGCTCGGGTTGGATGTCAGGCCTGGACGGTCAGGCTGGGGCTCAGCGGCAGGTTGAGCTGCAGCCGGTGTGGGACTATTCGGTGGGGTGTCCTCGGTGGGGTTACCCGTGGGCTCTGCTCCCTCATTTTCCACCGCAGCTATGATGTCCTCGTAGGACGGCAGCTGGGAGGTGCTATTGCGAAGGTTGCTATGGCGGACGGGGTATTCGCCACTGCCGACGGCCTCCTCATAGCTTGGCACGTTGAAAGTGGTTGGATCTACAGCTCTGCAGAAGAATGCAAAAGGGGAACTTTAATTTTTTTTAAAAAAAAACAAGGAATAAAACAAGACACATCCGAAAAATGAACAAACTTTAAACATGCAATAATGATTTTTTATTCTTTTTTTGCTGCCCACTCAAGTAAAAAGGACACAAACTTAGAAAACAGCAATGACATTTCCTCAATTATTGTAATATAAATAAATATAAATATAAAGAGTGTTAGCAACACATGCAAAGCCACATGTTCAGTAGAGCAACATCATTCATTTGCAGTTGTGTTTGTGGCCAGATGACAAATTTAGGTCCAATAATAAATTTCCTTTAGCTAAGTTTTTGGTTCCCACCAAGTTCTGAGGGAAAGTTTGGCTCTTAAGCTGCCAAATGTTCCACCAAGTCCACCAGCAAGTGTCTGGATGTGTCCGTCTGCTGTTTGATGCCGAGCAGGTGGTGGATGATGTGTTTTTTCAAATTTGTTTGCTAAAATTGCTGTGGCCAAAAAATGATGCTATGAGAATGTTGAGACTGAACAAAGAACAAGTTGTGACCTATGAACCTAGAGCTGAGTTGAACTGAAAAGTTTGATGATAATTTTCTCAATTATAATGACTTCTTCAACCATTTTACTCCTCACAAAGCCTTTCATGATATCTCAGTATATTAGCTGTAATGTCACAGGTTAATTCGACTGCTTAGATGAATATTATAAAAACAACCTGCATTTATCAAATGAGGCTGTCTCGTGAGGCAGGATTACAGGGTTAGGAATCTGAAAACGCTTGTAATAGAGACCTAATGTGTGAACTATGCTCATGGTTTTGTTTTTTAGCCTTTTGCGAGGGACTTATATGTGATTAAAGCACATTTCAAATTATTCTGATGGCATAAATATTATTTGCACAAAAAGAAACATGTGCAGTCAGTGTGTTGCTTTCATTACATTATTTTTTTCTGGGTCAAAATCTCAGTAAGGAGTTTTAAAATAGTAAATAAAGCGGATTTCCAGTTTATTCGAGTCTGAAAAGTTTTGAGACCTAGTGAGCAACTTATGTATCATTTGTTTCAAAATATTTCACATTGGAGTAATTATAGAAATTGACATCAGCTAAGGAAAATGATAAAACAGGGACTGAGGTCATTACTCACGGTTCTTCCTGCTGTCCTGGTATAAAGTCCATTAGGGGCACTCCTGTCTGCACTGGCTGGTTACTTCTGTTGCGTGCCGCGTTCCTTTTGCTCCTCACGCCGAGGCAAATGGATAAAAGCAGCAAGGCTGCCCCAACTCCAACCAGCACCATAGCCACTGTTGATGACTTTGCATTCTCTGTGCTTTCCTCATCCCTCTCATCAGAATTCTTAGGCACTTGGGTGGAGTTGCCTGGTTTATTAGGGGGACTGGTCTCTCCATCCATCGGTATCACAGTCCACACAATCATGACGATACCCAAGGCGATGAGTCCCACTCCCAGGGCGCACAGGGCATAGTGAGCGCCTGAGCTGCTGCCCCCTGAGCTGGAGGATCTGTTGGGACGGTTGTTGCCGCCACATAAACCCCGATTGGAACACATCCCTGCTGGACAAACTGCAACAGAGAGGAGCAGCAATGCAGTGAGCAGAGACCAGAGATAAGAAGACATAACTGCTAACCAGAGAGCTGTCATATTGTGATGATAATGATCTAACAAACATCTGCTGCACTTTACACTGCTACGCCAACTCTTATGGATAAGAGGGGGCTCGTCTTCTCCTGTTTACTGGTTTTTCTTTTTGTTAACGTAAGGATTTTATTTGATATACCTGCTTAAAACTGTTAAAGAAAAGCATCTTTGAATCAGTCATTTCCTTTCATAAAAGGTGGAGTAATGTTAGTGTCAAAAGAGAAAGCACAGGGTCGACCAAAGTAAAGAAAAACTCCATGTAATGCAGCTCTGGTTAATAATAAACAGTGACAACGTAAACCCTGTAGGGGAGCAGATTAGTGATTCAGAGACTAAGAGCACTTAAGTTTACAATAATCTTTGGGGTTTTAAAGCAGCTATCAGGAAGTTTATCTTTGTTCTTGATTCTGGCGACCCCTGTGGACAAAAGTGGTACATGCACCATCACCTCTTGATAAAGATCTCGATCTGGTTGGTGTGTTCATTTGTTTTAATGCAAATTTAATAAATTATACTATTTGATAGTACTGATACAATTCTTCTAACACAACTAGTTGCAGGATACGTAGTGATAAAGTAATGTTTGTATTTGCGGAGCATTAGTAACTGTAATATGATAATAATAACACAAAGTTTACTGTTTCAGTAACGTACCTTCATACACCAACGACAGACTCATTTGCTCAGTAGATGTAATTTTGCTAAGCTCAAGCTAAAGTTATCAACATATCCTCTTTCTGTTATGAAGTCATAATAATAAATCATATTACAGCTTAGAAACAAGGCCCGCATAAAATTTTACAATTTTTCTATAAGCCTGTCGCCTTCTGGTAATTCTGAAGTATCTGCTGCCGTATCAACCAAACTACAGAGCAGCTTCTCTCCTCACACTGTGAGACTTATCAGTTCATCTTCAGCACTCCGTCATAAAAATAGTTTCCGTTTTTGAAATCAAAAGAGCATTAGTCAGTTCATAAATATCGTAGGATAATTGGCTAACCTGATATTCTAGTTTGCGTATGTAGATCATCTAGAAGCACCAGCATTAAATCTAGACTTACAACCAGTTTAAAGTTCCTTATGGTGCATTTAATTATGTAATAAATAAAAAAAACTAACCAATACTTCAACAGAGCCTTATGGAACTTTAAGCAGAAACAAAAATAGTTTAATAGGCACTTGTAAACCTGTAACTACTGTTTTTTTTCTATTATTCACAATTATTAGATTAATCAACTAAATGGTTTTAAAAATGTCAAAAAAGCCAACCAGGGTTTCCTAAAGGAGGAGATTATCTATTTAAATGCTCTGTTTTGTTAAATTTCAGTCCAAAACACAAAGATATTCAGGTTGTAACAGAATAAAAAAAAGCAGACAAGCCTCATTGGGGGAATGGGAACGAGCTAATTTTTGCTGTGTTTGCTTAAAAAAATAACTTAAAGCATAAATAAGTTATCTAAATAGTTGCTGATTAATTTTCTGTTGGCTGACTAATCAATTAATGAGCCAATTATTTCAGCTCTGGTCGCATGGTTACCTGGACTATGGACCCACCTCTAACACTTCACAGTCCATATAAACATTGTGTTATCACTCCAGCTGTGTACACATCAAGTCCAAAAACACAAATTTGTCTTCAGGAGCTTTTCAGTTCAACAGACAACACCCTTCCTGCCACACGCCTGCCTGCTTCAGCGATCCAGCTCCTCCCTGTCTGCGTCTGTATCACAGCGTTCAGTTCACAGCATGAGAAGTTTGAATGAGTCTTTGAACGCGTTCATTCAAACTGTACTGATCTCAGACTCCGGCTGTTATCTCTGGGGCAGCGTTAGGCAAGCTTTCTCTTATTCGTTCCAGACCGTCACATGAGCGGTGACACGTTGCCAAGATAAGAAGCGTTTTACTGCTGCAGCAAATTGCTGCATGTGTGAATAAATTAATCAGACTTGCTTTATGGTTTGTGTACTGTTTGTAAAAAAAAAAAAAAAAAAGAAAAAAGATGTATTTCTGGTAATTCCTTGAGCGGCAGGAGTGAGAAAGCACATGAGTGTGGTGGAAAACAGGTTGCGAGAAAACAACAAGTAGGTCCACACATGCCTGAACATGACAACCATGAACCTCAGGGACAGTAACTTTTAGAGGAATGGCTTAGGTTTAAAGGAATGGAGTGGCAGAAGCGGTCACGGTAAAGAAAAAGGTATTTAGAGGCATAAATCTAATATACGCAAATATACTGGTCAGCTTTTATGTGAAATATGCAGTAAAATGGAATAAAACATATTGGAACTCAGACAAATAAGCCCAGAAATACAGAAAAGAGACCAAAAACCTGAACACCAGCTACTTTTGACAGGCCTCTTTTTTTTTCATAGGTTGAGACTGATGATTCAGCACTGGTTGGCGAGTCATCATTTTTAAACTGTACATGTTCGTGATATTGTTAATGTTTCAGTGTTACTGTGAGTTAAAGAGACCAGCCGATATTAACTTTGATTTTATGCTTTGATCAGGATTATTTAATGCTTCAGATTTTAAAGCTACAGGTCAACAAACAAACATGATGACAGGATCGCTTCAATGATTAAAACGGTCCTTTATGTAACAATTTAGCACGAGTTATTAAGTAAAATTTTCCACTATGAATCTCATGAGTTTGTTCAAGTGTGCCTAAAAAGGATGATCAAACTCAGTTCAAACCATCTGACCTGATTTTAATTGACAGGTGAAAATATAAGACGTTTACGATGAACGAGTCCCGTGTGATTGATTTAGACTTCTGCTTTTTTATCCACGTCTGACTGAGTTTAACTTAGGAAAGCACCAATGTTATGTTTACCATCTGCATTTATTGCGCTGTTATAAACTAGAAATAAAATGTTATAAACTAGACCTCAACCCTTTAAAACACAGTCACTGTACTCAGTAAAGCTCTTTACAGTAACTGGTGCTACATCGCTTCATACAGTACTTGTAGAGGATTTAGTTCACATGAGTGATTGTGTGAATGAAACACCAGATTATATCCATAAAACAGGCTTTTTTGGGAGTATTATTTATTATTCAAAAATATTCTTTATCTTTAGAACACAACAGTTGAAATTAAGCATTTTCAAAATGAATTTTTAACCTTGTAGGTAATGTATGCACACTTTATTGTATAACCTTTTAAAGATTATTCAATAAAAAAGTGGACTCTTACCTTTTTACTTATTCATCCCTTAAAACAAAAGCTATATCCTTACTTGTAACCCTTTCATACAGGCTGCACATGCCTGTATTACCTCCACCAAAGAGCCATTTTTTTGCATCTCAGATGGTTCCATTTGAATAATTTTTTGAGGGCTGAATAGTCAACTATCAAGTGTTTCTCCATGAAAAATAAAAATGAGAGAATAGTCTCAAAAATACATATAATTTAAAGAAGCAGTAAAAGGACTTTCAAGGTTTCAACACCATAGTTTGGGTCCCACTGCTGCTGTAACACTGCAGACGAACGGCATCCAAAATGTGCTCTACCACAGTGAGTTGTGTGAAGATGAACTCAAGCGACTGTGAAGTGTTTGGAAACATGCAAATATTGACATTGTACAGGAGGTATCCATTAAAAATACAGCAGACTGTGGCTGTAAAAGCCCTGCAGCTGGTCAACATCTGGTCATCAACACTGATTAAGTTGTGCTGCCATGTTCACAAAATGCTACACTGGTTCTACAAGTGCTGCTGTCCACCATGTTAATAGCCTTTATACCAACAAATTAGTCCACACACATATACCACCTGCAGCAGAGCAAGTTAGATCTGCTAGATCTGTTAGATCTATAGAGCCAGAATAAAATGTTAATATATGACTTCATTATGTTTAGATTTTAATCCTAAATTCCTTTTTAGTTCAGAAAACAACTGTGCAACATAAAAGTTATGATAGAGGTTGTCTATATCACACTTTTTGTACAAAAAATGCAGCTGAAATGGCTGAAAAACACATTAAAGCTGAGCAAAAGTGTTCATCATATCACTGTTACTACATTGTGGTAATTCATTTGTATAATATTAAGAAAAAATATTCATCAAAAATGAAACATATGCATATATAACAAAGATTATTGCAATAGGCCTATTACAAAAAGCTGCATTCTTAAAGAAGTTGGTGCCCACAGTGTGCAAGAATTCAACTTTTTTTTTGCTTGATTTAATTTCTCTCTAAATCTGTTATATGAGGCAACATTCAAACCCCAGCAGACATTTGACGCACAGTCCATATCAATATCTGAGGAAAGTTGCATTTATTCTCTTGTGCATTCTTGGTTCACATTGTAAACTATGCAGTAAAATGCAATTCTATCATGCAGATAAAATACTTAAATAGCAAACTCATCATTGCATGCTTTTCAGACTGCTTTTAGTCACTTTTCACAGATTTACATGTGAATGTACACCTAAACTTTTGGGCAAAGACTTTAGGCTTTACTTTAGACATAGATGATAAATGAATTGACACTTTGTGCGTCCTACCAATACAAGAAATATGCGGTTCAAACAAAATATTTACCTGTCAGTTGAGTCTTTATGTGCCTCTGGCCTAAAGTGTTTACTCTTATTTAAACTACAAATATTTTGCAGAGGGGTTAGCACAGATTAAAGTATGTAATCAGGTCCAGAGCCATGTCAGTATTCTCATAAAACACAACAAAGCCCAAAATAAGAAACAAGTAAAATGTTCTGCATCAGTTCAAATACGTGAAGGAGTGAGAATATCTGGCATCCATCACTTTCCAGCCACCACCTGCTGGTTAGTTCTCAGTAGACGAAAAACACTGACAGATGAACTGATGTCCTTTTTTGTTTCAACAAAGTATTTCAAACATGTCAAAAAGTAGCATTTGTATCAGTCCTAACCCTTCAAAGACACCGACACGCGCACAACCACCCCTCAGTCATTTACGACACACATTCTTTGAGTATCAGAAGGTGTGTGACTCTGTGCGTTTTAAAGGAGGGATGCACTGATGTCAGTATCAGGTTGGCAGTGACTTCGTTAACTGAATCATAAATCAGCTCTGACATCCAAACAGTTTCTTACAAAGTCTCTTTACATGTTATCAGTCACAGTCTTTGGGTCATGGTGGGCAACTGACCCAGTTTAAAGTGCCATGATGATTGTTGGCCTCAATTGACTTACATAAAAAAAAATCTTCCACAGAGATTGTACAGTATGTGTGTGTGAAAGGGAGTGCTGCTATCAGACCAGCACCAGTAAATTTCCCTAAACGAGTTACTGGAACAAGCATGAGAAGAGAAAGCAGGCTAATCGGAGCATCTCTGTTTCAATACACACACTACAGAACAGTCTATGATCGATTTCTGTCTTTACAAAAATTCCTCTGCCATCTAGGCACCTGTTGCATAGATATCAACAAAGATATATGTAATGTACAAGACTGGCTTTATATATATGAGACCACATGCACACTGTATTACCATATTGATCAAAGACAAAATATGGTGTCAGTATGGTATCAAACTGATATTTCCTGTCAGTTTTGAAAGACAAAATGACAGTATATGCTGACTCCCTGTGTCGTTTCTAGTGACAGCTTCTCTTTTGTGCATTAACACATTCATCACACTTATGCCAGGCCTGGAGAGTGTGCATGGGTGTGTCCTGTGTAACATGAGTTAAGTTTCAACATTAAAAAATGAAAAAGTTTCTTTGTCATAATCACATTCAAAACAATTCCATCACTCTACTATATCGGTAGCTTGAATCAGTAACCATTATTGGCGCAGTAAAGTAATTTAAAGTGTGTCAGTGTGTCTGTCCTTCAGCCGGTGTGCAGCCTACATGTTAGTAAAGTAGGAAGGGGACCTCAGAGGGAGGACTTGTCCCTTCACAGGAGCTCCACCATGAGCTCAACTAAGCGAGGAAACACAGGAAACCCCCCACTGAGAAAAATCACAAACCCATCTGCAAACTCTGCTTAAACTCTTCTACATTTTGAAACTTTCTCAGGACAGGTGATCCGGAGGAGGCCTTACCTTTTCAGCGCTCAGTGCTCAAGGACTTCCCCTCTTCATGGGTGAACTACCTGAATCACGCAGGTGTTTTCAGGAAGACCACGGGCAAAAAGAGGAAAAAGACATAGACACGACAACTTGACGCCCCGTTTAACTGAGATTCCTGCTTTTAAAATCACAATCTATATATTATTTTTTTCCTACGTTGTTTGCCGCTTTAGATAAATGTATCATTCAGGGGAACTCTGTTCAAATTGCAGCCCGAGTGAAACCTCGTTCCTCCTGGTTGTAAAGTGTGTCGTTGTCCGCTTGGTCCTAGCGCCTCTCAGGTAGTCTACACTTCCTCTGAGGACAAATGAGTGGGAAAGGCTCACATCCGGAGGCAGACTTAATGATACGATATGTTACAATAAAAATAGGCAATGTTGTAGTCTGCTGAGCTGAATGGGCTTTAAAAAATCGTAAAATCCTCCATTTATTTTATTGTCCCTTTAAATCATCCAGACTATCTTTAAAAGATTATTATTATTATTACTATTATTATTATTATTATTAGTAGTAGTAGTAGTAGTAGTAGTAGTATTTTGATAGTCTCTATATTTTTCTTTTATTTCTATATTTTTGCTTTGTTTCGTGGGACATAATAAATATTCCAGAGCCCAGGAGGATGTCTTTATATTGCTTTATTTCAGTCTTTTTTAATGGTTGTCCTGAGCTCTGAAAATTCTGTTTTTATTTGTCTCTGTTTTCATGAGACAAATACATGCAACAAATCCTAATACTGTACTTGAGTAGCTGAATTTAGGTCACATTTCGCATTTTGACCTGGAAAATTACTTTTAATAACCATTTAATATATAATCAAAATGGTTGCTGAGAGAATAAAAATAAATTAAATTAAGGATTTTATTACCCAGCCTCATACTCTCCCCCTTTTATGGCCACTTAAACTCATCAACCCTGTCAACCATTTCTAATAGTAAAATATTATTTAATTTCAATTCATTTTATGGTGTGGTGAGATTGGTTTTGTCATCGTTTTTTCAAGTTCGAGATTTAAGTTTGATCAATGAAATTTGAAACATTCAGCAGAGGCCTACCTATCTCAGAAAAGAAATCCTGGTATCAGAAAACAGCACAACTACAGTGTTAAATGTGGCAGGTTAGAGAACCAAATGGTCAC
>JAQMCX010000029.1:784677-896281 GCA_029814765.1 Acanthurus leucopareius | reverse complement strand
AATATTATTTCATTTCAATTCATTTTATGGTGTGGTGAGATTGGTTTTGTCATCTTTTTTTCAAGTTCGAGATTTAAGTTTGATCAATGAAATTTGAAACATTCCACAGAGGCCTACCTGTCTCAGAAAAGAAATCCTGGTATCAGAAAACAGCACCACTACAGTGTTAAATGTGGCAGGTTAGAGAACCAAAAGGTCACAGGTTCGATCCCCTGATGCACAGGATCAATCTGGCTTCCCCCTCTTATTACCACCCATGAGGGGGGCGCTAAGGCCATTTACCCCCAACTGCTCTGCTCAGAGGCCAGTAGGCAAGACTGTGGTTGTCTAACATTTAATTATGGCCTGATTATCAAGAGTGAGACAGTAAAAGAATGGGGTTTTTTTTTTTGCCATTTTTACCTCAACTTTTCCCTTTTAAACTTAATTTTGTTAAACATTATCCTCACTTTGACTCAAGGTATGAATCTGTGTCAGCCTCATCTTACACAACAAAGTTTTAATGACCTTTTTCAAATGAGAAGAAAAATAGAACAAACTAAGGTGAACAAAATGCAAACAGTAGCTTTGATGCATTTTTTTATTTCAAAAATGAAAATAACAAACTGGTGTACATGCTTATGTCATACTTGATGAGACTCTGAGCATATTTTTGAAATATTGTCAAGCTGCACATTGATATAGCTGCACACTATATATTCATATCATTTCATAATCTTCGTAGGGCAACAACTTAAATCTCAGTTGATAGAGTTATTTTATCCTTTTAGATTTTAATGAATTTATCATGACAAAAATAATAACAACAAACCTGTGCTGCATGAGGCAGTTAATGATAATTCCACCTCTAATGTTGGCATACATGAAAAGCTCTTACGGCTGAGTAAAGACAGACAGTCAATGTCATATTAACGCAAACACCATTTGAGTCCTTCCCTCCTGTCTCCGTACAGGTTTGAACGGGTCTTTCCTTCCCGCTTTAACAAGTTTGTTTTTTGGTGACTGGTGGAAACGCCCAGAAAGTGGTGGACAAACCTGTTTTCAACCCTTTGGATTAACCTCAGGCTTTGAGCTGCTCGCAGTGTGTCCCTGTGACATTTCATTTGTGCGTTTTCATGCTCAGGAACAGGAAATCCTGCTCTGTACAACTGTGTGTTATAAAACATGATTAAACTGTACAAAATATATCAGTACATTCTCTCTATTGAGTGTTGTCTTTTTGTAAGTACTTACACAGTATAAACACATGGAGGCCATTTGCTTGAATTTTCACATTATAACTTTCAAAACTCAACATTCAGCTGTTTTTATATCTACATCATCTACATAAAAGTTTTTTGTGGATAACATTAACATTATAAATGAAAATGAATGAACAACTTAAGTATTCATTCAAATGATTAACACCTTAAGCACATATACTTAAGAGTGCATTATGTGCACTCATGAAAAGATAGATTTTCTAGTTTACGATTGTCTTGTGTGCAGTTTTCTCATGAAATTCTTACCTTCTTGCTCAACTTGGTGGCAAAATTAGCTCTACCATTTGTCCACATATCATATATTTTAATGTTGTTTTAAACTCTATTATCTATTCCATTATAAAAATGAGAATGGTAAACTTTTATGGAGCAGAAGAGGGCCAGAGGAGGTGGACGAACTGATCTGAGTCAGAAACAACATCTCAGTCACTTCGTAGAGCTGCAGTGAACTGTGAAGGTTTAGACTTTTTCTCTTCACCTAAAGCAGAGTAAAATTTTAACTAACATGTTAGAAATTGTTGTAAACGACAGTGCTGTGAGACCTATTTCATATAAGGCATTAAAGGAGAAGCTTCAGTTACTTCTGTAGGTTAATCTTAACTAAATGATATCAAGCTCATTTGGAAAAAACTACATCATCTTTACCTTCATTATATATTTACATCAGTTCTGTAAGGTCTCTCTTTAGAGTAGGTGTTATTCTTGTATTGGCCATATGTTTGAATTATCAAATTAAGCATTAAACTCTTTTCATACGACTCCCTTTTAAAAGTCCAGCGATGCAGAGTGCAGGTCTCTCTCAGTAGTGAACAACTATAATACATTAGCAATGTAAACAATAGTAACAACATGAGCAATGTCGATGGCTGTGTCTTGTTCAGACATTGGTGATTTCAACACTCTTGTAGGTGTGCATCGGGCTGCCTTTGGCCCGAGGGATGGCCTGAACTCTGGCCTCTCTGGGCAGAGAGCCGCAGCTGCCGTGGAAGCCCAGACCTCGCTCCGCCGAGTGGCTGTTTGCACGTAACCTCAGCGGACTCTGAAACATTTTAAAAAAGGCATAAAACAGAAAGTGCAGTTTCCTTTTCAGACTCTGAATCTCTCATGACACATTGATGTTTAAGTTAAATATTATTTGACTTTTGACTTTGCCTGGAAAATGTGTGCAGCTGTCCTTTTGCTTTTTATGTGCGAGAGAAGATTGTAGCACCACAAACCTACACTCTACACACAGCACATCAGCCTTTAATTTACAGGTGAAATTGAGATGTAGGAAGAAGAAGGGTATGCAACAAAGATACCCAGCCAGAATCGAATGTGCAACACTCTTAGAAAGTTATATGCATAAATATATGTTTTCAAAAATGTTTGGTAATGTTTGATAAATCAGTATCAACAGCTAGCCAATGTGGCTCTGGCACATAGCAACAACTGGCTCTATAATCCGCTCCTCACTGACCCTTTGTGAAAATGTATTTTGTAACAAGTGCAAATGTTGAGAAACAGTATGACATGTTCCGGTGATCAGAATTGAAATGATACCTTGACTGATCTTCTCATGGACACTCTCTCCTCAGCAAAGCGATTCACAGCCACGGGTGAAGAGGAACCGACAACCTCGCTGCCCTGCTCTGCACCGCTGTGAACGCATGACATCACAAGACATGTTAGTCTATGTGTCTGATGTTAAATGTTAATTCTTAGATGACCATATCAGAACAAAATCACTTGTTTGAAGGAACAGGAAGGTGTTTGACGAGAGTAAAGGGGTTGTAATCGACCTGTGAGGGACGGCAAGGGATTTCATCTCTTCATAGAGATGCCGATGCAGCATGTGTTTGTTGCTGGGAATCCCGAGGGCTTTGGCCATGGCGTCTGTGTCAAAGGACGGATCCAGAGCCATCACAGCTCCATGAATCCCTTTACCCTGAAGATTGTCTGCAAACTCCTGAAGAGCACAACACAGAGGCAGCTGAGAAAAAAGGAAGTCAGACTTTTTTATGCCATCCAGCTAAAAAAAATCATATTGGAACCAAAATCAATCACAATGGCAATTTGAGGCAAATTACACTCATGGTTAGCCTTAGAAAAATCACTTACTCAGGCAGCAGATTTTTAGTAATAATCATATAATAACAATAAAATTAATATCAAACTCACTGAAAACTGAAGACTTATAAACTATCAGTCATCATGAATCCAAAAAACAACTGTATAATATTTTCTTAGGCTTTTATGCATGCATGACTTATATTCTCCTGAATGTTTTCAGTACTAGCGAGGCACCAAAGCACTGAAGCTGTCCATATTTTGGAGGGGATCCTAGAAACTAGTTAGTGTTATTGTCTTAAAATCCATACCAAAAATCTCCTGTGGAAAGGGAAACATGGTCACTGACCTCCCACCTACCTTGAGGTCTATGTCTCTGACCCACTTCATTACTCTGTGACATGTCCAAACAATGGGATCCCTGTCTTGGTGCTCACATTTTGCACGCCGTGCCTGCAGGGCCTGCAGAAAAAGGCAACACATAGATAAGTGAAGAGGCAGGTATGTGGAACAGAGTCAGGTCAAAGAAGAATGAGAGCCAGCTGAGATAGCACAGCAGCAAGAGAGCAGTGAAGTAAAACCATGACAGCTGAAAAGACTTTACTCACTATAAAAAAACCTTTTCATGATCACCTCATGTCAATCTATGGTCTGACCTCTTTATCAAAACTGAGCATCTGCAGGAGCTGGATTGCCAGGAGTAGACTGGTCTGGTGGTTCTGGTCGCTGATGTTGAGGAATCTCTCCAGGTCTCTGCGGCTCAGAGAGTTCAGCACCCGCCCGTCCACTAAATGAGTCTGGAAGGTCTGGGAGTACTGAGGCAACCCCACGTCACTGAGCCAAGATGTTGAAACCCAGTGATGGTCCATCTCGGATGCTTTTGATAATCTAGAAGATGAGGAGACATCATGGATCAGTAGTGATGGAGGAGGTAAAGTTAGCAATATCACAGTGCAAAAAAAGTTTATTTGGAATTATGTGAGGAAAACTACTTGAGAGATGTAAGTGTGGATGATTTTAAGCATTTTATCTGCTTTTTTCAGAAAAATTGATAACATTCTTCACCCTCATCACATTTCCTATTCAAGTTTTAATCTGCAAAGTAACTAGAGCTGTCAAATAGATGTTGTACAATAAAAAATACAATATTTCCATCTGTATTGTAGTTTTCTACACAGTGTTGCTTTAAATACACTACTCAAGTAACTGCACTTCATTACCTTCTGCTACCACTGCCAGTCACTCTAAAAAGTACTAACCTCAGTCAAACAGGTAACTATTTCTTCAGTGTTTTACTGGTGGTTGCTCACCCTTGGTCTCCTTCGGCTCTCCTGTAATCCTCAATGGCCAGTCTCAGTTTCCTGCGATGAATGGGGTTACTGATACCCAGACCCAGCTCTAAATCCTCATCTGTCAGCCCGAGCAGCACCTTAAGAGCAGAGTTAAGATCTTTAACAAAGAAGAAGAGCATCTAAATATGCACATCTGCAAAAAAAGCATGCCCTACTCTGGAATAGAGAGCAAACAAACAGCAGTAGAACCACTTGTACTAAAGGTGTACCTTGCCACTTTTGACGTTTTCAGAGCAGGCTCGCATGTACATGGGCATTCCCATGACAACCTCCAGCCAGGCCTGGACTGCACCTGCCCTCCACATTGACATGCATGTGTTTCGAGTGAGCTCCGCCTGCTGGAGGCGGTCCAGCTGCTCCTCTCCGTCAGACAGGCTCTGCTGTGTGAGGCTGTCAGAGTCTGGATTGGTCAGGAGAAGTTATGGTGTGGCATACAGGAGGGGGTTCAGGGTCAGAGGGATACGGCAATCAAAAAAAAGACTCTTTTGGAGGACAGATTAACATCAGAATCAGGGGGTGACTGTTTAAAAATACGCCTCCACATCAGTGTGGAACAATGTGTCGCAAAAAACTGGATGTGGCATCAAAATATCAGAATCTCCTTTTTATATCAGAAACAGAAATATGACTTCTTTTTGTTTCCTGATTCCAATCAAATCATTTCCCATTTTAGCGGATGAAAAGTAGTTTCAGCCTTTTATGTCCAATACTGACCTAAAGCTTTTTTAAAATTGCACAATATGGCCACCAGATGGAGCCAAAATAATTCACTAAGAATAACTCCCTTACTGTAAATGTAAATGAACTGTGCTGAGTACAGAAATAGCAATCAAAGTTTATATTTTTAAAAGATAAATGAAACTACATGACTGAGTGCATCTAAACCTTGAATGGTTTTTAAAAAATCAGTAGATAAAACAATCCATTTAATCCTGGTGAGAGTGTGGTAGTTTAGTCAGCTCTAAAACTACAATACCGTGTTTAGTACAGCTGTTAAAATATTTTAGTTGCTATCTGATGATTATGAGGGGACTTAAAACCATTAGGATAATGTATTAGAGACACAGGGATTATTCATAAAACATCATGCTCCCGCCCATTAACCGCTCATCTCAACAACAGGGAAACACTGATTTCATACTGAACCGACGAATCCAGGATGAACTCTGCGTGTTTACCTGATTCGTCCTCACATGCTGCATGCAAAGTCCACCATCTCTTTCAAAACAAGTTTCCACAAAAATGACACAAAAACTTGATTTTTTTTTCCAATGGACCTAAGTGATATGAATAATCCCCAGAGTGCAGAAACAGACAGCTGGTAATCACAGATGAGGAGTTACTCACTGGCAGGAGAGAGTTGCCATTAGAAAATGGCAGGAGGAGAGGGAGAGACACGTTAGACTGGGACACAAGAACAAGATTACTCATGGAACAGAAAACTGCCACATAGGATGTATTCAGTTACTAGTTTTATTTTTAAAATAAGATTTCATTTCAATTATAATTCATTTTGAAAATGCTAAAATCTCCTCGACATCTGGCTGCAACAGCTGCAGCAGATAAATATTTGAAGTTAACTCTTGTTTGCCTTTTTTTTTTTCCTTAAATAAAATACTTCAATAGATTTAATCTTTTTATGGAACATCTCCTAAATTACAAAGCATTTACTGTAACATAGATTTATTAGAGCCACATTTGCAAGAAAATGAGGAGGGATTCTATAGAAAGCAAAAACAAAAACAGGAAAAAAAAGAAAAAAAAATCATTAAAAAGGGACCGTGCATTCATAATGCAAGGAGAAATAACTTGGAAAAAGGGGAAAAGGCAACACGGGAGTGACACAGGATTGTGGAGATTATTAATTCGCTTGGTAATGAATGGACATCTAATCAAAGCAACACAGAGGGATCATGCATGTGTGTATGCACATTCCTTTGTCACATGTTGGCACATGTTAGAGAGCTCTCAGTAAGAAATGAGTCAGACATAAACAATGTTACAAGGCTAGTGCGCTAACAGTGACAGAATGATATGCAGATTTTTCTAAAGATGAGTGTTTAACCTTTGGCACTTGCACATGGTTGAGACAGCAGACGAGAGGTGGGCCTGAATATGCATCACTGATAATATTATTTCTGTGCATTCAGGTCTGTGCAATTATGTTTTTAAGCAAGACTGACGCAAAAAAAAACTTGTTGGCCAGTCGTTAATTATAGTAACTGAGGATAAAATCTTTTAGCATAAAATAGATGAGGAGGTCTTCCTAGAAAAACTACCTGCTGCCCACATCGTAATGTCTTTTATCAGCAAATACTGTGAGAAAGCATTTATAAAATAAACATAATAGCAAAGTTCTATTTTTAGCATCTGCAAACAATTTGAAAAAACAAAATTTGGCCATTTAAATTGCAAGAGATCTGGTTTTTTTTAAGCTGATAAGATAATATCTCCTCTGTCGTTATAAAAAAAATGGGCAAAGTAAGAAAAATACGAAAGAAAAACTTGGAAATCAATGTCGCAAAGCATAAAAGCAACTGTTAAGTAACAAAAGCCTTATGACATTGACAGTAAAAACACTAGCTTCACAATAACTCCTATTTACATATGAACAGCAGTCCTTCAAGTCTCCAGTTATAAAAAACATAAAACATTAAGACATTTGAAAGATAATACAGCATAAACATGTCTACACATTATAATAACCCCATGTATATATATTTATATGCATGTAAACATATATACATATGCATACATGTATATCTATAAATATATATCTAATTTACAAACATACAATTTAAGGGCAATGTACTGTACATTTATGGAGATAGCAGTCTCTTTTAGGCTTTTCTTTTTAAAATTTACCTCCCTCCAGACAAACCCACACTTAACACCCTTTACACACAGTTAAAGCCAGGTGAATGTCCTCACACAGTTTTACACACTCACACGCACACACTCACACTCTCAGCATCACCAGTCGGCATCCTCCTCTATATAATAATCAGGGGTGGCTGTACCATCAAAGAGGCCAGGGTCCAGTGACTTGCGCTGCTTGCCCCGGGCGAACACCCGTGACAGGGATCCCAGAGTCATCTTCTCCTTCTTCTTCTTACGCTTCTGGTCCTCCAGGTCCTCCATAGACTGAACAAGGCAGAGGAGACAGGAAACTTCAGTTTGTTCTCTCACACAGCTGAGTTAAAGCCGTAGTTTGACATTTTGGAAAACTCGCTGATTCGGTTTCTTTCTTTCTTAGATTTAGGAGAGGATTGATGCTTGTCATGTCTGTGCAGTAAATATAATGGCACTTCTATCAGCTGGTTTGCTTCTTTTTTAACACAACTTGTTAAAGGAATGTTGCTCTGTTATTGTGCTTCCTTGTTTGTTTTTTTTACAAAAGTTTTACAGTGTTAAGTGTGAAATCTCACTAGCAAGAGATTCAAAACAGCTTGCAGCACTTAGCAGTTAACTAAAAAAAGAGGAGCGGCGAACAAAAATGTTCTGCAACTTGAGAAGACAACAAGGTCTGGGAGCTCTTCTTAAAGCACAGACAACACTTAGAATAATTGATTCACTATGCTGGGCCATGGTTATTATTAAGAAAGCGTTTTCTCACATATATACTATATGTCACACTAAATGCTGACCCGACTGAGTTTCACATCACACAAGTCATGCCTCCTTCTGTTCAATAATGTCTGTACGCTATCTACAGTTGTACACTGAAGGGGCATAATGATCTACTCCAAATAAAGCCTCCAGCTCTGTAAAAATCTGGATCCACAATGGGTGTAAATATGTTAAAACTCAAAAATCAAGCCTATTTTGTTGAATGTAAAGAAATGTGTAAAAGCTCTTGTTTCCCTCCTACACAAGGAGCAGCACATTCAGACTTGAAAAGACACACTACGGTGCTTCATTGTCTGTTTTTATTGTCTCTCTTTATTTTCCTTTTTTCAGGTTTTTGTGGTCAATTTGGTGTTTGTGTCTGTAGTCATTTACAATGAGGAATGTGTACACTCAGATTGTTCTGCGGTTCTGGTCCATGGGCTCTTGGCCTTTATCTTTTAGAGCCATCCACTAATCCGTGGGCCATATCTTGTTTGTTTAATGGTTGTTTCAAGTCTTTATGCTAAGCTAGGCTGACCAAGGCTGACTTGCTACTGGCTGCAGCCTCATATTTAGCAAACAGATTTAAAAATTACCCCAATCCTCTCATGTACGTATTGCATGTTCCAAAATGTAAAACTATTGCTTTTGAAGTGAGTGAAAAACAAAATAACATCACCAGTGCCACCAAGCAGGCAGGCTGACACCCAACAGGCCCACAGAACAGAGGGACAGACTCAGACAGGAGGGGACAGAGATTAGGGTGCTACTTATAGAAAAGTGTGGAGGTGTGATTACTTGGTCGGGGGGGCCAGGCAGCTCTTACATTGCAGAGGGAGTGGGTCCGGTGACGAGGTGAGTTGATGTCGCTGGGTGTGGACGAGCGATCCCCGTCTGCTGCAGAGGCATCAGAAATGACAGAGGGCTGGCGAGAGTGGCAGGGGCTGATCCTGACCACAGCTTGACGTACCACACACACCACACACACACCACACACACACACACACACACAGTACGTATCCACACAGGTGGAGAAAATTCCCATGGTTAGCATGGAAAAACCACAAGAAAACCCTCTGTTAGTATACTGAGTGTGTGAAAGAAACACCAAGCAGCAGCACGGAGACTGAGAGGCAGAGCAGATGAGGGAACCTACCCTGTCTGTCGGTGGTGTGTCCGTGGTAGAGGGTCTGTTGGCTCTGACGGATGGCGGCGGTGAGCGGCAGGTCGGCCTGCATCACCCACTCTTGGCTCCCGTTCACTACTGGCTCTGTGGGCATGGCCAGCGAGTGACGCTTCGGTACGTCTTTCGTCAGGGTGGCCAGGGACTGCTTCGCCTGGGAGACGCACAAAAAAACAGTAAAAGAAAAAGTAAAGTGTGAACAAAAGTAGGCTAGATTTTATTTTGAGTCAACCCCGCATCCGCTGTTCTGCTGCTGTAAATACTCACTAGGCTACAAAATGTGTATTAATATGCCACTGAAATAGGTCCCAACAAAATCACTGTTTACTGCTGGTTGAGTGATGCTTCTACAAACTACAGAGTCCTGCTGTTTCAGCACTTTAATTAGCTTTTATATAAGCTATATTTTTCACCCTACTTATAGAGTATTTGGAAATGAACAAACAAATATTTGCTTTGGTGCTTCATGGGATTGTTGACAGAAAATAAAACTGATAACCAATAGCTTTACCGGTCTGAAATAGCCAACAGCCAGTTAATTTAAACAACTTTTAAAAAAAAATGTATTTGTTAAAATACACCTATTTGATGTTTTAGTGTTGGAAACCTCTGAAAAGGCATCAATAGACATTAATTTAATTGTAGAGGAAGCAGGTGTAAACAATAAGATTAAAAGAAAAGAAGAGAGAAGTGGAGAACAGGTGAGGGAAAAAAGAAGGGAAGAGAAATCTGGAGGGAGGAGAGGAGAGCAGAAAGAACGTGGAGATATATTTTGTGGCTCGGTTGCCTGACAGTGATGCAGCTCTGGCACTGATGTACCAACAAATCTGATCTGTGATGCAGCTTGATGTGAGGATCTGTGGGTGGTTGTGACTTGCCGAGGGAGGAGAGAGATTAATGACACATAGACTGACAACTGCACCTCCGAGGGACCGACACAGCAACACAGAAAAAAAAGGCATGATTTTTTTTTTTTTTCCTGAGCCTGGAGGAATTAATGCTTTGAGAGAGAGAGAGAGAGAGAGAGAGAGAAGGGATGAGGATACACAGCTGAGCGGCTTATTGCGTGTGTTTGAACTGATAGGAATACACGTCAGGATTGTAAACCCACACCTTGTTAGCATTTATGACACACACACACACGCACCAGATAACGATGCCAAGGTGACACCATTGTGCTCGTGTTAATTCAACAAAGTTGTGGCTGCGTCTGTGTTGTGAGATGACTCACCATGGTGAGCTCGGCCTCCAGTTCTTTGACCCTGTTCTCCTTCATGTCCATCTGAGTACGCAGGATGTTGGCCTGTTCTGTGGCTTCTTTGGTCTGCCTCCTCAGGTCCCACTTCTCCCTCTCCAGCATGTCCTTCTCCTTTGCCAGGGCTTTCACTGCATCCTCACTCTCCTGAGGAACACACACACACACACACAAACAAAGACATGACTAATCCCTGCCAAACTCACTCTGAGTCATGAATGGAGCTTCACACTTGAGTCAAGGAGCGTTTCACAGCCACATTCTGTTTAAAATCTATTTTAAATCTGTAATTATTTTCAAAGATGGAAACACGATGAAACAAATTACTTCAGTGATGAAAGAAACTTGTGTGGCAATATTAGATATAGATGATAGACATTGGATTTTTGAGCTTAATGTTTTATCAATATTTTCAAAAAAATCAAATCAGACAGAAAAGCAGACAGTCCTTTTTTCCGCATCCCTTAAAATTTGGTTTTTTGTGAAGAACAGTGAATAACAGGTGCTAAATGTAAGTTTTCTCTGCTGTTGAACAAAGTTTCCTGTCAGATGTCTGTATTGTGACAGCAGCTGTTCATCAGGAGCCAAGAGCACGAGAATAGCAGCAGGAGACATGATGAACTGGGGCTAGCTTATTAGCATGCTGACTTCAGTAGAAGAAAAAAAAGTGATAGAAATAGAGGCAAAACGAATATTAAAATTGGGTGTTTTTAAACTTCTGGAGGCACGAATCAGGGAATAAAATTTGTTCTAAAGTGATAGAGCTGTTACTGCAAACTTTGGCAATGTAGCAACAGCAAAAACTTACAAACAGCACCTTTAAAATCCCACTTTTTATCATTTATGACTATCATAACAGTGTTTTTAAAAAAGCATTTAAAATACACTATGATGTGTTCGAGTAAAAAGAAAAGACATTTTCAAAGGTTTCATAATGTACAGCATTACTCAACAATTCTAACATTTCCTAAGACATATTTTATATTATTACAGTGTGTTTTACAGTATTTGTTTAAACACCAGCGTCCATGTATGGCTGCACACAGGGGGAGTTGTATTTGTTAACATAACACATATATTTGTTTACAGCAATATTACAGTGTTACAAACTTTTGATTAACTATTCAAATACTCCTTTTTCTTTGGTGGTAAAACTCTGTAATGGAGACACTGTTTCTTAATTACTGCAAACATGCCTTTGGCTTTTCTGCACTGACATTTCTTGCGGGCTGACATACACACAGATGAAGACATATCTGCATCAGGCTGATCAGTCGGCTGGGTGGTTGTTACCTTTCGGTGTTGGTCGTAGTTACGTATGAATTCTCGCAGCTGCTCCTCTCTGCTCTCCAGTGTTGTGTACAGCTGCTGCATCTGACTCACCAAATCTGCCTTCTCCACTTTTAGACGCTTACGGTCAGCTTTCATCGCTGCAACACACAGACACACACATCCACACACTGAGCAGCACATACATGTGTAACACAAGGAGCATTTTAACAGGCAAGTCTTCTGTCAAACTGAGCAAAACCAAAAATAAGTCAGTGAGAGGAGAAGATTTGCCATTGCAGCAGATAGCCACCAGGTGTCACTGTGTCTTCTGGTAAGGAGACACTGCAGCTGGTGTTTTTTTTTTTGTTTTTTTTCTCAGAGACAATGATGTAATCATCTCAAAAGATAAGTGACACAGTGGCACTAATTCATTCATACATTGAACTGTTTCTGCTGGCGTGGAGTTTCTGTCGACTCATTCCTTGAGAAGACCTTTGGATCTGATTGGTATCGGCTCCATTTTCACACAGAGATAACTCAACCAACTGTGATGCAACTGGTAGCAGTCATTTGCAAGCAGAAAAACAGTAGAAATGCTTTGCCGGGTACTCTGTGCTCAACACTGAGACCGGACTGGAACCTGTAATTTCGTAACTGCGCTCAGGAAGCATTCCTTCTGTCAACGTTCAGCCTCTTCATGTTTTACACTCAGCATTCAAACCTGTTTTGCAGCAGTTACACAACAGTCTCAAAGCTTGCCGTTAACCACCTGCGTCTCTCAGAGCAGAACACAGCGCCACACAAAGCCGTAGTGTTTAACTAAACTGAATGAACAATTGCCTTTTTTCTGTTCTCTTCTGTTTTTTGTTGCCTTTATCTTTAACAAAGAACTGACTTTTTTTTTTTTCTCCTCTCACAAAGATGGGAACTGTTTGGTTGCGTATTGGCCGGTTTTATTTATATATAAAAAAATAAAAACAATTAGAAAATACATCATCGGCACTGTATTCCTGTCTTTAATCAATACATCATTAATATTTCAAAGTAAAGCCTCTATGTCATGATTGATGGATGTTAATTAAAATGAAGCTAAACTGGAGTCTACTTGGCTGCTCATCAGGAGCTACACCCATTCCTGAGGCTGAATAATGTCTAAACACATCCACACAAACTGTATCTGATCTGTGTGGCAATTACACTGTTTCCATTTTTGAGCTCACATTTCACAACTTTGGCACACAGGGGTTTTACACCTGCGGGTCACAAATATACCCTTTTGATTTTTGAGACATTTCCACACAGAATCAACCTTTTACTGGCACATCTGTTCAGTTTGCTTTCTGAAAGTAACACACAGTTGGCTAATGTCATATGAATTAAACCTCAAGTACACACAATTACGATGATGTGATGTAGAGGATAAGGTTGGTAAATTTATCTTGATAGCAAAGATCTTTATATGCTTAACAAAGCTGCTGGTATTTTGTTACTCAGTGTTAAAACTTACTTAACTTCCCAAAGTTATGTAAGCCTGAGGGAAGGAAAGCAGGTTTGTGATATTCTTCAGTGTTCTGTGTAAAAACATCATATTTTTTTTTAGATATCCTTCTTCCAATGTACATACACTCAGAAAGTCAACTGGGTCAATTGTTTTATTTCCAGATGCCAGCAGTAATAAAAATGTGAGTAATAAGTTTGCTTACATAGTTGTGGCTGCGTTCATCGGATGATTCATACTTTATTTTTCTGATAACATTCTGATGAACTGAATCAGCATAACGTGGAAGGGCGAGATACTTCAAAACAGTGAGTCTGATATTATTTGTGTTTGGACTGCTCGACGGTTACTGAATGCAGACAAATCAGATAGGAGGACGATTGAAGGAAGCAGACATTTTTGACATTTTTGTATTTTATCTTTCGTATGGAGAGTATGAAAATATAACTTTGAGAACATTTTGGATTCTTTATAAAACTTTAGTTTTAGTCAGTTTCTGGCTCTTGTCTTTATTTCTTCTGTATAGAATTATTTCAAGTGCTTACATGCGATTTGACAGTATGTAGAAGGACATTAAAGGTTATAATAGATCTTTTCCTTCAGATTTAGCAGTGTGATGTGATGTGAAAAGAGGTGGTGTTTTGATGTTTGATATAAAGCTGTGTCTTACAATCCCCCTGTTGTACAAGCTCAACAGGACAGAAATAAAGTAAGTGACTGATAATATCTCTTTGGAGAAATTAGACTTAGAAGGGTAAAACTTTCCACTAAAAGCTCAGACAGCTGTATTTGCTGTACTGTTTGATGTAGTTGTTTGACAGAAGGGAGTCTGCTGGATTAGGTCTGTGATGATGCCTGACCTTGTAAGGCCTCCTTGGCACGGTCCAGCTCCTGCTCCTTGTCACCCAGCTGCACACGGAGCTCTGTGGCTGAAAGCAGATTGGCGGAGCAGCCTCCCTGGGTCTCCTCCAGGTCCTTACTCAACATGTCCTTCATTTGCCTGAGCAGGTGGACCTCCTCCTGAAGCTGAGCAACCTCCTCACGCAACAACACTGAGGGAGAAAGAGAGAGAGAGAGAGACGGTTTGGGAAATTTAGAGCATGCAGACCAGGAATGAGGAACCTGACAGCGCAAAGGGAGATAAAGAAACAGGAAAAAAAGACACAAAAACAGACAAAAAATACTGAAACAGGAAATGCTGGGAGTAGTATTAACATCTGGGATTAAAGAGAGAAGGTGTGATTATGCGGCACATGATAAATCAACACATCAAACCATCTACAGACTCACAGCTCCCTTTAGCTGTGGCCGCTGGTGTTAAGGTACTCCAGATAAATACTGAGTGACAGACTGCGGTGAGGGTGGTGGGTAAGTGAGAGACAGCAGTCTGATAAGACTTAATAAAATATCAGCAACACACACACTCGAGTTGTGCTCCTCAGCGCTGTGTTTTCCATCCGCTGTTAAAACACCTCCCAAGCCTCGGGGCAATCAAACAGGAGCCTGAAGCTCAGGAGAAGTCAGCGAACTGAGGAGTGAACTAACGGACAGGATGAGGACAGAAAGATGAAATGGATTGAGGGTATTTTTTAGTCCGGCGAGGAAAAATCTGTCATAATGATTTATTTTGCACATGTAGGGGCATGAGGTCTGTCACAGAAGGATGAAGACTGTTCATAAGAACAGAAGCAAAAGTGAGATGGAAGCAGCCGCAACATTCAACTGGACTGTAAAACCTGCAGTCACTGATGTTAAATTTGCAATTCAACAACAATTCAAAACCTTTCATGATACCTCAGTATGGAAAAGCACAATATAGATAACACATAAGAGATTGTACAAGTGGATTAGTAGAAAATGAGTCACCAACTATTCCCATTGACAGTTACTGAAAGTCTTTTACCAGCCTCTCAAATATGAGGATTAGCTTGTCTTTCTGACTCTAAATATAAAATCTAGACCAGTTTTTAGATTGCTTATGAGGAATTTTGAGATTTGCAAATTTGTGATTGACATTTCCCACCCTATTCCAGCATTTTACAGCAAAAACAGTCAATCAGTTATTTGGCGTTGGGCCGACAAATAAAAAAAACATTCCATCCCTACAGCCTCGCTGCTAGCATGGCTGAAGAAAAGGAGCCTTTAATTTAATGCAGATCACTATGAGTGTGCATAGAACTTAGTGTGTGTTAGCGTGCATGTGTGTGTGTGTGTGTGTGACTCAGAGAGAAAAAGAAGGTCTCTGCAGGCCTGCAGCCAGTCACTGTGGGGCTGCGGCAGCTCCGATAAGAGAGGAAGGGACAGTCCATCGGTCTCTGTCGACTCGGGACTATGGAGACGCATCAGGCAGCTCTGTGCTGCATGTGACAAAAAGAGTTTGTTTCCCTGAGAGAGCAATCTTTCACAGCCTTCCTCCTTCTTGCAGCCTAAATCCGCTTATTCATCTGTTTACCTACAGGCTCTCCTATATTTGTCGCAGAGGAGCCCAGCTGCTGCATTCGCTGCCACTGGACAGAATTGTGCGTTTTTTTTTTTTTTGAGGTGCTTTGCAATGTTCGGCTGAATCTTCACCTCCACACAGGCTGTTATAAATGATGAGGAACAGTAATTTTAAGGTTTACGCTCTTGTTGTTTGCTGTCAACTTCAAGGGCACAGCAGCTGTGTTATGCAGAGAATTTGTCACTTACAGTAATTTTCAAATGAGCAAATCTGAATCTTCCTCCTTTCTTACACAGAATCTATGAATATATTAGCAGATTAGTGTCCTGCAGTATCATCCATATAGCAGTGTGTCATATTTATTCTACTGTTAGTCAGTTTAAAACAGTTAAAAATTGCATCATGATGAGTTTCCATGGCATATTTACTGGAACATCTTTAAAAACAGAGAAATCAGGGACATACTTGTAATCTTAGCGAAAGAAATTCTTCAAAATCCAATTTGCATTAATTCCCAGCATTACTCAACAACATACACAGACTCATAAAAATGTAACAAAATGCACTCACACAGTTTTTTTTCCCTGTCAGTTTTTTTTTGTACTCAAACTTGGGGTGAAATCAGTCAAGAAAACTTCCTGAGATCTTCCCATATTATGTCTGAATAATGTGTAAATCAGCAAAAGAGCTTCTTCTCTGCACACTGACAAGAGTCACAGCTGCGTCAGTGACACTGACTGGCACAAACCATGAACCTTTAGATAATTCAGCTCCACTTACATTTTTTCATGCGATCTGAAAAGCCATTTAAACTGACATTGGTCATATAGACCGTACAATGCACTCAGTGTGACATTATAACTCGGGCTCTTTCAGCTCTGACCCCTGAGTGGCTGAGCAGTGAGCTTGGCCGAGCTATAGAGTCTTCCCACAGAAGAAGAGAGCCCACTCCTCTTCTTCTTCTTCTTCTTATTCAGCAGCAGCCCATTCAATTAACTTCCCATCCAAGCCTCCCATTAGAGTGTCTATCAAAGCCAGAAGGACCAGGCCATCACTCCCTGTCCCTTTTTCCCTCAACATAGCAGAGCTGTTATAAGTCAGCACACACACACACACACACATACACACACAAACAGAGAGAGCGAGGTGTGCTCAGTAGCTGTTGGCTCATGATTAAGCTTGAAAGAAAGCAGAGGTATCTTTTTTTTTCTGCTCAGGAGGGTGAAGTGGTGGCAGGAAAAACCTGAACTAGTCCTCTATGAAGCACATGCAGGATTAAAGTGAGCTCATTTATATGCATGAATGATCAAAAATGCTTAAAGTGAGCTGGGCTGGAATATTGAGTATGGATGAGAAGATAAATTTAAAGTCAAAGCTTTTGTCGCAAAAACCCCAATTTTATTTAAAAATCGGTTTTTAATTAACTATTCTCAGTGTATTTAAATTGGACTCTGACTTCATTGGCTCTCATCATTCAACAATCACTTTCCAATTTTACAGCAAGTGAACTGACAAAGTCCTCGCAAGCTTCATTCAGTTGGTTTGCCTGAACTGAACCACTGATGGTGTTTCCTGCATTCAGCTCATTCAGCTCATTTGGTATTTTAGGCTTTATAGACCACGATGCCATCTGTCTCATGTTTATTCAGCATTTAAAAGCTCAAATTATTTATTCAGCTAAATAAAAATCAATTTGTTTCATACTGTCCTCTAGCTATGCTCTGGGCTGCAGCTAATGACATATTGTCATTGACTGATGTGCAGATCTTGTTTCAGTTAATTAGTCAATTGCTTTCAGAAAATTTTCAAAAATGTTCAAAGTAAAGTCTTTAGATGTATTGCTTTGTCCAACTGGCAGTTGAAAACCCAGTTGTGTTCTGTTCATTAAGACATAAAATAGGAAAAACAGTAAAATATTCACAATTAAGAAGCTTTGATGGGGAATATTTTGCAATATTGGTTTATAAAATCAAATCTCAGACACACATATCTCTTAATTACTCCGAACCTGCATGACTAGACACGTCTGTGAAAAAAAAAAAAAGATTTTTTTTTGTATTTTGGATGAACTAATTTCCTATGAAACATAATGAAAAACATTGGTTCAATGGACCAGAGTCTATTTGAAAGCAAAAACCATGAAAACAATTTGGGATGATTGAGGGTGTCAAAAGTCTCTGCAGTGACGGCAGCCAACTGTTCTGCCCCGGAGGATTTAAGATGTGCATGGTTGTCACTTTTTTCACCTCAGTCTCCCCTGATGGTTCAAATCTGTGTAATTTTAGTTAGTACAGTGGTTCTGCTCAGCTATTTCCATCCAAGTCAGAGCCAGAGGCGATGATGCTGCCTTTCCCTCTGCTCAAATCTCTCAGGTACAGTTGCTGATAATTGGATAACAAGGTCATTCACTCTTTCAAATCCATATGACTGCATGCAGACATGCAGCGCTGTCATGGCTGTCTTCTTAAGACAATGGTTTTGATAAAAGACTTCTGCAATCAACCTCATCATATTAACACTGTCCTGCATGAGGAATCCAGAGCATAACGATGAAAATTATGAAATACCTGCTGAACCTTTATAAGGCTTTGACAAATGATCAAACCAAGGCCTTTATAAAACAGCTGCTTTAACTCTCTCCTCTCAGGGTCGTTTGCTGACAGATCTCATTTCATATTCTATATAACCTGCCCATTTACATATGCTGCCGCTCTGTGACAGACAGGTCAAGGTGGGACGTTGGGGATGTTTGAGCTGGTTTAACAGCTTTAGCTACCGTGAAACAAACACGTTAGCGAGCTGACGTTCAAAATACGACGATGAAAGCAGTTTGCAACGACACGGTCAAAGGCATCACCATGTTTGATCCTGCATGATCTCCAATGAGCTTGTGCTGCACACCACATGGACAACAAAACGGGGATTTTCCTCTGGAGGATTAGTATTGAACATTATTGTAATCAGTACTCTAGTTTAAATATAGGACAGCATTCAGATGTAGAGCCTGAAGGAGTTTTGTTTGCTCCTGCAGGCTTGTCACTGTCTCCTTCTTCCCTGTTGACTCCCGTGGTATTGCTGCAGAGCTATAATATGCTATGCTATATGAGGAGCTGTGTGCACATGTGGGGGATGTTCAGAGGAATCGGTGCTAAAGGATGAAAACAGTAATGGCTCTCTACAGTTAGTGCTGAGAGGTTTCTTGCTGTAGCTTTGCAGTGGGTGGAGCTCATACAGCAGGACATCAAAGTAGTAACATTTAATGGCACATTTCTTACACAAATTACTGTCACTGTGGCAAATAATTACATCTGTAGACATAGAGCTATATCAAAGTTTTTCTTTAAATAATATTACAAGCAATGTGACAAACGTTCACTGAGGAAGAAACAGCAATACAACAAAAGCTTTCCTGTAACTTGCTGATATGAGCGGAGCTGTTTTGAAGCAACAAGGAAAGTCTTTAAAATGCTTAATGAAAGCCTCCGCTTAATTCTTTCATAACCTCCTCTTACTGATAAATTTGAATGAAAACATCAAATAAAAGTGTGTCTCGTTCCGAGGCTTCCTGTGTAATGGAAAGCATTACATTAGGTTTTAACTGCAATGCAGTTGAATGTGTTGACTCAAACGGAGGGAAGTTAGCGAGCACCAAGTCTCTGTAACCTCATGTGAGCTAATTGATTTGTTAAATGATGACTACTGGAACAAAGAAGCTCCTTTTTAAGTTTACCTCAATGACACATAAGATCACACCTTCCTAATTTTCATTCCTCAATGACTAATTTCTTCTCTAAGATGGTTTTACATGAAATTCCTGCTCTACTGTGTCATGAATTATCATGACTCAATCCAGTGCATTTTTTCATCAAAAGTAAAAGTCCTGCAGCATTAAACTGATGTAACTCTCCATCTTGAGTTTTGCACAGAGAGATCACAGTTAAAGACGTACAAATCAACACTAATAAAAATATATCAACAACTGCTGCAGAAAAGCTCATTACAGTTTCTTCTCTAGACTCTTACAAGCTTTAAAAATAAGATTTAGTTCTTGTTAATTAAACAGCATCTTAGCTGAATGATTACAAGCACCAGGAGACCCAAAGACCAACAAATGCACTATTTTAATCTGCATATCTATATTGAGTATTGCATATTAGATTGCTCTGCAATTACATTTGCAGGTTAAACACAGTTTTACTTGATGGGTTAAGCATCTATCAGCTACTTAAGTGGGAAAACCAATCAAGGTTAAATGTTTGGTAATTTATCAAATTCAGACTTCATGTTACTCAGAGGACGGTGCAGATAAAAAGCTGCTCTTCTACTACATTTAACTTCTGTGCAGTTTTTAAATTAGACACATGAAGCCAAACACTGGCTTTGGCATCACATATCTAATATTGTGTAATCAATTATGAGCATATCATTATATCAGGCTGTGCAGTGCAGTGAGCTGTTTTTCCTGTTGTTGCTGGATAACTTGATTTGTGTTTTTTTTCTGAGTGTGTGTGTGGTGTGTGTGTTTGTGTGTGTGTGTGTGTGTGTGTGCTCAATGCTGGCCATTTCTGCACTGTATTATGAGAGGAGCATATGTCTGCTGAGTTCTGGCCTCCACTAATTACAGCATAAAGATCAGTTGAGATTGCTCTGGGACAAGGCAGCAGTCTGCTCCAGCTCTTGATTAAACCCATCACACAGGTAACATTGTAGCCTTGACAGGCAGGAAAAATAGGGTGAGTTTGGACCGAGATAAACCCTGCAAGTCACGGGTAGAAGATTTATACTTGAGCAGTGCTTTCTCATATGTTGCTCTGTTTGTTTCAGAAGAATAAAGCTGCACAGGATAGAATATTCTATGTTTTATATAGTAGTCTTTGGATAACACTTCTGTATTCAAGGTCTATATCTAAAACCTCATTGTTTGCTTTAGCCATGCTAGCTGCAAGGTTTGGACCAGATCAAACTGGCTCTGCATCAAAAGCCTGGCAAAAACACCTTGTACAGACATTCATGGCATCTAAGAATGAATATTAATGATTTT
Source organism: Acanthurus leucopareius (assembly GCA_029814765.1). Classification (NCBI taxonomy): domain Eukaryota; kingdom Metazoa; phylum Chordata; class Actinopteri; order Acanthuriformes; family Acanthuridae; genus Acanthurus; species Acanthurus leucopareius. The sequence continues at coordinate 875,320 of JAQMCX010000029.1, read as the reverse complement.
GATTTTTGATCTCTTGAATTTTCCTCTTGCACCACCAGGAGGTTCACATTTGTGATTGTAGTTAAAATGTTTCAGCAACTATTAGATGGATTATGTCAAGATTTGACTGAGACAGTCATGTTCCCCACAGGATGATCTCTAACATCTTTTGTGATCCCCCCCACCTTTCATTATGCACCCTCATCAGTTTTAAATCTTGGTCTATCACTCTGTTTTTCTGCTCAAGTGCCTGCAAAACTAATAACATTCCCATCAGCCTTAGTTGTAGCCTACTTTTATGCTAATTGCATGTAAACACACTAAATATTGATGTTTGACATGGTTAACATTATACCTACTTAACATCAACATGTTAGCATCATTATAATAAGCATTTACCATCGAACCTGTTACAGCTTCAAAGAGTTACTAGCATGGCTGCAAACGGCCACAAATCAGCCGAGCTGACAAAAGAAAATGTATAACTCTTGTAAGACTATTCCAATTTTTTTAAGTGTTCTTACAAGACGTGATACTGCAAGAATATCTGCTTGGAGTTGCCCCTAAACGAATCCTCCTGTGATCCTGAAGCATTCTGTTTATAACTCAAGACAAAAGGACAGCCCAAACAGTCTTTAAGGATTTAAAAAAGAATAGCATCAAATCATTCCCAAACTGAAATCTGACAGAGAGGAGGGAGAGCGAGTGAAAAGAAGACTCAGACTGAGAGGCATCACAAATAAACACATTCAATCTGTCAGCGGTTTCATGCTGAGTCTCAAATCGCAGGGAGGTCGAGTGGGTGGGTGACAGAGGTAGGCTACAGGGATAAGAAGCTTTTTCTTTTTTTCTTTTTTTTAAAAATTATCAGCAGGGATATATTTAGCATCTTCTTTGTTAATTTGTACTATAGTCACAGGGGGGGAACTTGTTGTTATGAAACAGAGGTTGTATAGATCCATGTGGGATGTTTCAGATTTGACATGCTTAAGCTACGAATAGCAGAAACAGCAGCGAGAACAAGCCTCCATCACGTACACCAGAAGCATGAAATGAACACAGAACTAACGCCTAATTCCTGATGCCTCCACACACTCAAACTTCAAACTCTGTGTTTACTGCATCCTGAAAAGTTCCTGCGTCCAGGGGTCAGGTGGATTTCCTACACAGGGTGCTGCACCGCCTCTCTATAACACATACAGGCATAAATAATGCATGTTGCTGGCTCTCATGCTTACATGACCTGAGCATCTACCGCTAAATGCTAATTCATTGCGGTCTGCAGATGAAACATCACTCTATGATTCCACAGATCTTTAGAATTCTAAATTATATGATGATTATTTTAACATTTTTTCTCTGGAAAATACTTAAGAAATATATATCAAGCATACGTGTTCTGCATATTGTTCGTGTATATGTATATATTTTTTTATAAGTATATATCACAAAATATATATATGTATGTAATACGTCTCCTAACATCTGTGCATGTTTGTGCTCAGTGTATAGTGTATCGGTGCAAGAACACAGTATCATTGCGAGCTGCTTCCATTAATTAATTGCCCATGGGTTTACATTACAACTGAGGTCAGTGCAAGGATGCCAAGTGCAGATAGCTGTAATTGATTCACACGTTTATTAGGAACAAATTAGGCACGCTGCCAAGGACGTGCCACTGGAGGAGCACTGAGAAGTTGGATATGCCTGTTTAGATTTCTAAAATCTGCTGTCAAGAGCATCACTCTGCAGAACATACCCTCACTGTCGTTTAACACTGGTATCGTTTACTGCTCACGGGTTTGGTTTACATGAAGTGAATTAGACGGTGATTAAACCAATTAACCTGGATGACATGGCTGCTCTGATTTGTGTCAGCAAATCCACGATGACGAGCTGATTTTGCACGGCGATTGTTGTATTTACAATCATCGAATAACCTAGTTTTCAATTCAGTCAATCATGATGAGTCTTGTCACTCTAAAGCTCCAGTCTGTCATTTCGGTGACATGTTTGAGCAACAAATCAGTGTGCTTAACTTGCTCTGACTCAAATACCTTGCTCAGCCCCCCCCCCCCACCCCCCCCACCCCCCCACCCCACACCCCAAGCTCTGAGCATTTAACCCTCACTAACTTACTGTAGACTTTGTCGAATGTGCACTCTGGTGTGAGGGGGGTGTGGTCTATGACGTCAACCAAATTATACAAGCCACTGAGGGAAAAAAAATGTCTCGAGGTCTAATTTTCTTGTTTTTGAAAGCAGAGGGGACCAAACATCTGTTAGAAACAGGAAGATTTGGTCTGCGAAAAACTGGAAAACTACATGATCTGATAGAAGACCTCCCTCACGCCCCGGCAGAGGCCAGCAGAATAATCCCACAAGCTGTATGAGGCACCTGTTCAGCAGCTGGAGCTTCTACTGAAGCCTGTGTAGGAACATTTGAAAGCCTTACTGAGGAGTTTAAACTGTGTAAAATATGATTTTTCTAAACTCATTAATATTCTGAGTCATACACTTGTGGATGTAATGAAAGAAATAATGGCCCTAAATGAGCTCAAAGTAGCTAAAGCTCACATATAAACTAAAGAGAAACAGTACAAATAGAACAAAACAAAATGATAAAGATGTGCCACATGTTGTCTCTTATGGTCTTACTAAAGGACTTTCCAACAAAACTGTGAGTGTGTCGCTTCTAGTGATCGTGCCATCTGTCTGTTGCAGTGCAATCTGTCAAACTCATTATCTTCTACAGTTTTGAGTGGTGACCCTGAGGGTGCATCAGGCGCACGCAAAACACAGTGGGATCAAACTCGTCTCTATCCATTCAAAACCCTGCAACACGCATGAGTGCACGTGAATGTGCAGATAAACACGCACGCACACAAATACAGCCACAAACACACAAACATCAGACAGCCTGTTTATGACATCCAGCAGAAAATAAAGATAACTTCTCTTTAATGGGATTCAATAGAGTTCATAAAGCTGTGGTTCCTCCTAACATCATAACATATCGAATGATACATTAACTTCCCACATTATTCCAAACAAAAGAGTAAATGCTGATGTTACTGATGGTTTTTTCTCAGATAATTTAAGCTTCAGTGTATCTACTGAGCTACTAATGTATACGACCAAATACTACTCTATTCATAAACAATTCTTACAGAAGATTAACAGATTATCATGTAATCCATATGAACATTTCATATCTAGGTCAGCATTTAGTAAAGCAATTAATAAAACTGGGATACTGAATAGATTTTCGGCACTTCCGATGAATTTTGTGCAAAGAAATTGATGTAAGAGTGTAAATTAAATGAAAAGTAATAACATCCTACAAAGGAAAAGCAGCAAAAGTTCTGTATTCATGTTTTTACAAACACCAAAAAAAGTTAAAAGCAGAGATCAAAATTGAAATATTATGGTACTATATTATCATTATTTAAACATGTTTTATATAATAAGTTAATGTTGCTATGGAATAATAGGTAGATTAATCAGTAGTTTATGGAATTGTTAGCTGTAGCCTCATTTCACAAACTACTATGTACTTAAATCTATAACAATTCATCACAATTCATTAAAGGATGATCTTCTTGTGGTTAAAAGTACAATATTTCCCTCAGAAATGTAGTATGGTAGAGGTTGTAAACTGGCATAAAATGTAAGTATCATAAAACTGTACTTAAATTGCATCACCGACACGTAAAGTACTTTAATAAATGTAGTTTTCACTACTACCTGTAATCACAAATTCCGTGAGAGATTTGAAGTAACAAAGCCTTTCAGTCATGACACCCAAATTCCTTTCATACAATCAGTGCAGGCAATAATACACACTCACACATGTGAACTACAGCACCCTCACACACCTCTGACTCAGGCCACTTTAAAGGCCCAAACTGCTCCTCTAAAACACACAAACAGTGTCTTTCCTCCCCCTCTGTCTTCTCCTCTGTTTGTCACTCACCGGCCTTCCCCTCCTCCTCCTTCTCGGACCTCATGTCCTCCTCGGCACGGGCTCCACTCGGCTCCACTGTCAACTATGTTGTGAACTCTCATAGCAGGTGAAAAAGAAAAAGAAAACACAAACACACACATAAACACTCACTCACACAGTCACACACAGGTATATGCACAGACCAGTTGCTCACACCATTCAAACCAGCGCACACAGTGCACCACCACAGCCGGCCGCTCCCAGCCCTGCTCGCTGAGGCTCCACCCAGACAGGTTACTTGGAAGTCGTCCCCTGAGAGTCACTCAGCTACATTTCCTGCTCCTTCTCTTCCTTCTTTTCCTCTGTGCGTGTGTGTAAGTGTGTGTGTGTGCGGGTGTCCCTGTTTCTCTCCCACTCTCTATGTATCTGTTTGGTGGCACGCCCTGCAGCAGCTATGACAACTTTTGCCCCACGCCCACTCCTGTGCTTTTCATCCTGCCCCCTCTAGTGTAAAAAAAAAAAAGAAAAAAAAAGGTAGTGGTGGAGGGGGAGGGGAAAGGAAACTACACCTCAGGCCTCAGGTAAATGAGCCAGGTGAGTCAGTGGAACTCTTGCTCCACCTGATGGCCGAGAGCTAGCAGGGGACAGCATGTGCATTTACATTCACTGACTGAACGCAGAACAATGCGCCGCTCTGTATGAGCGCTTTGCAGCCCCTCTGAGGCCACGGCGCCTTTGTAGCCTACATTAGTTTACATTGCCCACTTCCTGAATGTGGATATGTGTTTTGGCCAGAGGACGCAGGAATGTAAACTCTGAATAACAAAAAGCTGCAAGTGTTACATTCAACGTAAGTGCCTTAAAAAAAAAAGGATCTTAATGATGCGGTGAAGTGACATAAAGTTCATGCTGCTAATCTAACTGCCTCAGCTCCACACACTGAGATTGGCTTATTAATGTGAGCTTCCCAATGTTATCTTTAACCTTCCAGGGATGTTTTCATGTACTTCTCCCCTGCTCGCTGCTGAGTAAGGACAGTCTGTGCCGTTTTAAGATGGAAACTCAAATGTGTGTGGACAAACTTGCTGAGTAAATAAGGTTAAGGCTGGTCCACTTTGGCAGGGCTCTTTCAGCCTGAAACCCTAAAGAAGGTAAAGAGGAAAACAGATACGGCTGCAGAGCCCAGCTGGATATAAACTTATAATGGAATTTTTAGTTTATAGGCACGGGCACTTGAGTAGCACAACTAGCATACTAAAGCACAAGCGTATGCATAATGTGTGTGTGTGTGTGTGTGTATAGGTTTGTGTGCAGGAGAGAGACGAGTTAAAACCTCTGGCATTTAAAGAGTTGACAGCGGTTCAGAGCGAGCATGCCGTTTGTCCTGCCTGTCAGAGGTTGACGCTCAGTGTTTTAGCTCCGTCCAAAGATCAGATGTGCTCTAACCAGATACTTGTCACATGAGGCAATGGATCTGTCAATCACACGCTGACACTTCAAGGATTACTGCCAGGCTCATTTTCCCTCTGACTGATCAGAGTTGAGACGAAAATACTGAAACACTAAGTCTTATACAGAGGATGCAATTAACACCTCTTTAGGAGGTGATGCATATATTTGCAAGTGCTTTTCTCCACCGGCCTTCACTGTAGTTAAACAGCTATAAAATCTCAGAGTCAAATTATTAGACTTCAACGACTTTTACATATGCTAATTAGGCCCACTTACATTCAAATCCCAACCTGTCTGATAGCTGCTTTTTACTCGTCTGAAGATTTTCAGCATTTTATATAAATTGGGAAAATTTGAAGCAAATGTAGCGCTTCATAATTCCAAGGTCATGCCATAGTCTGCCTCTCGGCTGCACTGAATCTCATTCACAGCATTTTGCTTTTATCCTGACAATTCTTCATTCTAAAATTTTCCACTCCTCAGTGTCCTTATTCTTCAGCTTAACTCCCTGTATCACTATGTCATTCATTTGCCTTGCTCACATTAAAGCCAGAAGAAATCACAAGAGCATCCTCCTTCTGCTCTCCCCTCTCCTCCTCCTGCATTGCTCTTCTTTTCTCTCAGCTGCAAAGGGTTTGACCTTTCAGTCTGCATTATCAGTGCTGGGGAGTGTTGATAGAGAGCTGGGGACAGAGTAGCATTAAAATATTAGCCTTGAGAGAGAAGAAGAGGAGGGGAAAAAAAAGAGGAGGAGGGAGACTGAAAGCAGTGATGGGCAAAGAAGAGGGGAGAATGAGTGACTGAGGTCACCGCTGTCACTGCCCATTGTTGATGAAAATGACATGAGGCTCGTCTAATAGCCGCTGCCGCTGAGCTCACTCTGCCAGCTTCAAGGGGTTAGATTGGACGAAAAGATTGGAATTACAATTGCGGTGGAGACTCTCTGGTTTTGTATCGGTGCGAGAACAACAGAGAATAATGGCAGTCATCACGACGAGAAAAAGGAATGGACACAAGGCCTATAGATTAAGCAACAACGCAGTCGATAGACTTAACGATCAATAGCTTTTGTGGTGTGTTTTATTACGGGCTGGTCAGTTTGATTATCACCCATGAGAGATTGAGAGAGACTATTATCCTGAGTCACACAGACCTCTCTTAAAAACATTTTATCTCTCAAACTGATGAAGGTGATTTGCGAAAATAAGTGGCTTTGCTGCAAATGCAATAATTGCACATTACGATACAACTCTGGTGCAATAAACTTCGATAAAACTCCACTTGGGGGAGAGCAATTTGCAAGGTAAAAGAAGTCAATCAAGTCTCACAGTCTTATGCCAGCACCCTCTGGACCAAGTACTGGGTGACAAAACATGTAATTTGGCTGCGATGAATCAAAGCCTTTGAGCCCCTCGTCTTCAGGTACCAAGAACTGTTATCTGATTGTTCTCACACTCTCCGTCAGCGCAGGCCTTTGCTCCGGTGTTAACCTCCCAGTCAAGCTGACAGCTCTGTGTCTTTTAACTGCCAGGATAAATCACCGTGCACACTTCCTGCTGTCACCAAGGCAACACGTTGTATTTTTTTTTTTTCCAAGCATGGCCATACCTTTGCCTAGCGAGCAGTCTGGAGTGCCAAAGTCCATCAGGCTGGATATCTCTGTCGGGTAGCACATGTCTGTCACCACTGTCTTCTGTCTGTGATGCACTGATGGATCTGCAGGGGGGTGAGGTTGGGGGGGGAGAAATGAGAAATGAGAGAGACATGAGATTAAACAAATGTTTATTCTTTGATTTAAACTTCTTGTTGATATATACACGAACAGGTTGTCCTGATACAAAGGGCTTATAATAGCGACGTGTGTACAGTCATGTAGAAGCTGAAGGCCTGTTAAATCACTTGATTAATCCTGACATGATGTCAGTTCAGTACACACAGCTGTCAGGCACGTTGCAAAGATGAATCTCTCCAATAAATCGCAGCAGTTGTGAGCAGCAATTTCAAAGCAACCATGATAAAATACACACTGTATTATTAATGATGCATGTTTGCTCTATTAGTGTAATGCTTTTGCTTATTTTTTTAATACATTTTTGCCTAGTTTCTCGGCTTCATTTTCACACATTTTCCCTTTTCTTCATCTCTTCCCTCATCAAACAGAATCCATCCATTAATATGATACTCCACTGACCCATTTCTGTGCTCTTTGCATTCAGCTAATGACACTGATCAAGGACATCTGTGAGCTCCAGTGACGGAGGCTCATCTACTCAACATTATCTCTCCTCTCACTTAGTAATTTCTCTGCAGAGTTCAGAGGAAAAAAGGCGTGAAGGAGCATGAATCTCTCTGAAAATCATCTAGGTTCTTCCCTCCACTGCTCTCCCTCCATATCTTTCTCTAAACGTTACACCTCCACATGTAAAGCATGAAAACGCTATAAAAAATTGACATTGATTACTGGAGAAAGCAATATCCTCGCTCTATAAGAGAGTGGCTTTGTAGCACAGATACCATAGAATTACAACAAAAATGATTTCCTCTTGAAAAGAATCCCACTACTGATCAAAAATCTTCAAAATGCTGATCTTATACACCCTTCCAAGGCTATAAAGGTGTGATTTCATGCCAGATAATAGTGTGACAGCACCTCTTCTATAGGTGGAAACACAGTGTTTAAATTAAACACCTTTTCTAGTTTATTTAGCCATGAACCTCGTAAATGAGTGAAGCAACTGGCATCATATTATCCGCATAACTGCTCTTACTCAGCAATTATCCTGCCTCGCCTCTTAATCTGCATTTTTTTGACAGCTTTAATTTCATGACCATGTGGTATTTATCTAAAATCACTGACCTTCCCCACCCTTCTCCCCTCCTCCGTCCTCCTGACCTGTCAATAATGGTTTAGGTGTTGTTAAGCTGACCTTTTCCTCGGTCTTTAATATGGAGATTGGATGGCGGTCTGGCTCGTGGTCGGCCACTCTAAGGCTGCTTCACTTAGCACCAACAATAATGAGCGAGGGAGACAGACAGGATGAGGCTGCTGGCAGTGCGATACTTTTAGAGACAATATATTCCAGAACTTAGTTGTGTTCGGTAGCTATGCACAGCGATGTATTTTTATTTTGACCTTTATCCACCAGGACACTGGCAGCAGCACAACATAAAAACAACTAAATGTAAATTATAAACCAAAACAGAATATATTAGGATGTACATCATCCACAGGAAAAAAAAGTGCAGTACAAACTGTGCCTCCGAAGAGATCGATACGAACACTGACACTGCAACGATTAAGTCTCCTGATCTTTCAACTTAGATTTAAAACATTCAAAGCAAAGATAAAAATATAAAGAGATCAGTACATAAATATACAGCTGTAATCTAAATGATTACAGTGTGTTCAGATCTCTGTGCTCTCTCCATGTGTGCAGGTTTCACCTTGTCGCCTCAACATAAGTCAGCTGAACTTCTCGTTGGTGTAGCTGACCTCCCATTCCCAAGGGGGTTTTGATTAGCTGGGGTCCATTGTATTTCAAGGGGAAAACACCCTGTCATTGTGCCCGAGTCAGTGCTGTAAAGTATGTGAATGTTCTCTGGGGAGGTATATCCTGAAGAGGGGGCCGTATATCTGCCGCCTTGTTTCTGCCTGGTTGAGCCCCCACTGTGAGAGGTTGAAGGTTATGAAAATGATGAGGCGCAGCTGTGCAGGTATATTTGTAACATAACTGACCACTGAGAATGGTCTAATGACTCGACCGATGCCAAAACAATCTGCAGGATTGCAAATGTCTTTTACAGTTGTTCCACAGCTTGTCGTTATTTTTTTATGATGACTGCAGATTTTTATTCAGGTCTTTTGTCGGGTCTCTTGATTTTAATGATAATTACAATGAAAGTCTGCTGAAATAAATGCTGAAATATTCTGGTGGTATCCTGGTATTCCTCTTTAGCACAGCAGCCTCTGGAGGGGCGAGGTGAGCTGGTGGTCTGATTTTCTCAGGATGAACTGCCACTGCAATGAATGGGCTTTAAAGACACGTCTCAGGTTCTGTCAGATGGAAATATCTATCTAAACAGACTTCTTTTTAAATAAGGTGGGTTGACTTGTATGTCTATATTTATATTATGTTATCTGATAGATAACTCCACCACAGATAGAAAACTACTTTAATAGGATGTTTTTATGCAGGGCCGTTGGCTGAATATCAGGGGAGGTCCTGGTATTATGCATTCTGACTCACAAGAAAAGATTACTCGACAGTCACAGTCCCAAAAGCTTGGTCACACCAGGATTTAAAACGTCAAAATTTCCCTGCGCAGTCAATTCTCTTCAAAAGAAAAGCTGCAATCAGAGGAAACTCTGGCTGAGGCAGAATTAATCTGCATGTATGCTCATAAAGAGTTCAACTTTGGGAACTTTGACACTCAAATTCATGCTGTTGACCAACAGCAAGCAGTCATTGCTTCACTTTAAGTCTAAAATAAAGAAGCCATGGTTGCTTGTTAGCTGTGCTCCACTAGCATTTATCCTCCTCAATGGTAATGACAAGTGCTCTGCAAGAGAGGAGTTATTTGCTGACTGTAAAGAGGCTTGAGTTCAGACAAATGAGCAAGCACATCATTGAATAAATTGTGAACTTTTTATCCTGTATCAACCAAGCTAAGCTAAAAATCCAGTGTGGTCAGCTAACTGACCAGCCTGTTTGTTTTAAGACTTTTTGTAATTTTTTACAGAAAAAACTTGTGTATAATAGTGAAAAATTGTCTAAAATAGTTTAATAAGACACCATGGGGAAATCAACCATATGTCAGAATAAATATAGAAAGAGGCTTCAGGTGATTTTCTGAGTAACTAGCATTAGCACAGGCTGTGGCAGGTAATGTTTTCAGGTTATCTCTCGAGCTAGCAGTCCATCACTAGCCCTACAATTAACCCTGTCACCATTTGGACTAAAGTTTCCGCCTCCACCTATTTTGTGTGGAGCCAGTGTCACTTTGCGGCGTGACCACTGCATAACAAGAGGTCTCATCAGGCAAAAATAGCAAACTGCATAATAATAACACCTCCGTGGGTCTTCTGGGTCATCTGTTTGTCCATTTTGATCTGTCTTTCCTTCCCAATGGTGTAGGGATATGAAATTTAATGCAACTGGTAGTCCACTTTAAGCCAGCTCATTTGACAGAGTAATCAGAGTGGACATATTTATTCTACTGGTAGTTTCATCCTGAGAGATCTACATTGTAATATAAAGTAATGAGATGCACCATTTAACAGACTTGTTCTTGTAAACTGAAACTTGTGTGTGTGGCTATCAGTAAATGTCACAGCCAGTGTTGACGAAAGGACAGTGATTGCACCACTTTATGCAAATATGATTGAAAAAAGACAACAACATTTTGATTGTTTATATCCAAATAAGGTCTCAATCTACAGAGATGAATTTCAAATGAAACACCTGCTTACAGATGCATAGACAGAGGAGGACCTGAAAATGATTAAATGTAAATTTCTTCCTTTGGTTATTATTATTTTTTCAACAGAGAGAAAGCAAGATATATGAGATCTCTAATACTGCAGCGAGAAATACTTGTTTTTCAGTTGGACTTTAAAGTGTTATTATAAAACTTTTATAAATTAAAAATTCTTCCTTGTAAAAGACAAGCAGAAAACAAAAACCCCTGACAGGGTCACAAGGGAAAACACCCACCAGTTATTAATGAGAATATGCTGCGATAATGTGAGACTGCAGAAAATACCTCCAAGTGTTGTAGGAAGTAAGAGAAACTGTTTAAACATGTGACACAACTTTTCTTCCTACCTAACACTTAGCTGAGGGATGCGGATGACATGTGAGGGGCATGATGGGAAGAGGAGACGAACGCTTAGTGGGAGCAAAGTGGGTATCAAGCAGAAATAGGAAGCATCTATCATTGGTGTGTAGACAGTTCATCATTGCCCACCCTCAGTCAGCCTTTAATTACACAGACATTCAGTCTCTTACGCAGGCTGCAGTCGTTGCACAGGAAAGCAGCATCACCACACCACCATGGAGTCACAGCACCCTGAAACACAGTCCTGCTGGGTGCAACAACACAGTTGCAAGTCTGATATCATTGTGAAACAGTGAGACAAAGAAGTATAAGTGCCACTTATTAATAATAATATTATCAGGCCGTGAACTGTGTGTAAGGGCGACTTTGAGAGGTGTTTGGTTGTTAGAGCAGCCCCTTAAAGAACAATGGGTCACTGCAGTGTTCATTGATTCCACATATTCTCATCCACTAAAAGGTTTTGGGTCTTTGTTAGAGGAGGGGAGTAAAAGTGTTGATTGAGGGTTGTGGCGCAGATTAAAATACTGCGCTGCAATTTAAAAGCCTCGGCAACGGATACTGATGGGAATTTTTTTTTTCTCTTTTGGTAATTGCTTATTTCATGTGCTCAGCAAAGAGAGAGAGATGTTAAAATAGAAAGTACTGGAACAAAAAGCTGTGGTAAAAAAAGCTTAAGCAGCACTGGGTCCCAAAAAAAAAAAAAAAAGGAGCTGAGATTTTTTCATGTCATAATCCTAAAATATAAAGCCCTAAAGAATTGGACCATTTTCTGGGGTGCAGAGTAATTATTCCCCAATGAGATGACAGTAACCATAGCATTTAAATTTCTATTATTTCCTCTCATGCATTTAAATTGACGCAACATAATGTGAGAAGAATTTTGAAAGACTATCTAAATGGAATTTCACAGTAGAGCCAACAGTGAATGAATTAACAAAGCCAAATGAAGTGATGCCTTTTGGGCTCTAAACCTTTTGGCACAAAACTCAGCCAGAAAACCTCATCTGGTTACATTAGACAACAGGATTGAGTTCGGTTGAGAATTTGAGCATTTGAATCTTTCACAAAGGGGGGGCTGCTCATCCGTGACTCCAGTGTTCAAAGGTCGCTCCTGGTATTATCAAGGCATGGACACATAGGGCTCATTCAAATCCCAGCGTGGAGAATGCTGACGAGGCACTCTGCATCTTCACTGGCGGGTATCATTAATATGGAGACGATGCACTGGGAATAAATCTCCCTTATGATGGAGCTGGGTATGAATCAGAAAAACTGTGACAAAAATACTGTGTTATACCAGAAAATGACAAATTGAAGCCTCCATAAACACAGGCTGTAAACGTGTCAAATAATTATTCAACAACAGCGGTGAAATACTACAGGGGAAAGTTGACTTAGCATTCTGCACACTCTTCACGCCATGAGAAAAGCTGCAGATACATTTCTCCACTGGGACAGACTGAGAGCAAAACTATATGCTCTGTACCGAAGGTCGAGCTGTCACATCTCTATTATACAACCCTTACATGGAGCCAAAATACTGCAGCAAAAATGTCATTCCTCCAACATTTTACTTTGCCTGGAGCTGAAAAACTTACTGTCTATTAATCTGTGTTTATAATCATACGTGACACGGGGAATCAATACTCCCAGTGCTCACAGAACATTAGGCCTGAAAGGCTGCTCCAAGGCTGCTGTGATCCATAGCCTCTGGATGCTGTCTGTGTGCAGCCATTAAGTGCACAACAGCAGCTTGCCCTGAGGAAACCAACATTTAAAAAAAAAGCCATTTCAGGGACACATCCTTTATATCAATGAGGAGAAATTACTCGAGGAAGATGAGGGTCCAGTGTTTACCAGTGTTATGGTTGGTGTTGTTCAGCTGTGCAGTCGGCAGTTATGTTGCACCCCCTCTGCTCTAATGATTTCTGAGCGGAAGGACAAAATAAAGGAACAGCTCTGAGAAGCGACGTGAATAGAGGTGGAGTTTGCTGAACTCGGATCTAAAGAATTTTGTTTGGTGGTGTTAAAATCGTATCTAAAGGATTTTCTTTACAGGCCTGACTGTGGAGTGAGCAATAAGAAGATATATTCTCTGATAACATTTATTTTCCCATATCATTAATCAGGGCTTATAGTCCCTTTAATATCTCAGAATGTTTTAGGCCTTGGTGGCTTTACAGTACAGTTTTATAGCGATTGTGAAATTTAGTGATTTTGTCAGTTATTTAATTCACTGGATTGGAATAAAACAGACACTAACATCTGTTACTTCATCCACAAGGGACTGTGGGAAAATGATTGGGGTGGTGAGCGGGGCTGAACTTTATTTACATTAACATTTATCTATTTGGCAGATGCTTTTGTTTTGTCCAAGGAGACTCCTTTGTCTCATTCTATGAAAATGCAAGGCCCTCCCTGGGGTTATTAATGTTTTCTTTTAACCCTCCTTTGACTTCAAAAAACTGGAACAAATTCGCCTTAATATGTAAATGGAAAATCTAAATGGTACCACTGAGGTATTATAAATAAAACCTTGATATAGACAGATAAGGAAAACTGCATATGGCAAATATATATGTGAACCTTTATAAAAACATAATTTTAACTTTTATTATTCTGAATTTATTATTGAAAAAAATGTCTGAAATAATATATAAATTTAGGTTGACTCACGGTACTGCAGAAAAAAAATTAAAATATACACAATATGGCAGAAGTTACACCCCTATTAATTATTGCATCAGGTGTTTTAGCCACACCCATTGCTAACAGGTGCATGAAAACCAGCACACAGCCATGACATCTCTCATTTTGAAATTAGACAGGGCTGTGAAGGGCTCAGCAACTTTTTAACACAGTGCTGTCACAGGATGGCACCTTCACCACAAGTCAGTGTGTGAAATTTCTGCCCTGCTAGATCTGCCTCGGTGTAAATGTAAGTGCAGAGCTCTGAGGAGCAACAACAGCTCAGCCATGAAGTAAGAGAACACCGAAACTCTCAGAGCTGTGCTGAAACACACAGTGTGCACAAATCACCTATCATCTTCCAAACTGCCTCTGGAGGCAACATCATCACATGAACTGAGCATCAGGAGCTTCATAACATGAGCTATCATGGCTGACAGCTGCATGCGAGCCTCACATCCCAATGCATAACGTAAAGCATCAAACTGGAGGTTAGTAAAACAAGCTGCGACTGGAATCTGTGTCAGAAGTTTTTCTTAAATAAATCAGGCTTCACTAACTGGTAGTCACATGGACAAATCTTGGTTTGGAGGATGCACAGAGAACTTCATCTACAGGAATGAATCATGTGTGCTATAAGGTTAGCAGAGGAAGGATAATGGTGTGTAACTGATTTTAAGTATATGGGACAGGCCCTGTTAGTTCCAGTGATGAGTCTCCTTAATGCTATGGGATACAAATACATTTTAGCTACACTGACATTTCCATTCATCTGTTAGGACATTACCCATTAAGTTATATTGGTTTTGTGTGGAGGATCTTCACTTGCTTTAACGAACCACAACCTCAACCCCATTTAACATCTTTGGGAGGAAAAAAAGAGTACTGATTGTGACCCAGGCCCCAACATCAGCGCCCAACCTCACAAATGCTCTATGTGCTGAATGGGCACAAATTCTCACAGACACACTCAAAAATTCTTGCGGAAAGCCTTTCCAAAAGTGTGTCAGCTGTTACAGCTTCAAAGGGGGATACATCTCCGTAGTAAGGCCAACAGTTTTCGAATTGCCAACACGCTCATATGGGTGTGATGGTCTGGCATCCACTGACTGTTGGCCATATAGTTTATATTGATATAAAATTACACATCCAATAATAGAGGTTTTTTTCAATATGCCCCTAACAGCAAATGGAAAGATTACAAATACACTCCGACTCATCAGCTGAAAGGAGAAAAGTGTACATACAGCCATGAAAGCAAATCATTTTTGGTCAGTATTTAATATTTTGAATTTGATAAGTTTGAGAGAGCATCATTTGAATCACAAATTCAGTATTGTGTGCCACACCTGCTGAAAACAATATCAGCATTGCAGTGCTCAACCCTGTCATAAAATGAGCTATGTTGTAATGCTGAAACCAAAACAGCTGAAGGGCTCGAGAGGGCAGAAACTACCTGCGCTGATTATTCATAACAATGCAATCTGGAAAACAAGGTTGTGGGATGTTGCCTAACACTGGAGTCACAATGGGCTGATGTAGTTATGCGTCCCATATGACTGGTATGATGATCAACACTGGCTGGTGAATAATCACAGTGGAGCCGACCTGCTAAACAGGAATAGGATGGGACCAGAGCTTAACGATAAGCAAGCTCTGCACATCATCCCTCATGCAGGCAGCCTTAAAGATGTAGACATTGGACAGATGTAGGACAGCACATCAAGCATTTATAATCATTATCATTGTGGCCCAACCAGTGAAAACTCCATTATGGCCTACATGTTTCTGTTAACCTGAAGGATTAACTACTGTCAGTGGTACGTTTGTTAATCCAGCACAGCCTCTTTGAAGAGCACTAAAGTGAACTCAAGGTCTAGTTAAAGTAGCCAGACTTTAAAATGCTCCTGTCTCCTGCCAAAGTCCTGAAGTACAAAGTCGTGACTTCAGTTTGGATTTTTTTTTCCTTTGTATGGGCAGCAAGGTTTGTTTTTGTCCCCTGACAATCCAACAGGGACACCAGACAGAAAAACTGTCAGAGCAGAACACAGGACATTCTTATAATTTATCACTTATATTAGCAGTAGCATCTTTCATAATGCATTAGCAACGAGGACTGGACTGAAATTAGAATGAATTTAAGAAATAAATTAAGAGGGAAAAATTTCTATTCCTTACTTACTCACACACACACAAAGATACACACATGTGAGCTTGTGCATACACACACATACAGACACACACACACATAGGCTCCACAGACTTTATAGCTCATCTGGTTGATACTGTGGGTCACAGCTGGTCATTGCAAGGCATCATCTGCCCCACCATAACCCGAAGGCTTTGCCGAACCAGGAAAGCTAGATGAGGGAGGATTTAAAGTGAAGATTAAGCAGAAAAATCTGCCTGGAAAACATCCAGCACGGACACAGCAACAACAACAACAAAAAAAGTCCTTCAGCTCCTTGTGCCAGCCCCTTTCCTTGCCCCTTTAAATGCTGCAGTGATGGCAGAGGTGAGCCTGGCTCAGCTCTTAAATATTGTCTGAGGGAGCAGGGACGCAGTTGGAAAATTTGGGACATTTTACTGACCCATATCTCCATGTAGGCCTGGGAATTGATTAACGCTCTTTCCACACATGCCAGTCCTGCCATGCCAATCCCAGCTGCCTCTGCAGGATGCAAGAGGGACCCCATTGTCTCTGGACAGCAGGACTGGAACTGGGAGGAAGGGCTGGGCATCATCTGCACAGAAAGACTGCAAGAGAGGAAGGCTCGGTTGCAACAAAAGGAGACTTTAGCTATGCTTGGCCTTATTTAAACAGGCCCATATTTTCCTTCTCCTGTCTTTCAAGCTAAAAGGCGAATTAATAGTTTGTTGTGAGGTTGAAAAAAAAAGTCTGTGAGGTAAGAAGAATAACAGCTCCGAAAAACTTCACCATAATGAAAGACTGAAGGACTCCAGAGGGAGAGCAGAGCCCCTTCTCCAGGGGAAACCGTCACCACTCATCAAGCCGAATAATACAACACAGTAACACACCCCTTGGAGTCGGAGCACACTGATTTTCTGTTGGTGCTGCTACAGAGTAATAGATATAGTGGTATGTGAGACATAGTTTGAAGTGCTGACCAAGAGAGAAGCTGCATCAAGGTGTGAATAATAGAACTGAGACTACTGTGTTCAGTGGGCTAAGACAAGCCAGATACTAACTGTGGGACGGGAATCACCCACGCAGGAAGCTTCACTGTCAGCTCTACCAGCTAACATGCTATCTTCAAACAGAATGGAATATCATCTGCAATGTATAACAACTCAATACAGCCAAGCTCGACTCAAACCTGGCAACTCTATGTCTGTGCTGCAGGAATAACAAATCAAATAATATGGCATCATGTTTTAGTGATTTTTTTTTTTTTAAAAAGATGCTATTATAGTGTGACATGCCTTGCTTTTTTGTTATAAATAGCATTTTCCTGCTTGAGTTGACGCCCCTGTCTATTACAGTTGCTAATTGTAGGAGAAAAGCAGAGGGAAAACAAACACCATGCTGTGCTGCTGGCATCAAGCACAATATGAATAACAGCCACAAGTGCTTCTCTGCTATCTTGGAAGCCACAACAAAGTCTAGAGCTATTAGTCAAAATTTGTTCTCATGCTGTAATGATCCTTAAACTGGCTGGCACACAATGATCCTGGGAGTCTGAGGGATGTAAAAAAAAAAAAATGCATTTATAGTAAACGGTTTTACTGGCAGCGCTGCCATCTTTGTTATGCACAGATTTTCCCATGAAATGAAGAATTTATCAAGTAAAGCTTCCTAAGAATAAATAAATCATGTTATTTAAATGATCACATTTGGTATTAAAACTTTGTGTTTTTATAACTGCAGGGATCATGAATATATGAATGTCTTATTTAGATACAGTATACTCACTTTCCCAGAGGAACAACCTCTCTCTGGCTATATGTCTCTTTATATTATTCCCAATAATCAGCAGTGTAAAAACAATTAAAACAGAGAGGGGAACTACAAAAATAATAAACAAAAAGTACAAGTCTTTATGAAATAAAAATGCAAGACTATTAACAAGACTGTTAAAAAAGGCAATGTCATCCCAGAGACAATAAACAAGATAGTGGATGGTGCCACAGTGATATCACAGTTTTGAAGCCTGAAGTCTGGCATTGTGGAAGTCGCCATGTTGTTTTTCGGAGTCAGCAGTGACCATGTTTGGATGAGAAGATGAAGTTGGAGAGGAAACACATTACTGCCAATGACTGTGTGACACTTAGCAGACAGCTAGCAGTTACTGTCACTCAAAGTAGCCACACTCTTAATTCTGAATAACTTTGAGCCTTATTATGAATTCTATTAGTGATTTATTTAAAAATTCATCCCCCTTAGAGCTGTCATGAATAGTTTAAATTAGCCGTACAGACCAGAGCCCTTTTTTTGTACCAGGCAGTTAGAAAGTTCAATTCTGCTGTAAATTTGGACATTTAATATAAGGCTCTAGGTTTAGGTTTCAGTCTCTAGTGGCCATTTGAGGAAGTGCAGTTTTTGACACTTTGTTTTGGCTTAATATCTCATCCAAACTACTCTGGCACTCAAGTTTTCTTAGGGGGCATTAAAGACTCACAATTACAGTGTTTAACATCATGTTACTATTGTAAAGAAACAGGAATAAATAATTGTTTATAGCAATTTTGCCAACACTGAGAAACCCAAAGTGTCTCACCAGTGAGGAAAGGCCAGAATTTCACATTAGACAACTGTCATAATAAAAAAAGAGAAAATTCAAAATGTGCAAAGCTTAATATTCACTACAAGAGAAGACAGATTTATGAACTCATGACTGCTTTTTTGAGCCATAGCTGTCCAGAATTTTTATCCAAAGTTCAACAGCACTGAACAATAACCCTGAATAACCGGATCTCTACAAAGTGCATTCAGTTAGTTCTGGTGGGAATTAAAGCTGCCACAATTGTAAAATGGAGAACAACTGTGGAAAAGTTAATTTTATGGATTTCTGAATCATGCAGTTATGGGACTCTACTCTCTTATCCTTCACTGAAACCTCCGGAGTTTAACAGAAAGGTCACTGAATGCATATTATTACTAACATTCAAAAAAAACCATTACACTGAAGCATCCTAGTAACCCACTGCGTGCTGCCTCATTCAGTTATTATTGTCATGGTGGCTTTGGAAAAGGGAATTTTGTTGTCAGCAGTAAATTTTGCACTGCTATGAGTTGGACCAGGTCAGAGAATGAGGAGGTCTTAAAAACACTGAGATTATTGCAGTAATCCTTCACAACACTGGTCATTACTCATTTTACTACACTTGAATTGCGTGATAAGTTTTGATAGAGAAAGGATGTGCGAGTGTGAAGAAATACCAATAGTAAAGTCACTATGTTATCCCTAGAGGAAGAAATACATCACACAGAATTACATCCTGCTGGTTAGGTGATGAATTACCCATTGTGTTGGCCAGTTTTATGGTAATGGTGAGATATTCAGCAAATGAAAAATGACCCGGTGAGCTTTCCACGCCATGACTTCTACTCACATCTAGTGTAACAATATATTCTAAATTCTTAAGGTCATTGCCTTCCTCTTGCGGTACCTTTACAGTTGTATAAGAACCTGAATCAGCTTTTCGCTCAGCAGCGTGCACCGTTCAGAATGACTAATGTCTCAGCGCCGGTCCAGTGTCGAGAAGGGAGCTGACCACTTATTCCTCTCCTACCTCATCAAAGAGAGCGGAGAGACGCGTTCCTGTGTAGGAGGGTTTTCACATTTAAAAACTCATCATCCTTTCCTCTCTGTCAACGCCTCTGCCTACATGAAACTGTAATTAGTGGGATAGCAGTGCTAATTAGCATCTCAGCTAAGTCTTTACTTAACCACAGTGCTCCATGGGCACGTCACACACACACACACACACACATCACATACTGGGTCTCTCTTCTTCACATAAATCTACTAATTACTGAGCATTTCTATACCTTCAGCCACAGCGTTAATGTTTGGTCATTTACATTGGGCTATTATGGGTGAGAGTTTGTTGAAATAAATAATGTCTTCATTCTCTGTACTAACATCTTCCTTTTCATTTCAGATAAAATGTAATATTGCAGACACCCTGTTTTTATGCAATTATCCTGCCTTTTGAAAAACACAGACTGCAGCTTGCTCATAATGCTGTCTGCAACTAATTTGTGGAACAAAATGTGGGATGGTAGTGCTTGGTTATTACTCACTGACTCTTCTCATGCAAATACAAACACTGTTTTACAGCTAAGGTTAAAGCAACCATGTCTAACGCTGGTAAATTAAAAGAAAACTTTGATAAAGTGGGACCTTTTATTGCAACCAATCCACTGCTCAAGCTAAACCCGCTTCTTATCATTGTCCTATATGCTTTTATACAACCAAAAGTGCTTATTAAGAAAAAGTAATTCCTATAAAACCTAAATAAGGTCTTAGCAATTTATCAATATCACTGCAGTATAATTTTACACCACAATGTTGGGCTCAATGCAGCAGAGCAATGCTGTCACTCTCTTTAATCTCAACTTTATTTGGTCTGAATACCTGCAAGTGTCTCAGCTATCTACCATGCTTCTGCACTGTCACCGGCTATATTAGCTAACATTGCCAATAGTTTTCTACTATTGCCAACTTGTGTTACCAGCTGCATTGCATTTCAAAGACAGTTTAACAAGCAGTAATGGAAGAATGATATCTGGAGTAGAGGGGAGGAAAAGTGGAGGCAGTTAAAGCACAGCTGGGTGGCAGAGTATTGACAAGTATGCTGCTATGACTGGTTTGTCTTCTCCATGTAAACACTGGGTGAGGCAAATATCCTTGTTTCCTCTCGTTCCTTTTCACACTATTTTACTGTTGGTTTTAAAAATAACTGCCTGCCTTGGTTCTTTGTTTAATTTCAAATATACTGCACAGTTTTTGAAGTGGTTTAGTCTGGGAACTCTAATATTATTCCCATCTGTGACCTCACCATCTTATGATTATTTAGCCACACAAAATTCTTCCTATGAAAGAGGAAAAATCTAAACATGATATTTTTAACCTGTTACCCAGGACCTGATTTAATCTTCAAAGGGTTTTTTTTTTTTTTTTTTTTACAGTTTCACATGTGTCCTCAAACTGCTCTGGATGTTTGCACAGGGCCCACGTCCAATATTTACACTCAGTGCAAGCCACAGAATCTGTGAAAAATCTGTGAAACCAGTGGAGTCAGGTTGCCTTTTCCGCCTGTTGTGAATCTAATTGTAGCCTGTGCAGAAGGTCTTAGCATGGTTGGCTTGCTGGAGGTGTTTACCCTCACTTTGAAGGCCTAGGTGTTATGAGCAATATGTCCAAACTCCTGTTCAGTAACAGCATATAGGCTTTTTTTTTGCAAGAAATGTGTGTGTAAGTCATGTGCATCCACTGAAACATTAATTATAAAGTTTTTGTAAAAACTGTGCTTGATTGACATTTAACTCTGTTAACTCTATTGCACCTAACAGGGTAAATAACTTACACCTTTGTGTGTTTCCCTCTGTTGCTTTACCTGCATTCAACCTAAGCTGAATAAGTAAAAACACTTTAGTCCTCAATGTTTCAAAGTTCAGTGTGTATTATTTTGGGAGGTAGAATATAGCAGAAATAAAATCATATTTGAATGTATGTTTTCATTAATGTATAATCAACTGGAATCAACTGTGATCTGCAACCTCATCAATAGATTCCACTTATTTCTGCACACTGGACTTTAGAGCTTTCCATGACAATACCAAGAGGTATGTATGTGAATTTATTTGGAATTTTAAACTTATTTTCAGAGTCTTGTCTCTGTTGGTTTCTTCAGTTTTAATTTCTGTTTTTTTTCTGTACAGATTCAACAATATCAAGAAAAATTAAAAGATTCTACATAAGTTTCTGTAATTTATCAGCAATCTGATTCTGGATTATCTTCTTGGCTCAGAGTCAATTAAGAAATATCAATACACTCTTCATTATATAATAATTAGTTTCTAGTTTCTTCCTTGCACATTCTTTGCTGAGTATTAAATAAATTGTGGGTCTTCTTATAAATTATTTACCTCTTCTTCAATGGGATCTAGGATGAGAACACTAGTTTCTCATTTTAACTAATGATTTGGCTAAAAACACTGTGGAAACATACAATTCAAAAGGGAGAAAGGCCAGCCTGGAAAATAAAGCTAACTTTCTCCAGTAGTACTGGAATCTGAAGAGAAAAGCTTTTACAGACTCAGTACAGGTCGTTCATGAGAGATGAAAATGTGAAATGATAAAAACTAACGTGGTCTAATGTAAAACTTTTATGTCCAAGTTGAAAGTACTCTTGTGTGATGTAACTTTGTCTCAGTGGAAGACAGCACGACTTCCCCCCGCAGCTGTCAGGACAACGGTCTGATGCAAGCTGCTGTTGAAGATTTCTGTTCAAAACCCAGATAAATCATTTTTTTTTGGAGGAGTGGGGTGACAGAAGCCAGCGCAGAATTTCATTATCCGACATACATAAGATACAGAGAATATGGTTTGTGAGAGCCATTCTTCTATCACTGTTCTGATGTCTTCCACAGTAGCATGATGGTTTACAGACAGTGCTCTTTACATTCTCACTCTGTTTCCCTGCATCCCTGCTGCAGGCTGCAAAGATAATTACGGATAGGAAAGAGGGAAGGCAACAGTCCAAAAAAGCCCCTCCACCTGTCCAGGAAGCTGACCTATTGTCTGATACTGGATAGCAAAAGTGCAGACAATTGCCCACTGGCTTAGTGGTCCATTGAGTGATTGATGTCATCTCATTAGCTGTAGGAGTTGAAACTGCTGAGAGCGACGCAGGCGCACTTTTTTCTCCGTATGTCAGTGTGTACACTCTCTATCCGCCCTGCTTTTTCCTACATCGCCACCAACGCTGCTTTTGTGCAGAGTCCAACAGCCCATCGTCTCCCTCACTGCCCTCTCCCCCCCCGCATCCTTCCTTCATCAATCAACCTCTTCTCGAAGTTTTAAAACCCCCCAAACCCCTTAACTCATCTAGTTCTTTCTCTCTTGGGATTTTGTTTCCTCATGATTATTAAGATTCCTCTCCTGTCTCTGCACTGTCTCCTGAGGTGATAGATGCTCTCTCTCTCTTTCTCTGTCTTTCTCTCTGTCTGCAACTGTTTCTCCCTCTGACTTTAATGCCCCTCCGCCACTCCCCCAGCTGGTTCTGCGTCACTGATCACCATTCGTTCAATCCTCTGAGGCTTCTTCCCAGGAGAGTAACTGCAGTAATAAGAGCAGAGAGGCTCTGAGATGCATACTGCCGGCGCCCTGCAGGGCAGCTTGTAACAGAGAGCCATGAAGTCAGGAACACTTAAACATAGGAACAGTAGGAGCAGGAAGACAGCGAGAAAGTCTGAAAGAAAATAGTCCTAAAAGACACAAATCATCATGACACATGCAATTGCTCACAGGGACCAGTGCAGAGTAGCAGCATGGCAGAGTCACTGTTGTCGAATCAGAAACAGGGGAAAAAAACAAGAGTTTTCTGTTCCTGTGTCTCCCTGAGGCGGCGCGGTCTCAAGGGAAAGAGTTGGATTGACTAGAGACCTTCATCAGTTGCCTCTCACTCCTCGGTGTTGTCTGGTTAATTAACAAACAGTGCACTCATGGATTCTTGAGGCACTATTTTGTTTCCTATTTGCACCAGATTTCTGTAGGCACACCTCCCGAGACACTCCTGAGCATCTGGCCAAGCTCGTACAAAAACCATTTCTTCACTTTGAAGAGCCAAAGAAAGCTGCTATTTCATCACCAGAGATCAATTTACCATGAAACTTACTGCGTGAGATTTGTCTGGGGGAAAGTATGCTTACTCTTGTGTGGAGCATAAGATTACTTTAGAATTCACAGACAGGAAAATATGTCTGAAATGCTTAAAGGAGATGGCGTAATTTTTATCTAGCCGAAAAATATGAAATGTAATTTTATGGGTCAGTGCTGCCCGTCTCACCGCAAGTTAAATGTATCTCTGTTTAAGGATAATTCAGGTTTAGTTTGAATGCTAGTTGAATTTTGGAGTTTCGGTTGTGATAAAATTTTACCCACGTGCTTCCTAAGTATTTACAATTGAAATTAAATTTGGCTGTTATGAACATTTAAACCAAAAAAAAAATTGGATGAAAGAACCCTTTTACACAAGTGGGCTAACAAGCAGAATTTGAAAAACAGAACCATCACAGAAACTCTCACACGCACACGAAGAGAAAGTAAAAGATAAAAATTAAATGAGTGCATCAGAGAGCGAGTGTGTGAGGAAAGAGACGATCAAAACCATTGTTTCTAAGGCGTTTGCCGCTATGCTTAATCTCAATGAGCCAGGATTTTAGAAAAGCTAAAGTTCACAAGCCCTAAAAACACAATTTTTAACTAATTTTTTCACATTTTACATATTTATTGAAGTGTTTAATTCTTATTACCTTAAACTGAATCTCTCTACAGAGCGAAACCACGACCAATGCCAGGCTGTAAATCTGTTTGAGGAAAACATACAAAAATCCTTTATTTCAATAAACTGTTTGGATTAGAGATCATAACGTTTAAGAATATCAACTTGAACAAACCAGAATTTGAAGATTATGTGTAATTATGAGATGTAACCTTCTCCTCAGGTCGTCAAAGCCGCAGACACAATACTGAGGACACGTCCGTGGTGTCCTCAGAGTCGGCTATGACCATGAATGCAAATTATTCCACGTTGATGGAGCAGCTTATCTAAAAGCAAACTTCAGTATATTTACTGTTGAACCCCGTAGCTGAAGCCGGTCTGCAGGGCAACTTTATTAAGCTTCAAATCGCCTTGTGAGAGGTAAAGATAAATAAAAAGGCATGTTTGAAAAACCTCTATCAAGAGACGGCACCTTGTTGAAAAGAAATGTGCTAAGATTTTTAAAAACTGACTTCCTCTTCTACTTACAGCCATGAACTTATCAATCATCCTCTAACTGTATAACCCCCAACCTATGAAATGATTTAAGCTCATTCATTTGAAATTTAAGTCAAAATTAATTTGATCAGATACTGTTTTACTGATGCTCCATTATCAGGTCACACTTTACTGTAAAAACTATAAAAAAAATATCCTTCAGAAGTTCCCTCTCTTAGATTAAAAGAAAGCTGGAGAGAGAAACTTAACGTCCATTGTTGCTCCTTGGCATGCCGTCCTACCAGGGTTGCTAAGCAACAGTTGTTCTGGCAACCTTTGGCTTAAACTTTAATCCCCTAAAAACGTTGAAGAACATCAGAGAAAAAAGAGCCTCTGAATAATATGGTTTGTGGATACATTTTAAAGCAGTTCGAAACTACGAGATGAACAAACACTGTTTTTTTTTCTTTTGAACGAGCCTTAGCATCGGTGGTTTGAATGAATTCTATTTCGTTGTAAACACAATGTGGGTATAAATATGTGAGAAACTTAATCTCTCACTGAAAGTGATTAAGTCTTGGATGATTTGCATAGTCCAGTTTGCTTTCACTAACATTAAAACAACAAAATGAAATGGCTTAAGACACTGAAATATAAAATTAACCACATCTACAGATGATCTGAAGAGGTAATTTAAAAAGAGAAAGAACTAATTCTGCTTAAATACCTCAAGTGGATCTTTTCCCACACCTAAGTGCTCTGAAATAACGAAGTCAGTGGGTGGCTGGCCCTTCTTAAATTAACCACCCTTCATCTCCATACCTGGTCCTGGCCTAGAAATGTCAGAGCAGCTGGCTGCTGGTGGATCAGCAGCAGGCTAATTTACTGCTTAAGAATGTCAGGATGTCAGGCAAAGCCACCAAATGCATGAAAGAATAATATTTAAACAGATTTAGCTCAAGCTCATTATAACAGGGCAACAAAACTGACAGAATCAAAATAATTGATAGTGTAAGTTTAGTTAATTGCTGGATTACATTCTCATGAAGCTGGCAGATCAGCAGGAATAAGAGGCACAGAGAAAAAAGCACCACAGCTTCAGAAGACTCTTTTCATTTATTGTGTCAAACTGTTGTATTAGTACACTGAGCTGTGCTGCATAATGTTTCACACTCATCCACTTCCTGTTTCATACTGTGTCTGTGCCCCCTTGTGACACAAACCTAATTAATATGAAATGTATTATCCGATCATGTGCATTCGTCCATGCACAAACACAGACATATACACACAGGCATTGTCCCTGAGAATGGGAGAGAGGCCTCTGGTCTCAGATGTCCACATATCGCTGATCACAAGGTTAAATGATAGCATAGCATGTGCACATCCATGCATATCTCATTACTGACACTCGCAGAGGTCAGAGGTGGAAAGCAGCTGGTGCATGCTGAGCATCGCTGCATTTTAGTGATGCGTTGTTGCTGTACCTGCATTCATCTCAGGTCCAAGCAGTTCCAATGGCAAACAGCTGGGTCGCAACATCTTCTCACACCTCGACGTGGAGGAAAAATCCAAATTCCTCTGCCGTTCTTTGCATTCTCTCTTTCTACAACGTCCTGCTGTTGCTGAAGCATCAGCTTACTGTTCTGAGGATCCCAGATGAGCGATGGGACACAGATTACAATGAGGATCAGTCCAAGTCTTTCCATTATTTTCATCCCCCACCTACCATCTTTATATGGTAAAGCCTTGCCTCTGCCACCCTCCAATGGTCCTGCTCAACCCTTGATCCTGGTCAACGCGGGAAATTCCTGCACAGGCCAGGGACACTGATAACTGCTGGCTTACAGTCATTTCTGAGCTGGGACCTTAACCCTCCAGCTGTGTAATCAGACAGTTAAAGTAGACTGTATTAGAAAAATAAAACCTGATAGCGACACAGAGACATGTGTAAGGCCCGGGACAATCTTGGAGTAATCCTTTGATATAGGCAGTATTAAAGGATTGCATCCACTCCACTTGGAACATGCAGAACAGCAGCAACAATGTCTCAACTGTCTCTAATACCAAGAGCACATTTGCACATGAAAATGAGACACTCTTGTATTCATAGTCTGCATCTTAACAGCCACTTCAGTATCTCAGGCTCCTGTCGGGGAAATCAAATGACGTCAATATGCCGAATCCCCTGAGAGTACTTAACCAGCACTGTGCAAGTGCAGAAAATCAGATAAGTCAACGTAATGTGTGCTGAAATACTGTAAACACTGTGAGAGATACTGTATCTCTGTGTGTTTTTACTGTAAGGGGACACTTCACCAGACATAATAATTATTGGTGTGTTCTCATATTTATGTCTTTGTTACTTTTTTTTTCTAGATATTTTTCTGGAAACATTCCAAAAACTCTTTTTGAAAATGACAACTATTCTGCCTTCAGCACTTTCACCGGCATCTCGACTGCATTCATCTCTTTCTCTTGATCTGACGTTTCAACTCCTTCGCCTTCACCTTTGAACAAGCAAAGAAATTCCTTGGCACACGACTTCTGCTGTCATGCACAATTTACTCCAACTGCTTTCAGAGCTTACACTTCAGCTGACACCTCCACTGACACCTTCTTTTAGTTTGTACACTTGGATGAAACTTCCAACTCAGGTTATCACGCACACACCGACTGACATTTCAACTCCTTTCAGCGCTTTCACTTCAAGTGATACTTGAATTGTCCTTCCATGAGCATCGGCAAGATCCTCAAAATCCCTTATGTCCTTGTTACAAAGTCCTTTAACCACCTTAGTCCCTTTAACAGGAGCAAAGGGGGAGGTCAGGTGACATTATAGAAGGACAAAGTCTGCATGCAAAGGAGGACGATGTGAATGATTGTCACATCACAGCTATTTGCAGGATACATACAGAATGTGTCTGAAGCTACGTAAGATAAATAAGTGTGATGTGACAGATTTGGTTGTTCTGAAATAGTAATTTTGTTGAAAAGGCCCGAGTTATTGACATTTCTCATAATTCATACCTGTGCAGGAGGAAAAAGGTTAAATTTGGGATCAGTTTTAAATCCTTTCAAACCCTGAAATTCTCTCCATCTCCTGAATGACCGACCAAGCTTTACTGGTTATTTTCTTCTGCAGCTCCATCACTGTCCCCTTTGGTTATTTATTTTTCTTGATTTTTAAACCATGCTCATGGTTTAGCAATCTGTGCCCACAGTTTATCTGAATTAGGACCGCCAATGGATTCACAGTACATTTTGCTAAACAGTGGGCTTCCATTTTTCTTAACTGATACAAAAACGGATTATGTCAGAAAAAAATTTTCTTAAGAAATATATAATCCTGTCTCTTTTTAACCGCCTAATATGCAACCCACTGTGAAACTTTGCATGGGAAAACAAAAACATAGACTCTTCTGGACTGCCCAACATAATTTGTTTGGTCTAATTTTGCAGTAACTCTGACCAGGAACATTAAGAACTATACAGAAATAGCAAACCTTCTCCCCGTGCTCTTATTTGGTCTTAGTTCTTATAGAGGCATCGGTATTAAATTTAGACTGTTTAATCAGTTCAAATATCCTTGTTGAACATTTGACCAAGTGTTTATTATCATAACCAAAACACTGAAGGTCCTCTAATTCTTATGAAGAAGTCATTTTAAACCAAACCATTACATTTCCCAAAACCTAACCAAAGTGTTTTTGTACCTAAATCTAACCGAAACCCAGCCTTATTTTCCAGCAGTGACTTGCGACTGCGTTGAAAGACAGATTAGAAAACAATCTTCTGTGTCATTATGGTGGAAAGGGACAAACAAAACATTTAGTCGTTTAATTTATTGCTTCTACTTCACACAGCAATCACAGTCAAAATGCTTCTCTTTCTTTCAGCTGTTCCATTTCAGCTGCCTCGTCAACTTCTTTTAGTTTGGGTATTTTGTTTGCAACTACTTCATCTTTTCGGTATTTAAGAACACGTCAGTTACAAAAATTTCAGTAGCGAGCATGTGCAAGTGTGGCTTTTCTCTACTTGACACAAACATGGTTTTCAAAAAGGAAAAAATAAATGACATTTAAGTAAATACAGGGCTCGTTCATTAATGGATGTAAGCAGACTTTCAAACAAGCAGATAGAGATGTAAACAATGAGGCTTTAAGCTTGTAGCAACTCAGTCAGCCAACCACGTAACCACACTTTCTGTCAGCTACATGAGAGAAGACAGGAGCTGTGTCTGGAGGAGAGAACCAATTAGTCCTCTCTCCATGGCTTGTCACCTGACAGTCTGCTCATCCGCGGCCTGATGGAAGAGCCTCTCCAGCCTGCTCATTCAAACCAATTAAGGTCTGGAGGTGTATTACCACACACTCATTACCTGTCTCTCACAGTGCTCTGCTGCTCTTCACATCGCAGTTTATTGGTCTGTTGAAAGTCTCGGAGTTTCGGCCTCTCATATCATCTTGTCTGTTTCATTTCGTCTCTCCCTTTCTAGTTTCCTCGGTTGTGCTTTCTTCTCTTTATTTGTCTGTCTGTCTGTCTTTCTTATCTCTCTCACTGTTACAGAAGGGAAAATACAGCCGGGAAAAAAAAAGTACACTCCCATCAGCGGAAATACAGAGGATGTGTCTGTGAATAAGTTTTGATCGGTTTTGGACATATGTTACCGCTGAAGTTGCAGTGAGCACGAACACAAGAGGAATTAAAGACGATCGCATCATGAACCCATGAGAATTACAAAATATGGAAATGCCTCACAGCGAAAACAAAATGAAAAACAACACAGAGGCATCAAAACATCCCTAAATGCACGGACACCGACGAAAGGGCTTGCTTCCAAACAATTCCTCCATTCTGCTGGCGCACAGATCAATAAAACAACACAACACTCAGATGTTTGGGTACAAAGGGCTGAACTCATGTCACAGGCTGAGTGTGTACACGGGTCTGCTTACGCTGTCCAAACAGTTATTCCATACGAGATGGATGACAGATCTGGAATGAACTAAAATTCCCACATTGGCTCTTGCAAAACACGCTACAAAAAAACAAAAAAAGCCTCTCAGAAATGGGCTTTGCTTTCAGAATACATTTTGACTCAACAACAGGATGGTTGGAATTCCCCCCACGACTGTAGCGCCGGGCAGCAAAAGCGAAGCAGGAGAGATTATTCCACTACAATAGCCTCCGGGAACGGGAGTGTGGGACAAAAGTTTCGCTTCCACAAGAGCACCTCATGATGATTTCCGATTCAGTAGAAGAAGTCTCATAATCACCTACTGCTGTAGGAGAAACCAGCCTTGATAATTACTGTACAGCTCTTCTGCTCTAGATACTCACATACCTTTTCATTTATTCATAAATGCAGCGCAGTGTGAGTGGAAACTGTTTAAATCCCTACTGGGTATGTGTTAACTTGTTGAAAGGGCAAAACACAACTAATAAGGAAAAGTTGCATCGATTAACAGGAATTAATGGTCACTTGAGCTCAACGCTGAATACCAGGACTTGTAATTAAGTCCAGATGGAGCAGTCAGTGAGTCCATTTAGCAAAACAGAGCCTGTATGTTAAGATTTACTTTTTGTGGTTTACTTTTTTGTTGAACTGAACTTTAACCTAACTTTTATTTTGCTAAACTATTAACACTGGGCTGCAACTTCGCCAGTGGCAGATACAGTAAGTTCTTTCTTGAGGAGGAGGAAGACAAAGAGAGATTTACAGTGAAAATTACGTACTTTAATGACTATTTAATCTTTCACCAAAAAAAACTCAACCGTGGTTGATAGTAAGGAAGTTCATTTACATACTTACACAACCTATTTTTTCCCACTATTTACATACTCCTTTTTTAAAACATTTTAAAGATGAAAACTGGACTTTATAGTCTATAGTTGGTTATTTATTAGTATCCAATCTTACGTTCAAAATACATGATTATGTTAGAGAATAAATTACTAAAAAGTAAATGTAGTTGTTGTGATTTGTTTCCACTTAATCAACCACAACAATAATGGGGCCAGAACAGTGACATTTACTGTGATATTTATTGCAAAACCGAGCTGAAAAAAGAGATAATGATATTGAAAACCTTGTATTTGAAAGTTGTATTGAATTAAGGCAACTTACACAGGAAAAAGTTCCACTGTATAATAAAACATACAAATGTCTAAAAATGTTTAACTTTTGGTAACATACTTTGTTGAATTGTTTGCTTAGATTATCCCCCTTACATTTTCATCTAGTGGCTGTTTAAAAACAAGAAATAAACAAATCCCATGATCCCAAGCTACTTCTCTGCATCATCACACTGTTTACATTGTTTTAAATGAGAGACTTACGGCGAGCTAATGTCATTGCTAACATTAGACTCTGTGTGAAAAACCATCACAGAGAGAAACAGCCGATGCCAATATTTCATTTTATTATTTCAAGTTTTGTTCTCAGAGCTATAATTTACTTGCCCTAACCCCATAGAAAATGATCCAATGATATAATAACACAACACTGACAGGGGCCATTGCGCATGATGAGTATTTTTATTTTTAGTGCTCCACAAACATTCGGATATCAAAATGTCTGTGAGTTTTTTTTCCCACTGAAATTTTGAATTAGGACTTTTACTTGAAGTAGCTGAAGATGACGTATTTACATAATGTGAGCTTTCACTTCAAATGATATTCATACTTCTTCTACATTAGGTAGGAAGTTACATTTTATGCGTGTGACCCCCCTGATGGATGCCTGTGTGACTGCAAAGAAATTGCATGCGTAAATAAGCACACGAAAGCCTCATACTGCTCAGTTACACTATGTGGCTAATACCAACGGCGTGACAAAAGCAGTCTGACCACCTCCTCGCCTCTTTTCTCTCCTCCTGGAGCAGCAGTCATGTTTAACACACCTGTAAATTACTCCCATAGCCCTGCCAGCC
Organism: Acanthurus leucopareius; assembly: GCA_029814765.1. NCBI lineage: Eukaryota > Metazoa > Chordata > Actinopteri > Acanthuriformes > Acanthuridae > Acanthurus > Acanthurus leucopareius. The sequence continues at coordinate 843,533 of JAQMCX010000029.1, read as the reverse complement.
TCCCCTTTCTGCCAATCCTCCCCCTCTGCACTAATAACACCATAATGATGCCACTGTTAGCACAGTGCTGAGGCAGTGTGCTTTATAGACTGACCTCAAAATCAATTCAGCAGCACACGAGGTCTAGTAATGGAGCTAGATCTGAAGCTCGCCCTCTCCTCTCTTCTCTTCTTCTTTTTCTCATAAGCTCCTCTCTCATAATCTCTTATATTTATCCCCTCTCTTCATCTCCTCTAGTTTTTTGGTTTTTTTTTTTGCTTCAGGGCCTCATTGCAGACAGTAAATTACATACACCCAGCGTTTCTCATTCAGACCGTTCCTTTGACAAAGCAGTCGATGCTCTGCAGCCCTGTGGCACACATTAACCTCATAAGGGGAAAGTAATAGAGCCTGTCTAAGCTGACACACAGTAGATATGAAAAAATGCATCACAACAGCGGTACCTTCCTCACACCGGACCCACAGGTAAACTCGAGTCAGTTAAACACACACAGGTGTGGCAGGTGAATCCTGTTTCTCCACAGCAGATACATTTGGAAGTGCAGCAGTACAGTGCCACGAAATAAACTGCTTCACTTTTGCCGTCATTCGCGTCTCTGGTGCACATGATTTGGAAAGAAGGAGGGTTTGCGGCTGGGATGGAACAGAGGCATACTTGAGGGTTTGGGAGCACATTCTTGGACGGCCGGAGCAGCCGAGTCTCTTGCTGTGGTTAATTACGGGGAGCTTGTGGGAAACCCCTGAATCTGAAACCCCCCCCACCCCGCCTCCAAAAAAAACCCACACACATCAAAAAAATGGCGGCCATGTAGAATGGAACTTATTGTTCGACGGCCAGAACGGAAGATTCCGTCTCTTACGTTCAGTCGTCTGAGCTGTCATCCGGACTATGAGAGGGCCAATGCCAGAGAGCGGCTGTGTTAATAATAGCAGACGGACAGCGGTTGAAAGGATAATCCATCTATTTTGTCCACACTGTTTCAATAAGGGCAAACTAAATATTGGAAACAGTTTTTCTTACAACTACATTGTGGTTCATCCTTTAAAATGACCATCAAGATAAACAACAGGCCTGCATAGGGTTGGTTGCATTAAAATGAATGGCAACCAAGTGTATTTTGCCTCAACAGCTCCTAACCGAAAAAACATAAGCCAAACAAACAAACAAACAAACAAACAAACAAACTACATTAAACATTACAGCATCATGTGTTTTTTTCCCCTCTCAGGTTTCTGTTCAACCAATCCAAGAAGTTCAATTGTATTTTTGGAGAACAATAACTCCAAAAAAAATTGCTTCACTACCCTGCAAAACTTTTGTTGTGTGTAAGCTTGGGATCATTTGATAAAACACAAATTAACTGAGGATTACGCACGACGACAGGAAAAATAAAGATATTTAAACCAAATTAATACAGTCTCTTGACCACACAGGGCCTTTACAGTGGATACATACGCGGAGTTGCCTGAAGGCATCTTTTCATTATTTACCATTACTGTGTAAAAAACATTACCAAACTAAATAATTCTCAAAATACCCAGTTTATCTGAACACAAAGTGAACCTGGGGTCTGCTGGGTCTCTGAGGATTGCTTTCCTGCATTGTAGTAGTTAGTAATCCAACTTTTATTTGCCCATAATTTAGTTAAATTGCATTATGGGATATGCAGATCCAGCATATTCAGATCTGAACCTAAACAGGCAACTGCAAGAGAAGACATCTTAGTCTGTGCTGCTTCATACAACACCAAATTGTATTTTAAAGCCACAAATATTGTTTTGATCAAAAAATGAATATATAAGAAAATCAATTTTAACCAGAACGCAGATTTGTGTTGACAGTGAGAGTGGTGAAAAATCCCAGGTCTGAGATATAAAACACTAATCTGAGGAATGAACAGCAATCAAAGGACGAGAGGAACTGGCATTAGTGACCAAACTTTTTTTGATACAGTGTAATAATGACTTGTCACACAAAGATCCATCTGTAAAGTCAGTATTCACCGCAGATGCATTAAAGACACACTCTTGATACTCTGATGACAAAGCTTAAACATGAATTTTTGAATAATAAATTAAACCGAATAGAACTTTTTAATCAAATCATCAAATATTGAGAGTGACCCATCAGATGAGAAGATGACACGACATTCAATCAATACAGTGAATCACTGCGGCGTGGAGACATACATATTAACTCGTCTCATTGCTATGCATGAAAATTGAAATAATGTGGATCCTCATTATTTGTATCCTTACAAATGATGAGTCTAACTCCGCAGTAGCCTGTTGGGAATATAAATGCATCTCTCTATATTCTTGGTTTAACCTATTATACATAATAAGAAGCAGATACTGTAAAGCCATAAGGAAATACTGAGCAGAATAGAAACTGCTTATTGGTTTAATTCTTATTTTCATAGCTGTGTGCATAATTCTGGATCAAATAACCCAAGGCAATTTAATGGCTAGTCTATGCATTGATGTACAGTCAATTTGGAATTATAGTTCCATCAGCTTAAATAGATTAGCAGGTTTATTTTGGGCCTGTTTGTTTTTTTTGTATTGAGGATGCAGATGTATTCTAATTTTAAAAAGGCACAACGAAAGTAATTAATCCGTGCGTATTGTGAGATTAACATTTGGAAAGTAATCAGATGCTTTTATGTGGAAAACTGAGGTTTGAAAAAAGATGGGGTTTTTTTTTAGAAAAGAAAACAATCTCTCTGGCCATTGATCTTACTGCCGGCTTGTTGTTAGCAGCTTTAAGAGGCCTGGTGATGAAGATGCCTCTTTCAACTGCCTCCTCTACAATAGGAATGCACAAACATGCTTCTACAATGCACGTAAGCTTGAGGAAACACCGCCCTGTCCCCTGGGATACTGGTATAGCACATGTGGTTTGAGGTAAAATTTAGCCAGACACTTACTGCAAATAATAAATAAATTTACAGGAATGCACATACACAACCGACTCATCAGAGCTAAAGTGTGTTTGTGTTTGTATATGCCTGAGCACACCGGGCACAGTAATTGGCGACCTGATAAATATTTGTGCAGAACCTCCTCAGCAGGAGAAAACAGAGAGGCATGCTTTCAACACTAATGCCTCCAGGCTGCAGACCAAAAATAATTCAGGGATGGAGCCCACTTACATGCTTCATGTCAACGTTTCAGAGGGCCCGCAGAGATGATGATGATGCGTGAACAGAAACATTAAAATGTATTGTTTTGCTGTTTCACAGCAACTGACTCTGGGTTTTTTTTTTCACCTAAAAGAGGACATGATAAGATATGTCACATAACTCAAAGAGAAATTTGTGCAAAAGAAGAAATGCAATAAACAAAAGAAGGTGAAGTTACTGGTTTTGTTGAATAACAGGTTGCAACAAGTAGCTTAAATCCAGACAGAGAGAACCAGATGAAGTTTAGTCGCTTCCTTTCCAATTTAAGCAGAATGCTCTGTCAGGAGTCTGTAATCTCATTTGTGAGATCCATGTTCTCTCTAATGATGGATTCAAACACTGATTTGATTCATTTTAGAGTAAATTGAAATAACCTGAGCAGCGGTGCTCAGTGGAATGCAACTAAAAGGTAAACAGCGAGGTGTGTCGCAGGGAGAACCATCTGTCGCTCTGTGGAAGAGGCAGAGATGGAAAGTCACCCACAACTACTACACGCAGACATGCTGTATCTTAACTAACATGGCAACCAATGGTTGTTTTTATAGTCAATGAAAAGTTGTAAAATTGTTGATTTGAATTAGAATGGATAAATTTAATACAAAAGGATTAAAAAAAAGCTTAAGAGGCCTCAAATTAGTGAATATTTTACACCTTTTGTTTGACAAGCCACATTTTATTATTAAAATGATTCTAAGTACTCTGTAACACCAATCAAATCAATGCTGCATTTAATGGTAATTTTCATTATCAATTAATCTGCAGATAAGAGGTATCAAAACAGTACAAAGGCCCAAGTTAATAATGTGAAATTTCTTTTTTTTTCTTTGTCCAATCAAAAGTCCAAAACTAAAAATCTTTAGTGGCCCTTAAAACAATACCAAGAAATTTAGTAATGTTTTACTTTTAGAGAAGCCATAAAACCTTCATTTGTGCCTTTTTTGCTGAAAACAAAAGATTAAAACAAGTAATCAGTTCCTAGAACTGTTGCTTACTAATTTTTAGTTATACATCAGTGAATTGCTTAGCAAAAAAATCTGACAGTGTGATGACCCAAAGGCTACTAAATGCAGTAGCTGTCTTCTAGTATATCCTGAAAATGAACATGTGTTTTTCACTTTTTGGATTGTGTGGGTGTTTAAGAGTGTGCCGCATTGCCACGACGTTAAGTATGTCTTCAGTCCGTCAAATTTTTAAGACGCCGGCGTGAACCACATGATTCCTACAAGAGGCAAAGTGGTCTGCTTATCGTCCGCTCTGCTGGAATGTCATGCTTTGCATCGTCTGCATACGGGGGGGTGTTCTGCACTTCCTCAAAACTCATTTTCCTCCATGCCTAGTCCATTCTCTTCTGGGAATGGATTTAAACTGCAGCCAAGGCAACAATATGTACCAGCAGCAATAAAAAGCCTCCGCTGCTAAAGCAATGAGGCGTTTTAATAGGATGAGCTGAGACTGTTGAGAAGGCAACCGGGCTTCCTCTTCCTCACTGTCTGTCTCTTCCTCTCTTACTGAGATTCGCAATTGTTTGAAGTTTGGACTCAACTGGGATTTGAATGATTTAAGGTGAAAATGAAGGGTTAGATGTGCAGAGTGGAGGCGTGGGGGAGAAGCTGGAGCAGGGTTCTTAAAAGTCTTATCATTATCTGTGCCTCCTGTTGCGAAGCGGGCACCAAAGCACCCAGGCAGGGGCCTTGAAACACCTCACTTGGGAGAATTTTACTAAAAACTCTGCCAGAGCTCATTTTTTTTGTTTCATTGCCGACGTACAAGCACAGTGAATCTTTTTGACTCACGGGCCCAGTGTGCGTCATTAATGGAGACATACAGTATATCCTCCATGACACGAGAGCCTGCCTCTTTGGGGCTTCAGTCACACACTCATATCATCAGACTTAAACAGTCGCTCCCTCCCCCGCTTACAGAGCCTTGTGCTACCTCAGCCAAAGTCAAGGAAATCCTCTTAAGCGAGTTGCTTGTTGCGAGTCTTCCGATCCTGCACCTACAGGCTGATCCTCACCAGATGCACCTGATGCGGATGAATCAGCCAGATAGTCAACAAATGATACAGATTTCAAGTTTATCTTTGAAAAATCTAATAAGTAATGTAACTACTTTAATTTCTTCATCAGAGTAATGTAACTTATTTATTAGATTATTTTTTGATTGCTTTTCCAACAAACTTAGAATTTCAGAGTGTAGGGGGGGCATCTTTTTTTGGATTATGACAGAGATGGAATATTTTGTTCTTAAATATATTTTTTCCATGTGCATCATTAGCTGAAAATAAGAATTAGTGTGTATTCATTATCTTAAAATAAGTCTGTTATATCGACAGAGGGAGTGAGTCGTCTACCACAGAGTCTGCCATGCTGCACTAGCCAAGAATGAACAAACAAAAAATTTCATCTCTAAAGAGGACCTTTCAATATTTATGAGTTTATAGGCCACCATAGGTTCTCCTTCACGTTTGGAAGGGGAGGGTGAGCTGAGGAAGTTTAGTTAGGTGCATTCTGCAACCTCACCACTAGATGCTACTTATTCCTACACACTGGACCTTTAAATCGGTTTTAAAAGAGACTGATTGCAATTCATTTGAGATTTGACATCCAGCATTTAAATGTTCTTTTTTTTCTGCTGATAAAAGAGCTTCACACTGTAAATTGGTGTTAGAGCTATTTTTATTTTTTACAAAGACAATACTTTTGAATTTCAGGCACTAGAAGGCAGTTTCATCCGTACAGTGACATGGCCACTCGTCTCGACACGGTCTGTTGGTCACAAGCATGGCAGACTCAGACTGTCTAGATCAATGGGAACTGACACACCCAGAAAGTAATATTTCACTCAATCCATAACATAAATTCTTTGTTCAGACATATGATGGTGATGAATACCAGTTACCCACCGAAAAATGCGGTTCTTATGGTCTTAGTTCATTGCCTTTTCTGATGGCAAAAACAATAAAGTACTTTCCTGCTTGCAAAGTTATGATGAGGGGGCCATGTGAAGGAAATGGGGGAGAAAAGGACTATATGAGAGAGTGATAACAGTGAGGAATATCGTCATTAGTCAATCCCTCTCTCTACTCCCCAGCCAGTCAAAGTCAGTCTCCTAAAGTGCTCTTAACCCCAGCCATGACCGAGACACAGGAAATCCATATTTAAACAGCATCTTCATCAAAAATCACCTGGGAAACAAAGACCGTTTTGAGCCAGCGAGAGGGAAACAGTTAAATGAGCTCTTTGGCTTTCATGAATCTAATTAGCATACGGAGACACACCAGTCTCACTGATAGGAATAATATCATCTCAGAGGCAGAGTGTCATACCGGAAAGCAATTCAGTGCTTAGTGTCACGGTTAAAGTATTCCTCAGTTCTCCTTGAATTGGCTTTCACTGACTTGCTCTGTGAAGTTCCATTCAGATAAAACTCGCCTGGAAAATTTAAGTGCAGAGGAATGTCTGTTTGAGATGTATCCCGTCTTTCTTGCAGCTCTCTTTCCTCGTTCTGCTCCACCGCCTGTCTGCCCATTTTACCTGCCTGCCTGCCTGCCTTTTCGCAAACTCATTCTTTTTTCTGTGGCATTTTGCATCAGGAGCGGCATGGCGATGGCACTGCAGCCATCTGCCACCCAAACTGAAGGAGTGACATCACCAGCTGGCTTACAGGGCAGCAACTCTGTCACCTTTGCTAATAGGAATCTCAGACACACAGGGGTCGGCTGTCAACGGTCAACTCTGACCCTTGAAGTATGCTGCAACATGAAATCAGAAGCGCGCCACAATGCTCCGCTGCTGAACCACAAACTTGGAAAGATTTCAGAGGGATTTAAACAATACAGGCCAGCTTCCTCTGCCCCTGTATGGACATGAAAGTGGATATGTGCTGCCCAGCTGCCCAGCTGCACTCTGTGCAGCCAAATTCAGGAGTGGAAACTCTTTCGAAAGTCCGCAGGGCTTCTGCACCCACTGACAGCCTCTGCATCTCTGCCGGTTCATTACCGGAGTTTGCATACTATTACATTCCAGCGACAAATAACCAGACAGTCATTATTTATTTAGGGTTATTACCCACCATTGCAGAACAAACACCACCAATGGGCCAGTTACTTCTGAGCTTCGTTCAACTACAAAGTGCAGATACACCTATCTAAAATTGACAAAAAAGGAAAAAATAAATGAACACTGAAAGGGTCCTTGGCTGTAAATGCACTAAACTGCAACACTTGAATAAAAAAGGTCATACAACTTCAAGGTTACAAGCCAATTAACAGTGTAATGTTGTTTTGTGTGGATATGTTACATCTATTTTAGTTTCAGCTTGCTTTTCTTTTTGCTGTGGCTGTTTTTGTTTTGCACATTTTGTATTTTTTTTTCACCTTTCCTTGACTTCCTAATTAATCTAGTTATACACTCAATATAATGATTAAATGTTCTGTATCAGTCTACATTTAAATCAAGCTGCGTTGCAAGAAAGTAATGCATTTAAAGAAGTTGCTGATTTTGTGAGTGAGCACAGTAGGCCATTAGTTTACCATCATTTAAGAGGATAATGAAGAACTGTTAGAGCATTGCTTCTGTCTTTGGAAAACATTGCTGTTACATGAATCTTCTCCAAATGTAAGAGCCAATCCTCCCAACAACCCCCTGGCGCTGGTATTTTCATCTGGTATTGGGACCCCGGGAGTCTTTGCTATGCCGTGATTAGTTTTTTTATTGGAGGAAGTCTAGTGAGGAAGAGGAAGAGAGACACAGAAATGTGAGGGGCTGCCTCTCTCTGGCTATTGTTTGGACACAGTTCCTCTCACGCTGCATTGACCACAGACAGGGCGTGGCAAAGGGAGGCCAAGCAGGGAATCGTGTGTGTTTGAATGAATGTGTGTGTGTGTGTGTGTGTGTGTGTGTGTGTGTGAGAGTGAGTGAGTGAGTGTGTGTGTGGGGGTGATCGGGGTGGTGATGGTTAGGGCGAACTGCATACTTTCTCTGCATGTGGACAGGGAACAGGAAGGCGGGTGGTCCCTGGAGAGCGTTACAGAAAGAGAAAGAGAAAGAGCTGGAGTGGGTGGGATTCTGCCCCTGTAGTTTGCCGCTCTGTTCCCAGCCAAGCTCATGTGCACGATGAAGTAATGAGAGACCCGGGGCCTCTGACAAACTCAGGCCAGATGGGGAGAGGATTCTTCCCCACAATTACTCTGCAGCAGAGAAGCATTAAGAGCCAGAGCAGCTTCTCTTCTACAGAGAAAAGATAATCACTGGGTCTTTTAGGAGAATAATTAATCAACACTGTTTTACAGCACCGTGTACATTTTGAAGGATGTTTTTTTCCAAATATTTCAGCTGTGTTATCTTCCTGTATCTCTGACTACAGTATCCTAGTGTTAAGTCTCAATAGCACTTATAATAGAGCTGCGACATTGCTGTATATTTTATTTGTGAGATTTCTTTGAGGAACATTTTTTTATTTTTCTCGACATACTGAAGAAACATAAATAAGGACAAAACCAGAGTACAATTCTCTTTGTAAGCAAAAGGAAAAAAGTTTTGGGGCAAGAATGCTCTAAGTCAAGGACAATAAATATTGCATACCGGAGTGAAAATCCAAGTCATTCTTAGTCATAATAAAGCCCTAAAAAACTTTTCAATACCATAATGGCATTTAGTGTTAACTGCTTAAATCTGTCAATCATAAATCATGCCTCTCTGTGGTAGATTATTGTTAATGTTGAAATAGTCTTACATAACCAAATCTACCCCAAAGCAGCGTGGAGATAAACTACTGTCATTATTATGGAGTAAAAATAAACAAAACACACAATGATGCCAAACTCAGGATGTAGCAAAGGTGCTCTTGCAAATTAGTATTTAGCTGGAACATTAGCATGTGGAAGAGTGAACCCTTGCAATAAAATGGCTAAATCCGTTTAAAAGAATAGGTAGGAGCTGCTAGCATGTTACATCCATACCAAAAGCGAAGGTTAGTGTCAGGGCAACTTGCCCATTTCAAAATGTAGTTTGCTATATTGAAGGCTGTTCTTGATCCCTGTAGCAGCTGGGATTTTGAAAACAGTAACACACAGATAGCTGAAGGGGAGAAGAACGTGGTCTGAAATAAGCGGCCATTGGCAGGCTTAAAGTCGACATCCCGTGAGTCAAACAAATACTAGCATAACAATGGGCCTCTGCCACTGTTACTATGGAGAAGAGGTCATTTACAGGCAAGAGTCAGAGTGAAAACACTTTACAAGTGCAACTGGGTACCAAACACTCAGCTACAGATGCCAAATTAATCCAAAACTGACCCATAATCCAAAAGTAAATGATTACATTTCCGCAAGGGATTAATAAAGTAGTTCTTTTACTTCTTAAACTGCTGAATGTTTCATCAGGTTACAAGGCATTATCTGTAGCTTTTCTCACTCTTCTGGCAGCAAATATAACAGAGTTTTAAGCTCTGAATTGTCTCTCTCCTTTGGAAGGGTAGCTGACCTCTTACTAGATTTTATGCTTTGTGCCTTAAGCGTTTCATGCATAAAACACATATTTTAAAATACAGATGCTGATCTTTTGTTTAGCCTGGAGAATATCATCCCTTTCCAAGTCCTGCAAGTGACTGAACATCGTCTAAGCCACCAAATATCATCTCAAAAATGAATTATGCAATCCTGAACATCCCAAATTACTCATCTCACTACGTAAGGCCATGGTTTTAACTTGAGGCCATTATTTTACCTTGATCGTCACCAGCCATGATGCTCTGGGACAAGTGAAAACTAATCATTTGTACACACATCATGCTTTCTCCTCTTTGTGTTCGGCACATTGTTCCCTGCGACACCCTTTATTCCATATGAGTCATCAACAGCTGCCTTTTGGTTGCGTTTCAGAGAGGTTTATGAATTAGTATTGGCTCCCATGAGTCTGTGATGAGCTCTTTCTCACCGAAATGACTGCAGGGCACCAACGTAGTAAGAGTATAAATAATGTGATATCCCATAAGGCCACCTTACATTGATTTTAAAGACAAAATATTTTCATACAGCCTCTGTTCGCCGAGACAAATGGAGTGCGAGCTGGATATGTGTTTTCCCCTCACAAATCAGATTGACATTAGGTCAGGCAGCAATGCAGTCGATTGGTCACTGTCGCTTAGGAATGTTAAACAAGGCCTTGACATCAATGTGATGGATTAAGAGTAAGAGCCAATAATAAAGGCGTGTCATCACCCTGGCAATAAATACATTACTGAGTGCTGCTTAAATAAAAGGAGGCAGATTCTTACAACAGTCAGCCAAAGACCTTTACATCAACTCTACCGTACCTGAAAACAAAGATAAGACAGGGAACAGAGCCATATATATACTGTATATATATATATATACTGTATATATATATGTGTGTGCGTGTGCGTGTGTGTGTGTATTTAGAACTACAACACAAAATGTAAAGGAGCTAAACTGACTGAAAAACTAAAAGTTTTAAGTGAATTTAATGACTTGCTCTTTGCAATTAGTTCAGTAAGGACAGACTCCAAGGCCAACAGCAACAGCAGGCAGGGGTGCTGTGTTTATAGCTGTATTAGACATCTGTCAGAGAAGCAATGGAAACTCCACAGGAATACAGCACAAACTCTGACATTTTGGCACTTTGCAATACATTTACAGGAAGTCACTTCATGCATATTAAAAAACCTTGTCTCTGCGGCCACTTTGATCCCTCACAAGGCAGAGCCAACGAATGGACTAACAAACAGCCCGGCCTTGAGAGGGCTACACACCTAAAGAACATTTAATCTCCCTAAGCCACTGGACGCTGACGCTGGCTCATCACACACCAAACCGCCTAACCCGAGAGATCTCTCAGACGAATCATCTTAAACCTAAAATCTTAAAAAACATCCTTAAGCTAAGCGGTTCTGCGGCTCATCCCTCTTTACGCAGGCGAGGTGAGGGGCTCGGCTGTGTAAGTTTGTCAGCTTGAGGCGAGGGAGGATGGTGGAAGGACAGTGTGGCTGTGTTTGATTTGGTCAGTCACCTGACTGCTGGCCTGGCCTCTGGGAACAGGAAGTATGACATCACTGCTCTGACATTCTGGAATGTGGGAATGTCAGGCTGCCTGTTCACACCACTGGAACCAAACACTGCAGGCAGGATGGACACAAGGGATAACAGACTGCAGCTGCGTTATTCCAACAATAAAGACTAAACACTGAGGCCGTATTGGGCCAACTTTAGCAGTGTGGGGGGGGGATGTTACCCCCACTGGAATGAGGCACTCTCTTGAACCTGACTAAACTTTTGCTGCAGCGTGGTGTAGAATACATATTCCCTGTAGATTACATTGTAATGTGGAAGGCATATTTCTTCTCCTCAGCTCACAGTGAAGGATTAAATGACTGCAGACATGATAACTTTTCTGAGTTGTAATATCCCCCCTCATAACACTGCTGCTCAGTATTTGTGTGTCTGATCAGCCTTCAAACACATTCGTCTGTTACTCAAACTGGACACCATAGATTGCAATTTAATGTCTCAATAAATCCTTAAAACAGCAGACAACCAATGCACCAACAGTGAAGAACCAGATGCATCTGCTTTCTCATACCTGTTTGATTCCTGATGCTTTTTTTTTTTTTTACAAAGACAAAGTTGCCCTGCTGATAGATGGACCCATTAAAAGGTTCATATCTGAGTGTTTTCCATGAGAACTTTGCACAAAATAGGCAAAACTAAACACTTGGGGAGGTTATTTTATCGTTTATGAGAGCATGGACGAAAAAGCAGCAGCAGCAGCAGTGACATCTCCATTTCTCTATATTAACTTAAGGCCATTGTTGTTGTGATTGGTTCACTGTGTGCTGCTCTCTGTACATCACACTCTGCCTCCACCATTCGCACACTTGAAGCAGCAATTTCACTCCCATAAAATGAGGGGACTTGCAAGGCTTAATTAAACAGAAAAGTAAAGTCCAGAATTAAAAGCAGCAAAGGCGTATCTAGATTAAACTCCGAAATCACTCTGTCCCACATTTCTCAACATCATCAGCGATTTTTTTTTTTTTTCTTGGAGAACCTTATACAACTGATGTCCGTGAGTGAGTTCAGTGGAGGGCCCCTTTAATTGCATCTAAAGGACACATTGCATTAATTCCAGAGAATGTTCACAATCAAGGCTCTGAGATAGGGCAGGATAAGCTGGTTAGCCGTGATTCGCATGCCAAAGGCGTAGTTAAAAACAAGAACATCAGCGTTCAGAAACCACATTTCACAACGATCAGCCTTTAGGGCCGGCAGCTGATATGAGGAATAACCTGCTGCTGAACTCCATATGCCCGGCACAGAAAGCTATTTAATAGATTCTGACAGAAAGCTGCTTGGTAGGGTATGATCTCAGTAACCCTTTGGCATCAAAACATATCCAAGTCAAATGCAGAACAGAGACGCCCTGCAGCCAGAGACCCGTAATATGACGTCTTTTCTTTAGTAGCCTTTACACTGTTTTCAGAGAGCCAAAGTTTCCAATCTCACAAGCAATAAAGACATGTTGACATGTTGTTCTTTATTCTGTTGGAAATTTAAACTTTGACACTGCTAATTGGTTGTTTGATAAATTTGTTTGGATCATAAACAGTGGTATTTGGTGATCAGTTCACACGTCAGGGTAACAGACAAACAAGATCCCTGGGATTTTCCTCTCTACACTGTTGTTCCAATCATTTTGAAATAAAACTCATCATTAATGAAGCCAAGATGTTGGTAAGAGGGTTTAATTAGCAACAGGCTATTGTCTTACGCAGGCTAAAGAAAACATAAAATAGCTATAAAGACTTCAAGCGAGCATATTTGAGCATGCAACGTCTTAATATAAATCTTATTATTCAAAGTTTTTAAGTTATTACTCATAAAGAAAAGGGATTAAGGACGCGAAAACTCCTACATTCTAAGCTAATGAAGCCGGTGGATTGAACAGTCCCATGAAAACTTCAGGGTAACGTTCATTCCCCACTCAGTGCATCTCTTTCCGAGCTAAGTGATGGTGCCATGGTGTCGCCAGCCTCCATCAGAGATGTTGGCATACAATTCTTGGACCCAAAGCTCAGTTTAGAGACTTCTTGCCAGACTCGGGGTAGAGAGCAGAGAAGCAGCCAAAGCTGGAGGGAGTGCAGCCCCAGAGGAGCCCAGCTGCTGCCTGGGAAACCAAACCCAGACCGGCTCTGGCCCACGCTCTCTAACCCCAACCCCTCCCGTCTAATAACAACACTCTGTCTCTTGTTCTTGTTTAAATATGCTGCCTTTTCCACTGTCATTCTGGTTTAGAGTTTGGGGAAAAATAAGGCAGAAAGCCGGGAGGAATGGTGGGATGATACTCATCGACCCGCTACACATTCCAAGAATACTTCCCACTGTTGATTTCAAAACACTAACACATGTTCATGTTCTCACTCTCATACACACACAGACACACACACACACACAGAGGTAGGAGATAAAGCGTGAGTGCACACACATTCTCATACTGTCCATACATGCCCATGCTGTGTGTGTGTGTGTGACACTCACCCCGGTAGTGGAGGCTGTCATCGTGGTGGTTGTGCTGGTGGTGGTTCTCCCAGGCAGGGGGGCTGCTGGCACCCAGCTCTGCCAGTCTGCGGCTGGTGGCAGAGAGCTCAGAGCGGAGGTTGGTCACTTCCTGACTGGCGGACTGGATGGCCCCATCAATCCTCTGTGCCAGCTGTTTGTTGTCTTCCATCATTTTAAGGATTTTCCCCTGAGGACCAAATCCACACAGAGCAGCATGATGTCAAGTTAGAGGGGGTTGAAGCTAAGACCCTTTTCCTTTCCTGCTCTTATCCCCCTCTTCTTCTTCTTCTTCTTCTTCTCCTCCTCCTCCACCACCACCTGTGCTCTTCTCTCACAGTTTACTTCGCACATATAAACAAAAAGCCAAAAAACGCCGGGTCCTCTTCTTCTCTCCGCTGAGCAGCAGAGAGATGATGTCTACCTGTTACTGCATAAAGAATAACGTCTGTGTGGCCGAACGCTAGACAATCAGAGAGAGCATGTGTGTTCGTGTGTGTGTGTGTGTGTGTGTGTGTGTGTTTGTGTGAGAGCAGGGCAAAGGAGAAAGAGAGTAAGCGCAGGAGAAAAAGAGAAGGGAAGAGTGAACGTAAAGAAAGCCAGAGATAGAGAGAGAGAGAAGGAGAGGAGAGGAGAGACAGAAGAGGCAAAGAAATGCAGCTCAGCAGGCGGAGGGGAAAGTGAGTGCGCCCGTGGAGGAGAATGTGCTGTGAGCAGCTGCTCTCAGAGAGGACCCAGCACACACTGAGATGACATGCAGCCTTTTAAATGGATTGTACCATGTGCCGGAGGACCAGGGGAGAGCTGGGGGGGGGACGCAGTTGGACTGAGCTGCTCCAGCAACTCTCTAACTACAGAGTGGGTTGTGTATCCCACACCCTAGTGAGTCTGTTATGAGTTAGAAGTTGGGTCTGTAATAGGGGAAAAAGTGCAGATTGTTTCTTTTTTACTTCTTCCTCTCGCTGCACTCAGAGCTTGGCAGCGATATTAAACCCTTTGACAAGCACTTGTCAAGCCCTCTGTATCTTTTCCCTTCCCCTGCCTCCCACGTTCCCTTCCTCCCGCTCACTCAAACTCACGCTGTCCCTTTGTCTCGCCCACCCCCCTCTTTTTTTTTTTCATGCCATTATATATTCATCTCTTTGTCCTGGGAAAGCTCACCCCCACATTGGTGGAAGGGGAAGGGGGCTGGCTCAAGGCACCCATAGGGAAAACATTTCAACTCTGAGAGCAAACTTAGCAGAGGACAGAGGCACAACCCTGTAATGGGCTAAACACAAAGAGGAGAGGCCCCGGGAATTACAATCGAGCTATGGCGAGAACATAGTGGAGCTTTACCTCTTTGATCAAAAACAGTTGGAAGGATTATATTTCAGCTTATCCGAGGGGCCAGCAAACAAACACCACCGCCATCAATTCTTATCAGTACAGCTGTAAAATTCCATCACACACACACACACACGCACAAAGAGGGTTAGAGATGGAGGGGGATAGACCGTTCATCTTAACTTAAAACAATCCCGGATATTGCTGAGCCATCACAACTTTGAATCTGCATTTGACATTTCATTTCCCAAGTCAGAAAACACATCCTGTCTCTAGCAAGAAACTGAGGCAGATGAGTGATACATCACTCAGATGCTGTCATCTGAGACTCTGGTGATAACAGCTCAATGCTCATTGGTATTCACACAATGGAGGAGAGACACAAACAAAGACGGGACTAAAAAGCGTGTGAGACAGACGAGCCAATGAGATGCTCAAGTTGTTGGTTACACTGTTAGTTTATTCACTCACCATGCTTAATGATGGAGTCCATACAGTGACAGTGTTACTGATCAGATGATGTCTTTGACTAGTCAACCCATTAATGTGGCCAGGAGGAGAACATCACAACTTTGATCTCAACTTAAAAGATCTCCTTTACTCAAAAATGTTTTTTCTTATATTTACGTCCCCCTAAACCTTTTGTTCCTGGCTATACTGACTTGTGTCTGTGCAAAGTTTGTCACGAGAGGTGTTTTCACACTCCTCCACTGAAGGGGGAGATGTCTGCGCGCTTTCCCTAAAAATCTGAGATTCAAATGTCACAAACTTGAAAGCCAAAGAAAGTTGAGACCTCCTGTGCAGAGCAGACATGTCAGTTTCAGAGAGTGAGAGTTTGCATTAGCACAAGCACCAACACTGTGTCAGCAACTGCCAGTTACAAGCTAAAAAGCTAACAAACAACATAAAAAAATAGAGGATGCTGACTTAACCAGTCATTCTGATACATCTGCTAGGCACCAGTCTTAGTGCACAACAGACTGTCTGACTGAGGCTCAAACATGTATGAATGAAGAATCTCTCAAGCTACCTGCAATGCTAGCATTAGCTATTTTGATGCATGGGGCTCTCTCACCAGTCAACCTAACCAAGCATCGGTGTTGGCGTGTGATTCACTGGTCTAGAGTTTCTCTACAAGAGAGTGAGATGTGTTTCCAGACCCTTTTCAGATTTTTTTCAACTATTGAAAAAATGTAGTACTGTATTTCCTGAGATTTACACACAAACAGTGTGATCGAAATAGTGCTGAAATGAAAAACAAATCAATAAATTAGTCAGTCAAGACACTAATAGACATAAAATACAATAGTTTTGTATGGTTTTAAATTAAATAACTTTTGGGTTTTAGAAAGTGCATCAGTTAAAACAAGTAATGTGACAGTTCATGGCAATTTTTACCATGACATCATGCAAATATGCTAACATGAACAGTGCTAACATGTTGATGTTTACCATGTTTATCACCTTTGACATTGACTGATTAGCATTAAACACAAAATTCAACTGAGGCTGAGAGGTATTTTTTGTGGACAATGAAAAAAGAGTATGGACAAATTAAAATCTGAATTGATGACAATGCTATGAAAAGCCCAGGGGATCACTAAAAATGATTAGGATTCATCATCTGGGCACATCTGGGATATCTTTACCAATTCTAATGGCAATCCATCCCGTGATTTCTGGTTTGTTTTACTAAAAGCCAAAATGGTTGACATGATGGTGGCGCTACATGAAGTTCTGTGAAAAAAAACGAAGTCTGTGGGATCCATCCCCTGGAGACCATGAACGGCAAAATATAATAGCAATCTATCCAATAGTTATCTGCATATTTCAGATTGGAACAAAGCAGTGGACCAAAAAAGATTGATTGAGTGATGCTGATATCCAAAGAGCCACTCTGTTAGCATGGCTATCAATCGTCAATTTGAGCTCTATATTAAAAAAATCCAACTTTGTACACAGACTCATAACAGTGCTTATCTTACTGCATCCCTCTATTTGTTTTTCATTCTTTTACCATTTGTCATTTTTTGTCTCTTGTTTCTTTTCATTGTGTAATCATTCCATAACATCCATCAACATCTTCGCTGTTCTACTCACAACCAAAATTACACCAAATAACTATTATGGCTACTACAGAAGAGTTCTACATCAATACTGGCCTGTTTGATCACATGTTAGCAGATCATTATCACCGTCTAGACAGTCACATCACTGTCCCCGATTAGTGTGCTGGCCCTGATTTGTAGCTGATTAGCAAAGGACAAATGCAGCGCAGCCCATCGCACAGGGCAGATGAAGGCCATCTCCACGTTTTGCTTCACACAAAAAGCCTCCGTTATTGAAAAGCAACTGGTCTTCTTAAACAACGTGACGGTTCCTTTTATATGAAACCACAACGACAGTCTGCTTTGAGCTATGTGGGACAGGGCTTTCATACGCTCAACTGTGGAATGCGAGGAAATTAATGATTTTAAGGGTCAAGGGTCTGGCGTGTCCCAGATACACATCAATAACCAGGCAAATACTTTGAGGACGCATAATTATGTGTGTGTCTAAAACACACAAAGTCCTTTCTGTCCTCATGACTGCATTGAGAGCATGTACAGCACGGCCATGGCAGCAACCTCAGACCAGTGCAGCCACTTGGCTGATTCAGTGCAGCCACTTGGCTGATTCCCTTAAATAACCAGTTCTCCCATCAGTGCTTCTGTGAATTTGGTTTACTTTTCCAAACTTGGCCGAGTGTTTGTGTTGTTAGTTTGCTCACTTATTTGATGCTATTAATGGGAAGTTTAATTAAGTGTGGCGAGGGTGTGCAGTTAAAAAGAGGTATTGATAAACAGTCATCATGACTGTCTGCCTGGGTTAATTGAATATCGACAAATCCTCTGCACACAGGAATGCTTTCCATTTTTTCCCAATAGCAAAGTGATATAATGCCCTGCTCAACTATTTATACAGGTTTTATTGGGGGCCTGGAGCAAATATCCTTTTTTTCTCTTTTATCCTTACTGGGATAGTTTATGAGGATCAGAAGAGCCAAACATTAAAACAAAAACATTTTCCAAAAGGTGTATCAAAGAATGTGATAAGTCATCTAAATGATGGGCTTATTATAATTGAACCACTAGATGCATGTAACCATTTCAGGATCCGTCCATCCATCCATCCATCCATCCATCCATCCATCCATCCATCCATCCATCCATCCATCAGAGTGATGAGAGAGCAGGAAAGTGCAGGCTAACAGACCTCAGTAGTGCGTTGGTTAAGGACTCGTGGCTGTTCCTTTAGACTGTAGCGGAAACACAAGTTACAGAAGAACAACAAACTCGGACAAATGCTGCAGACAAAAACTGATAAAAATTCAACATTTACTCCCAAGAGAAAGGAAGCCAGAAAAAAGTTCTTTAATGAGTAATATTTTGTTTTGAAGCATATCTTCATAGCAGAGGATATACATTTGGGACAAATACTCTACATTTATGAATACACAGTAAGACAATACCACCTATATATGTCATTAGATCTATACTGTTTGTACCGATTTGCGTAAATTATTACATTTCATGGCCAACTGGGGGCAGCACACAAGCTATAAACACAGAACTGACTTGAATGACCATTTAATAAGGTTAATGCAATCATATAGTGGCACTAAAGTTATGAAGCTTTGCATGTCTTTCGAAAACAATTCGATTTTCTGTAACTGCCCTTGTAAAATAAATATTTTGAACTTGATTTCCAAATGAAACCTTCTCATTTATGATTAAAGCAGATCAGAAATTGAAAATATTCGGGGGTCATTCCATGGCCGTGTAATTACAGGCCTCTTTGCTTAAGTGGCTCTTAGAATGACAAAAATTCCTCCCCCTTTGAATGACGGCCCTTCAACAGAGAAGAATGGTCTCTGGAGGGTTTTATTACAGCACACTGTGAACATTATGGTTGTTTATATATTCCGGAGAGATTTAGAAACTATGCTGCAGTCTCTATATACAGTAGAACTGCTATGAATCCAAACCTTCAAAAGACAGCAGTTGTGAATTTCTGAATCCCTGCATGTCAGAATGTTCAGTCTGCTGAGATCTGAAACAAAACAGCAGAATTCAGGACATTTTCTTCTTTAAATAAAGGCTGTCTGGGTACACAGCAAGCTGTCTGCCAACATCAAAGTGTACAAGAGTTTGAGTTCTTTACCTGTAGGAAGGTTAATTGGCACAGCGTTTGAATTTTACTTTTGTCTGCTCACCATCAGTGTACTTTGTGTTCTTTTTGTGTTTTTCTGCTGTGTATGTGTGTGTGCGTGTGTGTGTGTGTGTGTGTGTGTGTGTGTGTGCATGTGTGAGTGTTTGACTTAGGATACTTTCAGGGACAAATTCAGTTAATGTGGAACGGTTAATTAGAAACTGCTGGGCGATAAGGGATTAAAGTTTTTCCCCCAAATTGAAAAACAGACAATTACTGGGTCAGTGGTTGAGATAAGGGTTAAGTTGAGGTGAAGTTAAGGTAAAGGTTAGAGTTACAAAGAGAAGTCATTAGGGTTAGTTTTACTTAGCTGTAATTTCCCCAAAAGAGACTTAAGAAAGTCTGTGTGTATGTGTATTAGCGTCTACATAAGTGATTAAACTGTGTTTGTTGGGACCAAAATGCTGAAGCCCATCAGTTTTAATGACTATTTAAGGGTTAATACTTATTTTTTGAGGCTGAAGTTACAATCAGGTTTACTATGGGATGTATTGCGTAAATTTTGAGTCCCTGCAAAGAGAGGTGGACAAGTGTTTGTATGTGTATGTGTTTGTCTGTATGAGTGTATGTGAATGAGAGTAAAAACTGAAGTGCTGCATGAAGAGGATGAGAGTTGTCCTTTTTCAAAGTGAAAAAATGTTTTTGTGCCTCTACACAAAAAGAAACTTTGGACAAAATTGGCTGAGGTTAGTGAGATTCGATAAAGAATCACTTTCTCACAGCATAAAGGCAGCACTGACACGTTTGTACATGTGCTAACATGATGGTTGTTTCTTTTGTTAACTAAAGGAAAGAAATTGTGCTGACATGATGTAAAAAAGAAAAAAAAGTCATCTAACATGAAAGACTTGACAGCAGCAGAGAGGAGGACAGGTTTAAACTGTGGAAAGCTCCGTTTCTGTCACATACAAGCTCACTGCTTGAACGTTCGCACAGAATGCAAATTTTTTTAAAATGCAAATGCCACAGTTGGAGGAGAAAAATGGGTATTTGTTACTGTGCAAGTGACTGGGAAAGAAAGCCTTTTGCCCCGAGTGGTGACACATGGGGACAGAGGGTCATTGATGGAGTGAACTATGAATGGCGGGGAGCGGAAACTCAGCCCGTTCTCTTTGTCCCTGTTTTCCTCTTTTTCCTTCTCTGTCTCTTTCCACTGCTTTTTCTCTCTAACTTTCAAGTTAGTTATTTCTTTAGTTTGATACTTAATTAGTTAGGAGCTTTATTTTCTATGACGTTGTGCATTTTTACAGTGTGGAAATCAGCTTTATTTCAGCTTAACTGAAAGCACATCAGTGTGTTTATATGAACAACTGATCACACAGTTGCGTGTAATGTGAAAGATGTCTCTTGTAGTGACAAACCACAGATAATTATGACTCTGCAGTTCCCTTCAGCTCTACTGAGCATCTCTTAAGTCATTATCTTGGTTTCACTGACAACGACTTGCAGTTTTTTTTAAAGTCTCACTGTTCTTTCAGCAGCAAGCATCTGTTTTCAATGAAAAAGCTCTGATAAACTTTAAGCTATCTGTTCAGCACTAGACAACAGACAAACAATTTTAGTAACTAGTTTGTAACATCAAAAGCTAAAGAGGTGAATATTTCCCTTATGAAGTGGGTAAAGACCAAAATCAGAGCTCAAAGACGGAGAATTTTGGATTAACAATCATCAGGTAGCCAGAAACATGAGTTGAAATGCTCATCTTGCTGTGTGCTATGAATAAATGAGCAAATATGCAACTGCATGTTCACAACCAAATATGCAAATCTAAAACACAAAGCAGGACAATTAACCCTGAACAGTAATCAAGAACAAAATATCAACAAACAACCAGTTCAAAGGAAATACAGTACATGCAGATAAAAAAAAAGTTATTTAAATTGTAGAGGGGCAGAGTTTGTGATGGAGGCAAAGGAGGCGGCTGAAATGATTTGCTGAGCACATTTTTCTGTCTATAACGACTCCCTGAAGGTAAAAGGGTTCAAACTGTACAAAGGCTCACTCATTCTCTGAATAGCTTTGGTCGTTGTATTTAATTTTATTTTTAAATGGTTGCATGTGGGGCTTTAAAGTGAGAGACACTGACTATACTATAGTGATACTATGTCACAACATCTGAAACATGGCACTTGATCATGAGGACACCTTGTCATCCTTTAAGCAGAGCCAGTCAGCTTCTCACTGTGGTCTTTAAACACTGACTGCTCATGGAAACCTTCAGCAGGGTGCCATCAACAGGTTTGCTTCACTGCAACTTGAACTCTGGCTGAGGGGTTAACTCTGGTCTACAGAGGTTCAGATAAGACTTGGAGGGAAGCACCTATTATCTGTTGTCAAACTCAGCATGTCTGTCACCCAAAGTCTTCCCCGAGTTCCACTCCAACGCCTTGAAGCCATGTCCTTCTCCCATCTCTGATAGTCTGGTAATAATAAACAGTTTGACAGCCTCTCCACTTGGAGATAACGGTCGACAGGGTTTTGGATGAAGCACGGTGCCAGAGGCCTTGATGAGTATCAAGATAAAGTCTTGTCTGCAGGACTCTGGGGGAATCGAAGGCTGAGAGGATGCAGGAATGAGGGAGGGGAGAGAGGTTTAGTTATAATGAACTTTAAGACCTGTGGGATGGTAAATATGCATCTGTTGATGGAGAATAAAACTGCAAAAAAATGACATTCCTCCACAGTATCACATGCCTCCCCTCCACTGAGACCCATTCTGCTTCTTGCCTCATTTCCCCTCGATCTCACTTCCGCTCCCTGCTGGCTGTTTTCTGCTATGCTGTTCTGTTCTTATCCCAGTGGTTCCCAGAATCCATTGCCGGGTCTCAGCCCATTATGTCAGCTCAATCCCACTCCTCCCCAGCGACGTTTTTGTCTTCAGACTTCAGCATGTAGACACGCAGGGCTGAACTCTTCGTTCGTCTCTGATGACATACACATCACGGTCTGATCGCAAACTGAGCCGGCGTCGAAACAAAAGGTACACGCTTTGCACTTTGCTTGATACACTCAGCTACTTTGCTGCTGTCTAATTGAGTTCCTCACCCCTGTCATTGTTCTCGACTCTTTTCTGCGGGAGGCACAATTACACAGTGATGCTGAGAGAATGTGAGATGTGCCTACAGCTTACGGAAGTGATGAGACGGATAGCTGACATTTTTATAGTCATGAACATAATTAAAGTGTTATTTGAATGACTCCAAGTAACATGGAATCGTTGGAGTAGGAAGTGGCAGCTTTATCCAAGAAAGTCCAGATCCAAGGAAAAAACTACAGGATTACAACTATTGACCAGCTGTTCAGCAGAGCAAAGGAGCTGTCTTGGGGTAATGCTCTACGAGGATATCTCTGAGAGTAAAACATTTTCTACAACACACTGAGAACCTTATAGATGGTCAACCTTTCTTCAAGCTATCTCTCTCTCTCTCTATCCATCTTTTCTCAGAACGAGCAGGGTGATTTTTACAGAGCAGCTGCAGTGGAAATCACCCTGACAGAGCTCTCCCTGTTGATTTATGATATACGTTCAGTTATTTATTGGCTAATCATGGTGGGCTGCTGAGAACAGGTTAGAGTACACCTCCCAAGACAACCGGACAAGCCTCGGACAAAGTGGAGAGGGGGGCTGGGCTGCTGTCCGAGAGTTTGGGAAATGCTTGATTCCAAGGCTGAAGAATTCATCACCAATCATTATTGACAGAAAAGGTTAGACTTTTTGCAGAAAAACATCCTCATTTAACTTATTAATGAAGGTTGATTCAGGAGACTGACAACACTCTCATGTCTGTATGGTGTATGAGGCTATAGATAACAACCTTAGCGTAGCTTAGCATGAAGACTAGAAACATAGGAAAGCAGGCCAATTTTTTTTCTTGGATGGAATCAAATAACATGCTCTCTAAACAGTTTTAGTGCTCCTAGCTCTTGATTGTTGGGTTAGTTATGTTTAGGCATGAGTCGGATGATTGGCCAGGGTAAGGGTAAGAATATCGAGCCAATCAGAGGCACCGCACTGTGTCCAAGAACTGGTTTGTTCATACAAAACTACAGATAATGGGATGGTATCATTTGTTTTGTGAAATTCATGTAAAGAAAGTGTATTTATCAAAATGTCAAACTTCTTCTTTTAACGCAAAATGGAATTTATGCCACTAAAGGTCTTGCAATCAAAATGAAATAAAACCAGTAGTTTGATGATGCAGTTAAATAGAAGATGATGTGATTCGTTTATTTAAATGTTAGACAGTCAACATTGCAGATGGAAATCTATCTGACTGACATAGAAAAGAAATGTTAATTGATGAGACAATATTTTAAAGTTTTTTCACGTTAAGCCACATTTGCTGAATCTCACTCACAACTCACTTAAAGCTGTGTGTTTCCCCGGGTTTGGACATTATTAAAACATTATGAATAATGAGTACACAAGTTGACAAAAATTTATCACCAATGTCAGTTTTAGACATTTTAATGTAAAAAAAAGTGTTACTTGTTATATGCTTAAGCAACCAAAGTCATTAAACAGCATATTGTAACAGATGCCACATAAGACAAATACACTGCAATATGGGAAAAAAAACCCCACTCTGCATTGTATCTAAGACCAAACAGGAATTTTGTGCACCAAAGAAGACCGCTCCCAAATCTACTGTAGCACTGCAGGCAAATAACTGACAGGTTTAGGGAAAAAAAGCTGCTCAGTAGTGAGGATAGATTAATCCATATCTGAGGGAGAGCTGTTTCGGTACAGCGTATTGATAAGAGGCTTATCCCCTTGTCGGCATGTGTAAAGGCACGTCTGCAGAGCCTATTGATTAAGAGACTCATCTCACTATCATAGGTTCCCACTCCAGAGGACAGTTCCAATGAATAACACTGGAGACAATAATCACTCCATCACAGCTTTATCGCTGTCTTCATGCAGCTACTTTGTATGCATGTCAGTACACTGTACACTTTCACCAGTTTCTTCACGTCCAAGTGACATACTTCATCAGCCTTGTATCAGAAATGCATATGGGATTACACAAGTCCAATTATATTTCGCATAACATCTTTAAATTTCTAAAACAGGAGAAAAATCACAAAGAAAAAAAAACCAAAATATCTACAAGAATAGCATGGTAGTTGAAATTGGTGTTTCATTGTTAAAGATACAATAGAAGTCCTGTGTCACCAGGAGAATTCAAAATTGTTCCCAAGACGCCCAAGTCGCTATGTACTGGGAATTGCTTTCTTTATTTGCTAAAGCTAATACTACAAGATATGAAACTTGTAGGAACATGTTGAGAAATGAGCAACAAGGGAAGCGGAGAGGAAGATAAATAAGGCAGAGAAATGGAAAGGCACAGAGACAGTGTGAGAGAGACAAGGTTGGAGCCAACACATGTGAAGTTGCAAAGTCGTTTATTATATTTCAACATTTATCTCTGCGAGAGAGAGCCGAGTTATCAGAAGGACTAAATTGAAAGACATTCAAGCGTGCAGGAGAGAGTCAGTAAAAGGAACACTGACGAGCAGACCGGCACAAAACTCTCTCAGTATTCTGGGCTTAGCATACTGCTCTGCATGGAAAGCCTTTCATGCACGTATACGTACGAGTATGCAGCGCGCACACACTTAAACACACATACACACAAAGATAGCACAAACATTAAAATGCAAAAGCAATTAAACGCAAGCCACAACAGTGCCGAGGAAGTGCAAACCTGACAGTGGGACTTTGATTATTTTAATTAGAGCAATATGGCTGACTCATCCATTAATATAACTGAAGGAGAAGGAGGATCGTTTTCCTCCCTGAAAACCTGTTTTAGACTTTGTACACAGTTAAAGGGCACGGCTACTCTACATATGCGTTAGTGCAAAAGGCCAAAGCACTTATGCAAATGTGTTTAGAGAGACAAACTGTGCTGATGAGATACTTTTGTATTATGTCTTTTATTTAATGGCCCCAACTTATTCTAATTGTAAATGTATGTGATTTAAATTTGTTTAATAAGCTGGCTCCTGCAGGAGCTGTGAGTTGCATTAATCTGCATGCTAAATTAGTTTGTCTGAATCCAAACTTGTCTGGCTCAGGGAGTTGAGCTCTTGTAAGGGATTATAACAGGGTATTAATACTAAGATCCATGGAAAGCAAAACAATGTAATGTTCTTTTCTGTTTCTAAAATTTTGCATGTGGGCAAACTAATTACCATAGTATCATTTTACAGTCATGCTGAATAGAAGAAAATATGCTCCAGAGTCTGTACCCAGGCACTTTCCTTGCAGACATGCCCCTGTGTGTTTTTCGTCCTTGTATGTCTTGTTGTAATTTGTTTATGCAGCTAATACGACTTTGTTCGAGTGCTTTGTATGTATCTGGGTGAATATGTCCGCTTTTTTTTTACTGTTTCTATGAGCAATTCCTTCAGGAGACGGAGGAAAGCAGGAGGAGGATGAAAAGTGTGTTTGTTGATCACCGTAGCTTAAAGCCACAATCAAAAGGCAGTTTGTTTACTGAGGATAAAAATCAGGTTGGACTGCACTTCTTCCACATCTAAAAAAATCACCTTTCATCACACGAGCCTTTGAAAGCTTAATGGTCACCCTGCCTCTGCCTGAAGAGACACCCCATGCTTAAACATAAACCACAGCTCAGGTAGAGAGGCTGGAGAGCACTTTGGATAAATGTACAAAAGTTTTTTTACCTCCTACATTTCTGAAATACATATACTTTTATTTTAATGTCACTTCTTTTTATTATGGTAAAACGTCGCCTGTGGCATGTTTGCAAAACTTGCATGATACTGCCGAGTTGTTTTTGAGGCTGATTGAGGTCTATTTTTCGCTCCATTGTCATACTTTTTATCTTACACTCACATTAAGCTATCATTTTTTACAAATACTCCCATATATTATTCTACTAAATTGTTCTGCCAAAGTGAGACTGAAAAAAAATGCTATTCTTGCCTGGATATATTCCCTGGGAATGTTTTTCCAGTTCAGATGTTACCTTCTTGTATTACAGGAGGTAAGGATGTAGTATGTGAGGATTGTGGGTGTACATGGTGCAACAGTTATCAGGATTAGTAGTTCCATATGTGTTTAGGTTTATAATACAAAAACTCTTAGACTGAGGTTAAGTCAGTGAAAGACTGTGGTTTGTTTACTGTCAGAAAATAATCTTGGTTTTGGTCAAATATTGAAAAAGTAAACATGTCATGTCTTGTGCTTCCAGGCTGCACCGACATTTGAAATATTTGGTCAAGACCATTTAGCAAAGTCACAAGCTAAAATATTATTGTAACTGCATTGCACTCCTGACAAATAGACCACATTCAAAGGCTTCTATAAAACCCAAATATCTGTGTGTTAAGTCTTCTCACACACACTGACTTAACTGTTTAGAGATGCCTAACTACCAAAGATTAGAAAACCAAAGAAAGCAGTGAGTTGGAGGGATCTTGGGCACTTAGAGCAACAGCTCTTAAATTGCTCCACCAGAGGAACATTTTCGAGCAGAACAAATCAAATCAAAGATGGCTTTAGCTTATACCTTGCATGGTAAACGGGCAGAAGTGAGTTGGTTTCAGCCAAAATGGAAACTCCTGGGCCTTAATTTTTTCCTCAGAAATCTAGAGTGGTTTTTGGAAACATTAAATATTTCAATAAAAATGTAAATGTCCAGACTGAAAAATGACTAACACAGTACATTAAATGGTATTCTGGGGAGCTCAAAATAAAGAAATTTGCATAATTTTTTTATGGCTGTCATTGTTTTCTGCCACACAGACAAGGAAACATTTCTCTTAGTGTATATCTTAGTGTTGCTTGTGACATTTTCATTCATCTCTAAACGATAAAATTAAGTGAATTTTGGCCTCCAAAGTGACTCTGCGGGTGATTTACAGCGATAACAAAATATAAAGCCTCACCTTGCCCCCAAAGAATAACAATTATAGCTCTTTTCAAAGCACCTGCTTGGCAGTTTATGTCAGAGTTGCATGAGGACGAGCATCACATTAAAATATCTTCTGTGGAGTTCATTAAAATACCATCTGCTCACCAAAAATCACAAAGATTCATGACAGAGCACAACTGCTCTCCGGGGAATTGTAAAAAAAAAAAAAAAAAAGTTTAAGATTCAGTAATCTGGCAACAGCAGCATTAGACGATGCATGATTAGGCATGCTGATGGGCTTTCACCTGCAGTCCCTGGAAACAGGTTCATACCGAAGCAGCCGAACTGCAATAAGAGAAGCATCCAGCTGGAGCAAAGCGTCGCAACCTGGCAGCACCGCACGCTAACAGATTCATACATGAAGAACCGCAGGAGAGTGTATGAGATTCAGACAGGGTGCCGAGAAGAGCGGCGGCAGAAATCATACTTGAGAATACTAACGAGGCGGCGAAAGAACAGAGCAGCACATTAAGAACATGATTCATTACACTAGAAGACCTGCACGGCACAATCGAACCAACCGCTTCCATTTTTATTAATAGGCTTATAGAAGCACAGTAAAATTGGGTTTTACATTATGAGCATTTGTGTATGACATTTTTGATCCAATTCCCTGCATTTACACAGTAAATCTTTCCATTTTAATATTTATGCATTTAGCACTTCCTCTTGTTCCCGGGAAGCAATGAGACGAAGAGGAGTGTTAATATAGGTTATGAATATGGTAAACTGAGGGAGAATCATGCAGATTAGGGCTGAGTCGAGCATGACATATACTGTAACATGCATCCAGATCCCAACATAAACACATTTAAATGAACTAAATATGAGGGACCAAAAGAGAATCCACACAGATTTAAGCATTTAAGTCGTAACTGATAAATTAAGAGCATTTCTGTAGCATTTCTTAACATATGAATCATGAATGATAATCTTTGTTGGTTGGTCTTTTTGTATTAGATCAACTTTGTGATAATCAGTCACAACCATGGCTAAAACTTCATACTTCAAACAGAAGCCAAAGCTTATTTGTCTTTCACTGAGAAGGGGAATATTACCCACTTCTCCTTAATCTGCATAAAAAATCTGCATCTCAAACATTTATACTGATAATATTTGTGCTCAAAGTCTTTCATTTCCTAAAACAAGTTTTATATGTTGTAATCCAAGCTAGAATATTCTGCTAGTTTCAAATCACGAATCAACATTTTTGAGAATTTCCTGGAATCAGATGTCACCTTCATAATTCTGTTATAAACAATCTGTTTCGTTCTCACCGTACGAACACTCCTTTCCACAACATTCCTGCACTGAATGTCCTATTAAGATGATTGTTTGTTGTCTTCACAATCAGTAAACAATGTGCCAGCACTGGAAACACACACACACACACATGAAACACAGGAAGAAAAAAAGATCTGAAGCAGATTATTTTCCATTCTGGCTGTTGTATGCAGAGCATGTGCATGGTAAAATTTGAAAAGGTGCAAAAAAAGGCCTGTTTTAGTTCTCTTTGGACACTTGAAGAAGTTTGGACCACTCTGAAGTCCTTATTTAATAAATCAGCCTTAAAACTAAGTACATATGAGTGTTTCAATTAATTATATTCACAGAAACAGTAAACTAGTTAGTCACACAACTTGAAATTGTTGTTAAAGCTAATTATTTTCCAAGCTCTACCAAAATTACAAAACCTGTCTTTATATTCTTATGCTTAAAATGCAATTTTCACTTCCTGAAATGCTATATCTTTAACAGCTACCCTATCATAAGCATAAATAAAACTTTAATTTAGTAAACACAGTTTTGCCCTTCAGCCTTTACCTTTAAAAAATTCCATCCTATTAATGGATCAGTGTGGCTTTCATTCTGCCCCTTTGCAGTAAACAAATTCAGCAAGGAATAAACAAAAAGTGCACTATAAGCATGATTCAGAAATGTGTATATATATATTTTTACTAAGCACAAGTATCAGAGCTAGAAGGGAAGATAATTGAAATAAAACTGAGACAAACAGGAACCTCAAAGTGTACAAACCTGCTCCTAGAAACACATCAAAACAAATACAGTGAACAGTTCTTGCAAACTACAATAAAAAGTGGTGGTGTTAAATAGATTTTATCACTTTGATTTACTCTCAGGGAGAAGTGAGTGTGTTTTTGTCCTGACCGCCTGATGGCGCTCTCTTCACAGGGCAGCAACACTCTGTCTGGGCCCTCGAGACAAGTGTAATATGGGTAAAAGGGCTTATCCTGCTGACCATCAGTGGGGTCTGGTGGTCTGTAACACCCTGCGCCTCCTGAGCCTGATTTACATGGTGGGATTACAGTCAGATAACGCTCTTCGTTTAATTGCATTACTCCAGATTACACAACCAGATTACAAGATTGTGTGGCGAGCGACCATAAACACTGTTTGGTTTAATATCAGAGGGGAAGAAGCTTCATGACCTGTATGATGGGATGTTTTGTTTCTGGGTGTTCAGTGTTGAATTACTGCATTTTTGCTGTTTTATGATCATTGATAAAACAGTTCAGCTCCAAGAAAGAGAAAATCATGTTAAACGTTTTAACAGTACAGAAATGAAGATTCATGTAATGTAATCTCATATTAAGTCTTGAGTTGTTTCAATTTTCGCATGTGCACAATGTTTCAGTTCTGTGCACACCAGACACTCTCTCTTTAAAATTTCTATTGATTGTTCTTTTCATCTCTTCAGCTTCGTGTTTTTAATCTATTAATCACTATTGTGACTATACTGCTTATTATACCAATCATGATTACTACAGCGCCCCTTTCTATGACTCTTATTCTATTCTGTATCACTCCTTTTATCTTTGAATTATCTTTCTGAAAATGTATAAAAGAAAAAATACAAAGATTTTATGCAAAAGCCAATAAAACTGATGTAATTGTAATTTATTGTAAAAAAAAAAGTCTATTAAGAGTCTATCATAGAAAAATCTCAACTTAGGCAGAAAATATATGAAATATTTACTTGGAACACTTGTGAAGAGATAAAATACTTCATCAACTTTTAATTTTGAATTATGAGCTAAAACAGATCAATCACATGATCTTAATTTAACTTTAAAAAAATATGTTAATACATCCTTTAGGATGTGTTGAGAATTTTTATTCTAAATTGATTTTTCAAAGAATAAAAACACTGAAGCAGCTTAATCTAAACTGCTATCTTTGAAAAGGTGAATCACATTGGAGTTAATTAACAACAGCAGTTGAAGATTTTTCTTAAAAAAAATGAGAACTAAATCATCAGCTGCCAGCTGAAAGTTGCAGTCAAATCCAAGAACCTGGAAGTGTGTGCGTTTGTGTGTGTGAATGTTTCTAAATGTGTGCGTGTGTGTGTGTGTTTAAAAAACAAAAAAAAAGGTAGTGTTGTGTGAAGCAGCTCTGGGCCGATGCCTGCCTGGCTCGACTCCTCAGAGCGATTGCTTCTGGCAGGGTATCAGATAGAAGGGCGAGTCATTTATATTTCCTCCACCACCCCACGAGCTGTGGAGGCAGGGAGCATTTAAATCTTGTCTGAGGTCAACAGGGAACTCAATGGCTTTGATAACAAGTATCCCATCTTTGATTCCACACTTTTCTCACCTCTGCAGAAATTCTGCCTTTGATGAGAGGATGTGCAAGAAGGTTTTAAAGCAAACAGGATGAGGTGAACCCAGATGAAAAGCCACGCTTAGAGGGCTGACGTGTGGAAACAGTTAAGATGGGGAGGGACAAAAGGCACACCAGTGTCGCTCCATGTCACATTTATGTCCCCACTCATGCTTGCTGTGTACACAGACGCTGATGTTTTCTCATGAATTATTCAGGCTTCGGTCTTGTGGTGGCGACTCCAGCAACCAAGGAGGCTCTCCTCAGGCTAAATGCTCCATAATGGACTAATAGACCAGTTTCTAGCCTCTTTTTTCTCCAAATGAGTCAAAACTGAATGGAGTGAAAGGTTTACCCGCATATCTGCTGTGGAAAATCTCTGTAGAAACTTTAAGCTTTCTGCGGCTTGCAGACAACGTCACAGGAGGTCTCACAGCCGCCTCTCAGACTCCTCCACGAGCGAGCCAATCCGAGACACTTATCCACATCAGCCACACACAAACAAGCTCACGACAAAAGGGCTGCGAAGAGGACAAACACTGTCTGCCACTCATGAGGAGATTGGCAGAGAGAGGGGCCCTTTTCATATCACCCAAACTCCCACAGAAATTGAGGTGAAACACCTTTGATCTGCAGAGAGATGCGGGTAGTGATCCAGATCAGCTTTGTGACAGCGCTCGGTGGGTTTCCATAGAAACACGCGCCACCCCGAAACACGCCACGGACTCAAACATCCCGAACCGCATCAACAGATGGTTTCTGGAGGGGCTGGAAGGATGATGAAGTCTCACAACCTGGCATGAGTCATGTTATCTGGCCATATTGTGACATTAAAAATATCCACGGTGAGCGATACCTTCTTCACTTACAGGAATAGCATTTGTTTGATTGAAGGAGAGATTACAGTGTGTGTGAATTAATGTGATGGGGTGTGTGTGAACAACAACAGAAAAAAAATGACTGCTTCTGCCTCGTGGCATTTGAAAAACAATCTCATCTGTCATGCCATATCAGGAAATATAAATCTACACTGTCATTTTATCCCTGCGCTCAGGTTTGCCTAATCATCAGCTGTGACAGGCCTGTTTTAAAAACTTCTCTGGAGTCAGCTCCAATGTGGTCATTTTTATGTGCACTCATTAATCTTTTTTCTTTGTCTCAGAGTGTGTAGAAACTGGCGAGACATGACTACAAACTGAAAGTGCAGTTGTTAAAAAAAAAAGAAAAAAAAAGGAAGCTGAGCTCTTTGAAGTCGAGCACATTTTAGCTTGTAGGACTAAAGATGTTATACTTGGATAGATGCAAAGGACTAAAGGTGGACTGATTTCCATACAATAGGGTAAAACTCTCCAAATGAGGGCTGAGATGAAAGCTATGGTCTCCTCCAGCACTTCAGGTAATAACACTTAGACACAAAGAGAGAGCTACAAAAGAAACAGTGGCACATAAAGAGGATCTTATAGAGGAAAACCTATATCTCCTGCAGGCACTGAAACCCAAAATAGCTGAACTTAAATAGCAGAAATCATGGATCAATTTCAGGATAAGGTTGCATTTTTTTTCATCAATCACTGTGTTTCATTTTTCAGTTTCTCTTTCTCTGTCTCTCTGTGTCGAGTAGTTCTTAAGTTCACTATGTTCCAGATCTGAGCTGATTCATTTTCTCAGTAGCAACTGCAGGACAACCCAAACCTCGCTGGATAATTAATCTGGCCGCCCAATCTATTTTACTTTGGGCTCGGTCTCATATTGCGATTTTAATTCCTCTGTTGTCAATAATGAATTATGGTAGATCTGCCAGCATTGTAATTGAAATGACTAAACTGGCGGCTCGCTGCTCTGCTTTATGAAACTTTTCAGTTTCAGTTCTTCTCAGAGGTGTTGTGCGCCTGTCACAGTCCTGTCTGGTTTTATTGTTTTGGGGTTTTTGTTGTCTGTTAGCATTATGTTTCCCTCCTGTGCTTCTCTCCAGCCTCTTTTTCCTTCCACACCTGCCCTGCATCAACCGTGTTACACCTGCTTTGTTGCAGTGTTTTCCCCCAGCCAATCAGCTCTTCTTGTGATCTCCTGTTTCTACACGTTTTTGCACATAATGTGCAGTCACCTGCCACTGTATTGAAGAACAAGGTGTCAGAAAGTGCTACATGGGTCAGCTCCTAATAGAACATTTCGACCACGGAGTCCCAACAGCCAACTTTGCAGGTTGTGAATGAGAACTGGTCAAAACTCCAGCTGCATTTAGCTTCCCGTTTACAGCTTTTATTGGGCGTCTGATTGGCCGATATGGCCTTGGGGTTAGGGATGGGGTTGTAATGCCACCTGTTGGTTTAGCATGCTTATGACTGTGCCTCAGCCTTGTTTTGGAGTTTTCATTTAGACAGGAAAAATCTATAAAACAGTGCTTTGTGGGTGGAAATGTATTTTAGAATGAAGGAGAGAAAAAAAACACATTTTGGCAAATACCCATCCAGATGTTTTCATGACTTTTAGGGTTTTCCTCTCTGCCATGTTTTACTTTCCACACATTCCCTTCTTACCTCTGCTCTGTTCCAAGGGTTTTCACCAGCCAATCACCTCATTCCCCTCACCTGAACTTTTCAACAACTCCCTCTACTTCACCTCATCCTAGTGTCAGTTTGTAATTTGGTCCAGTTTTTAGTTCAGTCTCTCTCGGGTCATCTGCTACATTGGATGCTCCAATGACCACTTCCTGTTAATTTTCAATAAAAAGTTTTAATCTGAACTGATCCCCTTTAAGACATTCGCAAATTTTAAGAAATAAAAACTATTTCTTTGCTCTTATAGAAGATGACTGTTAGCCACGTGTCCTGTCACACCATCATCAGGTCACTATTGTAGCCCCTCTGACTCCTGGACCAAAGCAGGTAATGCAGTGCAACGTTCCACCGCATCATTTCACAGCTTCCACACCGGCTGAAATGCATTTGATTAGTCACCCCAGCACAGCAACGGGAACATAAATAATTCATCTGTGCAAGTGACAAATGAGGCAATCAATTCTGGGACAGCATTCAAAGAGAAACTATTCAAATCCCCTCTAAATTAATTTTCTGCCTTTTAGTGGCCGTGGACTTGAAATTTTAATGCTGAATTCATCAGATGATGTTTGTAGCCTGACTTCTACATATTAAAATATTTGGTTTTAGAAACTGTTTTCAAAAGATACATACATAATGTACAAAAAATTAAGGCATCTTGACGGACAGTAAGCCTTCTTGAGTTTGTTATTCCTTTAGATCAGCAGTTCAAGGCTTGTTGTTGGCAGCACTTAATACTGGACATGAGAGACTCTTGGTAAGTTGCCTCGCCTGAATTACACAGAGAATAGCAGACATGTTGAAACGGCAGATTAGATGTTAAAAGAGTAGAGGAGAAGGACAGTTGGACTAAAATCATATTCTATCTGACAGCGGAAACACTGCTGTACATGAAAAACCCTCTGGCTGAGCTGAGCTCCTCTGAGCAGGACCAGATCACACTTGACTTTGACCTCTGAGACTCGGAGAACAAAAGAAATCAGTAGGAAAAAATGTCCATAGTGTGAGTGATGATAGGAAACCTGAAAGCTTGATCCTGCTGCTCAGAAAAGGTTAATTAGCTACAGACACTGGAGTTGGAGTATCAAATCTGAATTAAGAAATAGATTAGTTCACTGAATCAGAATCCTTGTAAAAAATCCCTTATTTTGAGGGAAAATGTTACTTTTTTAAAATTTACGAGTAGATACGGTAATAAATAACTAAAACCCACCGGTCTTTAAAGAGCTTTGTTGTGTAAGAAACCAGAAACAACAAATCCTCCAAATTAAATTATATTTTTGTCCTTTTTCAAAGCTCTTCAGAACAACTCGAAAAGCTGTTTCCACTTATGACACTTTTGGTAAAGTACCCTTGAAACTTGTATCCAATGTGTTCCTACACGTAACCTTAGATCTGTTATGCATTTCTGCTGAAGACAGTACTCATTAAATGCTTCAGGACTAACCTCCTGCTCTTTTCAAGCGCTGGGAAAAAAAAACAGACGAGATGTTTCTTGGTCCTGTGAAGCTGCAGCTTTTATTAACTGGCACACTGTGACCTATACTGCACATTTACTGCCAGACTCACATCTTACTGCTGACCTTTTCCTCCGCTCCGCTCGCATTCAATGTCACTTTTCTACCGACCGCACACACATCACACACACATTAGGCACCGACATCTGAAAAGGGTTGAATCTGATGCAACTGGACCTAGTAAGAGGTATTTTTAGACATATATCCCCTAAACCAGGGGGCTTCTTCACCTCTAACTGACTTGGATTAGATCTGAAACCTTTTAAGTATCTAAAACCAAAGTCCAGCTGGCCCAGATCAAACCCTCTCAGGATAACCACGACCAGGGTGTAATGTCTTTATAGACATTAAGCACTGAGTTACACTATTTTTTATTACATAAAAGAAACACTAAGTGCACACAAGAGGACACTAAGTGTTTTGTGTTCTTTCTCCTTGGTTTGTGTTTTTTTTTTTTTTTTTTAATTCCAACAAAGAAACCAGCTTTGTTTGAGAAAAGGCTGCAGGCAGCGAGACAAAAAGCCTCTGAAAAGAACAGAAGGGTTGGGAAATCCTACATCAGAGCGCAGGAGAAGAAATTACTCCGGTTGCTCTCTGATTCCATCTGACCCATTAATGGACCACAGTGTTTCTAGATTCACCTTAAATTACCGGGTCAGCGTGCTCGGCAGGTAAGCAGAGAGGTGATAAAAAATGGGACAAATTGGATTGGTTCTCTTGACAGCGTTGTAAAAACGTGGCCATAAAAGTGTTTTCCAATCCGATGCCAGTTAGCAGGAGGACATCATTTCTCTGATCCTTCAAAATTTGTTACAAAACAACGAAGAAAAATTCATCTACTTATTATGTGAGAATGCCATAATTAACGTTCGGTTTAGAACAAAAAAAACGCATTGATAGGTTTAGGAAAAGATTATGGTTTGGGTTTGTTAGGGTCAGGGGGGTTTTCTTTGTAATGGTTACAATAATAATCAAGTGGTAGAAGTTAGGGAATAATCATAGTCATGGTTACAAAAAGGACTAAAATCTTGATGGGAAACAGAAAAAGGGGAAGTCCAGAGTGTTTTGTTGAGGCCTTTGAGGAATTCATGACATGAACACAAACATTAGTCATTTACGAGCACTTGCAGAAGTGATTGATGATTTATTCTTCTCAGGAGGACAGTCTGAGCAGAAACCACTTTTAGTTTGAGTGTTATTAATGTTCTCAGCCTACAACCTGGAAATGAGATGAGAAGCAGAAGATATGTTGATATGTGGATCAGTTTACAGCAAATGTTGATTGAACGCATCTGACACACTGAATGTAAAAGATGTAGTGAAAATACATCTGCACACTAGAGATCCTGATCAGAACTGAGAAGTGTTACATGGTGACATTTCTTCCATAACAAACGATCTCTGACTGAGAACCAGCAGGGTCAGACTGGGATTTTAATTCCAGCTGGCAATCCCACATTAGTCCAGTTTAATCTGCATGCATTCGACACAGACCATGCATCCTGGAACTGCATTGCTATAATAATTCTATAGTTTATGACAGTAACATGTAGTTTCTTCACTTTACACAAAAATGCCTCCAAAATAGTTGAAAACAGCTCATTGTTGATCAATGCAGGGATTTATTTTTTTTATTAGATAGTAACAGGAAGCTCTGGTGTTCAGTTTACATCCAAGATCTTCACATACTTCTAAGCTTGCTGTCAAAATGTTCACTGTATAAAGCAAACTCTTATTCTCTGTGCTAATAAATCCACTCTGCACTGAAAATTTCTGGTTTCTTTGCATCAATTGGCTTTTATATTTTTTAAGTGTCAAATTCAGCTTGTGCGGGGTACGTTTGAATCTCAGGTTTGAGGAAAGTGCACAGACAGCCGTCCTCCTTCAAAAGAAGAAGGTCAAAGTACCTCTATGGTGACAAAATTTGCACAAGCTCAAGCGAGTGTATTCAAGGTCTGACATTTTAGGGGACATAAACATGAGAAAAACACATCTTTGAGTGGAGGGAGACTTTCACACTAACCATGTCCTTGATTGCTTCAGATCTTATTGTAATTTTGTCCCCCTTATCTGCACTTTCATCCAAGGTCTGTCTGGTTTTAATGCACTTTTTCTCAGCTCTAAAGCATGTTTTTTCTCCATTTTTTTTCCACTTTACTCAGCCATGTGCACTTCACGCATTGACTGAAGGTTATGTTGATGCACACGATCGATTGAGTGAGAGACAGGAAGAAATAAAACCATCAGGTTAGAGTTTGAGGTCTGCAGTCCTGAGTGTTTGCAGCTGTCCTGTTCTTGTTTGTTTGTTTTGTTGTGTTGTGTTTTTTTCATTTTGATTTACCTGCCTCAGTTTGCATGTGTTGAGACAGACCTGACACTTTGGACCAATCAGATGAGAAGAACTGAGAACTTTAACGGCTGCTGCAAATGACCAGAGCAGACCAGACTTCAGCACTTAACCACAGCTCGTCCCTGATAGAGACTCACAGCTTGAGACGATCTCTCTTGTGGAGTTGGTTGTAGCCTCGGAGTTGTAAACAAATGAACTCCTGTGTCAGTATCTCCTGTTGATCTGATCTGTTCTTTGATTGTTCAAAGCAACAAGCTCCCCGCTGACAGAGGCCTCAGTCTGAAGCTCCTCTGGGGAAAAAAAAAACTGTCCGTAAAGGTTGTGGGTGCAACATCTGACACCAGCACGGCCAAAAGGGAGGGAAATCTGTCACCCTGACTGCTATCTGAGCGCTTCACTTAACACTGAACTACCAGCGAAACTTTATATTTTTTTCAAATACAACTTGGAGATAATCGGCTCTCCGTCCGCGGCTGAGGTTCCCACTCATCCATCACCTCCCTGTGCTATATTCCTGACTAACACAAAAACTGACTGCAGGCTAACAATCTTTCACTCCAGCTTGCATACCGCTGAGCTGAGGTGAAAGCAGTGGCCTTTTGTTGAATTACCTTCCCTTTAATCAATGACATTGTGTCAGAAAAAATATCTCCAGGAGAATGGCGAGAGGAGTCCCAATCCATCATGATGGTGCTAATGGATGACCCGCATGCATCACTGTGTCAAGATTCCTCAGACTGTCACCAGATGTAGAAGGGATATAAATAAAATAAGGATGAAATATGATAAGAAAGAGCAAAAAATTATATTATGTGCATTTTTAAAGCAAAACATGATGAAACACCCAATTTTTTTCTTTAACCTTGTGACTTAAAGCTTACATTTTTGCAAAGAAACAAATACCCTGGATCCCGAGTATTAAAAGGAAAAACCGTGAACCAGTTTAACCCTCAGCTGTTTGTAATCTTGCTGAGGTTTCCACAGTGTTGGACTGGTTGAGCTGCTGCTAAGGTGAAAATATGCCATTAAAAAAAAGAGACATCTTTGTAAATCTCTACCTCTCCTTCTTTCATTTGAAAGTTTAAAATAAATTATAAATGTACAATCAAAATTGTGCAGGTATGGAAGCCTGAGGAATAACAATAATGGTAATTAAAGTACAATAAACTACTTTGATGACTAAAATGGGGAAAAAATGAAAAGCTGCAACTGTGGACACATTGAAGGCTGCAGTCTTGATTTAAATACAACAACAAATGTTAAGTTTTTATATGTATATTTTTTTTATTTTATTGATTGTTTTATGTTTTATGCTTCCATAAAGTATTTAGGTTTATTTTATGAAAAAAAAAAAAAAATTCAAGTATGGAAAATTATGTTTTGAAGCCTTCTGCTCAGTGCGGTGATACAATTTTAAAAAGAACATTTATTCATTTATTTGGTTGTTGGTTAGTTGACATAAATTTGAAATTTAAGCAAATTCTGTCTAAAGGCACGGTGTAACAACAGCCTTGATCTTTTTCTCCCTTTCACAGCATAGGGATGATTAATGTTGTAAGAACATTTGAACCCTTTTTGAACCCTTTTTGTAATTAGTTTTATTTTTTTAATGAGTCAGTACTGTGTTTAATAAGATATTATGATTTTGTATATTAACAGGAAATTTTAGGAATAAAACATATTTTGTCACTGCATTTTTTATACATGCAATAACAACAATGATGATTAAGTATAATACACTGAAATCAATAATTGTTTTATTCATCTGACGCAGTAGCTAAAAAGTAATTGACATTCATCTTAAAGTAAGTGAAGGAAATTCCTACTGAGCCTCTGTGCGACTTTTGTCTCTGTGTGCATCTGGAACTCTTTCTTATCTATTATTAGTTATTTATCCCGGTTACATTATGATAATATTCCTCCCCTGAGTTGATCACTGTTGGTAGTTTCTTTCTGAAACTGAGCAGAGGAACAAATGTGCAGCAAGTGACCTTGTTAGGGGGGCAGAGGCTGTACCTGAGCATCCACGAGCAGGTGTCTCATCAGGGTCATAGACTTTCTCAAGGTGTCCCTCTCCCCCGGGATGAAGGCCTCGTCCTCGTCAGCCAGGTTACAAGGTCTGGTCACCATGAACTGAGCAATCTGGTCATTCAGGCTGTTCAGAGACTGGACCGCTGCAAAGGAGGCAAAAGAGAGTTTGGTAAAAAAAAAAATAATAATTGAAAAAGGAAAAAAAAAACACATGAAAACACACAGAAACACAAGCAGCCATGACAGTTAATCTAAGCTTTTGTCTACTGCCATGTAGGCCAAGGAGCTCTAAAGCGTGATTCCTCCCTCTCTGCTGGGATTTTCTGGATCAGACTTGTGTGATTTCCTTCATCCGTAGCTATAGCTGAATCCATTGTTCTCATCCTCAGAATAATCCCTCTTTTGGACGAGAGGGGCATCATTAGGCTAAGTCCATTACCAACATACTCACAGTCAACCCATTATATATTACATTTTTATGGAGACGGTCTCAGTAATTATGTCTATTCCGCCTGTTCTCTCAGTTGGGGCTTCATCAACACAATATGGCGTTCAGAAATGTCTCTGTTTACTTGAGCTTTTAAGTGAAAACATGTGAGTGATAATCAATAACTGTAAATAAAGATGGACAGTGTGTCTCCTCTTCCTCCCACTGTACAAAAGTTAAGCTCATTTATTCCTGATGCAAGCGCTGCCATCTTGTGCTGGTGACATCCTTTGAAGCCAGAGTCTGCACGGAAGAAATCTGTGAATGGAGCTGCAGTATTAAGACCTAACTGCAGGTCAAGGATGATGTTAAAGCCCCTTTGTTAATTAAAACATACAACAGTTTCATGAGGAAACTTAAAATAAAGAAAACCATCTGCTAGCATGGAGGGGACAGGATTTATAATCTACGCAACCACTGGTGGCAATTTTGATGTTTTGGCTTCACTTTTTGA
Organism: Acanthurus leucopareius; assembly: GCA_029814765.1. Lineage (NCBI taxonomy): Eukaryota > Metazoa > Chordata > Actinopteri > Acanthuriformes > Acanthuridae > Acanthurus > Acanthurus leucopareius. The sequence goes on along the minus strand of JAQMCX010000029.1, from coordinate 803,234 downwards.
GGAGCTGAGCAGCTTTAAGCAGTCATTAGTAGTAATTAATGAATGGATGGATTGACTTAATTCAAATCTATATATATATACACAGGAACCTCACTGAGTAAAGCCTCTGTAGGTTTATACAGATAATAAGTGTGATAAGTAGTGGTTGCATGTAGTGAAATTTTAAAAACCGAAACTACAAGACGAGACAAACATCTCCAGGAGAGTCAAATGAATGAAGGACAACAATATTAATGAAAACTATCACATTCAGTTGTTGGCAACATTTCAATGCTCGAGGCAAACTGTGAGACAGTTAATAATGAGCCAAGTCTCCAAAGATATCACATATGGCAGCTTGAATTCAGGGACATGTGTACAAAATGAACAGGGATATTTTCATTTGATGGAAAACACATCCTGGGTTTGACTATTTCACTCAGTGCAAACATCATATTGCTTCGATGACGATTCGGAATAAGCATTTACAGGATTCATATAAGGCTGCCAGTCAGACAGCAGAGACTAAAATGACTTTTTCAACCATAGAACGACTCAAGGGGGAACAAAAGGCGAAACTGTGTGTCAAAAAAAAGAATGAAAATGCCCAACACAATTTCACAGAGACAGAACATCTTGAAATCAGCCCAAAACTCAGACAGATGCAATTTGAAATAATGTAAAACTGAGAAAAGCGGCAAAGCTTCTGATTGAGAAGCTGAAACTGGAAAAAAATTGGCATTTTTTTCCAGATAAATGACCAGAACATCAGCTTTTAAAATCACTGTTGATCCATTTTCTGTCAGTGGACCAACCGTGTCGATATCTGTCACCGTGGAGGGAGCATGTCTGAAAGAGGTCAGCACACTGGCTCCGAGTCAAGCATCACTCTCTTAAACACACACCGGTGAGCAGGCCAAGAGGTCAATCTGGGGCTGAGAGTGACGGAGCAACTGAGGCAACGTGTGACTCACCGACGACAGCCAAGGTCAGGTTTCCAACGGTGTGATCAAAGATTTATGATCGCACCTTCAAGCCTCCTCTTGAAGTGCAGGACCGTGGCAGAAAGAGGCATGTTTATGAGCACACGGCGGCCCTGCAGGCAGCGCTGGCGTGCATCAGGCTGGGCGGCGGGTGGGGAGGAAAATGTTTACGGCGGAGGTTGACGACTGGATTCTAATTTCACATTCGGCATTTACAAGGTGTATCTCTCTGCCCTAAAGACGGCCAAACACATCAGAGTAATGGCACACCGCCGCAGAAAATGACATGCTGTCAAAGCGGGAGAGGAGACACACCCCTTTCTCCCCTCTGCTCCACTTTCATTTTTATTCAATGCATTCTGTCGCACACTGTGATACATGATGGAAAAAGACAGGTGGCTTTCTATCAAAGCAATTTAGCTTTGACCACCCTCAACATGTCAACTCACCACACCACAATCAAAAAGCCTCATTGTTGCAAATTCACACAACGTGCTCTGAATCCTGAATCTGCCGCAATAACAGATTGAGTCTCATTTGTGAAATTACAGCAACAAATGCTGAAACTCTCAGCTGCTGACTTCACTGATTGAAGATTGACAGATATGACAGCGTGGATCTGCAAGCTTCCACCACCACCACCACCTGCTAGCTTAATATTCATCTGGATGAAGCAAACCAGATGAGGCAGCAGCACAGAGATGATCGAACTCTCCTCTGCCGGAATATGTAAGTGAGGAAATGTCAAACCCTGTTTTCACATCGCTGATCAGATACAATAGGGAATGTAAGAATTCAAAAAGGGCTGGTGAGGCATACCGTTTCTGAACTCGAGTATTTTAATAATACAGAGAAGACTTCAGGAAGAAATGGGAAGAAATAATTGAGATTATTGAGAGAGAGCTATTTAAATTAAGATGCTGGAGACAAGGTTTATGTGCACCCATTTTTATCTTAGTTTGGCACTTTAAAACTGCTCTTACTCGACATACACGGTGTCCTTTTTATAGCACAAACTTTGCTGATTTATTATTTTGGCAATATAACAAAGTATAAGGCTGCCAGAGACCAAAAAAAAAACAAGAAAAGTGACATCAGCACCACAAGAAAAATACAAACCTTCATACAATCTATTGCTCAAAAAGTCATTATAGAATCGTTTTCTTTGTTATATTTGTATTATGTTTCTATGTTCAATGTTTCTAAATATAAATACAGTTGAGAAGGAACCTTTAAGAAATAAAACTATAAAATACAATACAATTTTTTCTGCCTTTTTCATTCAAGTCTTTGTTTCACTGTAAACCCTTGAAATTGGAATAATTAAACATTTTTAAAATGTCTTTATGCTCCACCGACATAAGTGAGATATTAAAGTCAAACATCAGCCTTTCCACGTTTTTATTTTCAGCTTTCCAACGAACAAAGAATAGAAGGCATTACAAATAATGGATGGGGTCATCATAACATTCAGCTCCCATGGGTGCCGCTTTAAAAGTTATGTTACTAGAAATAATAGGTGAATAGATGGAGTGCGGGATCTTTTTTAGCAGTATAAAAGGTTTCTGTCCTGATCCTTTCCTTGGGAGCATTTAAAATGTGCAAACAAATGCTCCTTTTATCAGGTGGTATTTCCTCACTGCTGTGTTTCTGATGTAAAATGTACCAATCATTTAAATCCAAGGGTTATTGTTCGTCTTTGAAGCCCCCTCCCACACACAGGTGCCCCAGTGATGTTGGTGACTGTGGGATGTGGACAGCTCATTACAATCTTTGTGGCCACCCACAGGAGCAAAACAACATCAACAATGAACTCTAATGAGGCATGCTGGCATTTTGTCAGCATGTACAGCCCTTGTGAAAGGAGAATATAATGTGTGTATGAAAAAAAAAAATAACACTCATAAAATGTCATTCCTCCTCCAGGAAAATATCCGTTCCAGTGTCTGTGTATAATGGCTGTTAATTTGTGAAATCCCACAAAACATGTTCAAGGGAGGGTTTAAATGCATAAAATACAGTCAAATTTATTCAAATGAGTTCAGTCAGCCGTCCCACCAGGAAGTAAGATGAGAAAAATATTAAAATGACTTTTTTTCGCTTCTGTTCACACTGGGGATCGTCGGTTACAGTCACAGTAGCCAGTGAGCCTCTGCCAAGGCAATTTGGGGAAACTCCAAGAACTTCACTCTCTGAGCCCCGATAGACCCCAAGTCAGATGAAAGGACGAGAAAGTCGGAGAGAATCCGAAGCAATCCCACGAGAGAGAGAGAGAGAGAGAGAGAGAGAGTGAGAGCTCGGCTACATTTCAATTACACCAGCGCCAGATAAATACACAACACAATCTTGTTGGGGGGACAAAAGCCTGTATTGAACGTAAACCAGGGGTATAACACCATCTCCAACACTCCGGATGAAAGCTGGCTGCTGTTCATTCTGAGGCTTTGGAAAACATGCCACTGTAAAGCTAAACAGCAAGTTCTTCAAACGCCAGGATTTGGACAGATCAATTATAGCTTAGCGAAGTTTGCTTTGCATAGAAATAACTGACCCCCCCCTTTTTTGTATATGACAGTGTCAACACAAGCCTGTAATTTTGTTGTCTGCTTCATTGTTCTGCATCACCATCTGCAGGATTGTCCAATTCAACCCGCTGATAGTCTGCATGTCGCAATTCCCCTGAGAAATTGGACACTTTTCCACAAAGGAATACTCAGAGCACATCTCATGTCAGGATTCATCGTCTCTTAAAACGAACACAGAAATTTATCCATTTGAAATAATTTGTCGCCTGTGTGTTGCAGACATGTTACAACATGCTGCACACATCTTTCGGTTTTTTTATGTCTGGTACAGCACACACACACACACACACACACACACACACACACACATACACACACACACACATTCCATGAAAGGCATTTCACTCCGATGTCATGCTTCCACACTTTCTCAGCAAGCATTTGATCCTTTCCCTCTGGCTAGTGTCCACTAATGTCTGATGTGGAGCAGATGGAGGCTTTTGTGTGTGCAGATCTTTGTCTGGGAATATGTGAACATGGAGTGCATAATTGTGACAGTGGATTTAGGAGATTGACCTCTTTTGGGAACAAAACAAACAGTGTTGGTTCTGCGTTTCTTCTTGTCGTCGTTTTCCCCCCAAAAAAACTAAAACTGAAATCAGAGAATCTGCCCAAAACAATCCTGCAGACAAGAGCTGAGGCAGACTGCCAGGCGTCTCTTCTCTGCCCACAGCGAGCGAGGGGATCCCTCGAGTCTGCATTTCATTCTCATTTTCACAGTTCCCACGACGCATCAGGCATGTTTCGGCTTGTTTGGATACTAAACTGTGTCTGATCTGATCAGACTCTGAGCTCAATTCAGCCAGTTCCAAAAAGAAATATTACACATGTCCACTGTGCACACTGTGTCTCCTGCTCAAGTGTAAGCAAGCATCATCCAACTAGTGCCAGTAAATAATTATGAACAATAAATATGAAATATTAATAAAAAACAGTCTTTTCATTGCACTTTTATAACAAATAGGTCATTTTTAAGAGTATGACCAAACAGAAAAACAATCTTTTAGCAGAACAATCTGTGTCATACAGACACACAAGTAAATTTGTCAAGTTGCACTCAATGCCAACGGTAACATGCTAACAATAACAATACTAACATGCTAATGTCTGTTATCATAAAAGTCTGATGGTTGAACTAAAAGGAGAGTCAAAGGATCAGCTAAGTCATTAGGATTCACCCCCCCAGGAACCATGAATAACATCTACATCCAGATGTTTTATGGAGGAATCTCAAGTCTTAAGAAAGATATTATTTCATCAACATCTGCAGACTGCAAACATGCTTAGTTTTTTTAAATTCATGTCTGCAAAAAACAAATCTGTGTTTTCTAAATATCAAATACAGTATATTATAAATTTTATTATATATTTTATTAGCTTATTTGTCAGGAATAGTAAGCATTAGATTTGATTGAAAATGAAAAAAATCAAATGTCTCGATGATTCTGAGTTTCCGAAAAAAAAAACACAAAATGGTAAAATAGTATTTTCACTAGAAAACAACTTTAAAACACAGATTAAAAACAACAAAATGATCCTCACATATAACATGAAGTGTATACTGTACACAGGCGAAATTTACATTATATTTAAGTACATAAATGTAACATCAGTAGGTTGTCCTGAGGATGTTAAATTTCACATTTCAAATCAAAGTACTTTCATTCGAAGTGAAAGCCAAGTCATAAGTTAGTTAATAATGAGACAGCTGCAAATTAAATCACCTCATTTGTCCTCAAACAGTTTCTCTTTAACAAGTGAGAGATGTTGAAGGTAAGACAGTGAAGACCTGGAGGGCAGCCTGGAGGAAAACATCTTCACAATGAGGCCTGCAGGGCAGGGGAAGTTTTCAGCTCTCCCTGCAGATTCTCTCCACTGCAGCTTCACCAGGAAACAACAAATCAAAATTTCATAATAAAACAAGAGGGGCAAAACCATCCTCCTGGTAACTCACATTTTTCTACTCACATTTCACAGTAACCGTCTCATACATCCCAAAAATGTCTTTACCGACCAAATCAAGGATTCCAATCACTTTCCTGTTTGAAACGTGCTAACATATTAACACACAGTAATTAACTCAGTCAATCTCACAGAGCATGAGCATGCTAATTAACAGCAAGACAGACCTTCATGAGATTGATCACAAGTCAAGGGAACAACTCAGATCATTTAAGTATAAAATGTGGGACACTGTGTAATCTGAGGCTTCTTAAGATTGTTGGCAGTGGTTTGTTGGCAATTAACAGAAACAGATGACAGACGATAAAACTCCTCTGAAAAATTTAAATTATTTGGAGCTGGATCCTCCCCCGAAACCATGCAAATAAACAGCCCCAAACCAAAAGTATCTAAGTATGCAGAGAGGGTTATCAGCATACTTTTGGTCATGTAGTGAAGATCAGCACAGACTACGTCTGACATGCATCTCAAATCCTTAAATTATGATGCAATTTGTGATTTGCATATCTGAAAATACCAGCTAACGGCTAACAGATCAAACGCTTTTCACAACTGTGAAGATTAATCCTGTAGGTTTCACTCCACTTTATCTTTCAAGATATATTTGCACGATCTTTATTGAACAAATGTGCAGAAATGCCATTTAAGTTTCCCTTTGACGTGTTCAGAACGAGTCACAGACGGTCAGCTGACATCAAACCCTCTAAGGTCCATCAGGATGGAGAAAGCTGCATCTCACTGTGTCAAGCAGCTCTGCATTAGAGCATGAAGCTCCAGTGTGGAGGCAGAAACTGCAGGAGGGATTTAATTTTGCCCACAGCAACATTGCCACCACCTGGTAGCTTTGATACATGCTGCAACAGCATGAAATGAATATGTTGCTATCCGAGCCGCTTCACAGACAGCTGCAAGAGAAGCAGTGACAGTGACGAGCACATGCACACACACACACACACACACACACGCACGCACACATGTTCAACCCCTCAAAACCTCTGCCGCTGCCTCCAATAAGTGACTCCGATAAATGAATCAAAGTACCACATAAAAGGTAAACTGTGTTAATCACTCATTATAAAGAATTCTGCTTTATTCATAATAAACTTTTATCTCTGTAAAATGTAATTATCTCCAAAGAATAACAGGACTTATCACCCCAAAAGGCCACTTTTGATCTCTCCAAAACCTGTTGGTGATGCATAATTAAAAGATGCTCCTTAACAAGTCTAGAGAAAACCAGAGTAAAGTGCCCTCCAATGAATTTTTTTTAACATAACTTTGATCAGTGTGCCACCTAGTGAGAAGTGCCAGAGATCAGCACAGAGTCACCCAGGTTTCTCTTTCTTCATTTGAGTCACAACTTTAGAAAAAGAAAATCTCGGGGGAGAAACACTGAACCATCGGCTGAACATAAAAGCCTCCGATGGCCCTTTGATAATCTGCCCTCTTCAACACTTAATGAAACCACTCCGGGAGGATTGTGACTCCTGCTAAAGTTCCTCTACACAGCCAGGACACACACGGGTAATTAATTTGCAGATGAAACACAGGCGTAATGGTGTGTGTAACGGCAAAAAAAGGGCAGTCTGCTTTTACAAATAGTCAGAGGTCAGCGAACAGACCGTTGGAGGGATTTCATCTTCTCCTCAGGTTGAAAGGTTAATTAATGTTAGCATCTATGATACGTCTATGTAACAGCTTAATTCAATTAGAGAGTGGGTTCAGCTGAAGGCAGCACAGTGAAATCCTTTATCCGCCACACATAATTTAAAGGGAAAGAAAAAAATCCACCCTCGGGTGTTCTTGCATAACAACACTTTGTTGTTGTTCCGTTCACAGAGACACTGTGTTTTAATTTATTCACTTTACTGCAAACTAACTTATCTACTCCTACATCTGTTAGTATCTTCAAATATTTCCCTAATCACTTTGAGAGGAGCCGGTTGGAGCATGTGTCAGTGTGCTGTGGGTTATATGAGTGGGTGGAGAAAAATCAGAGTCAGCAACAACAGCAAAGAAAGACAGAAGGTTACTTCAGACATGCATTGTGCTCTTATATGACTTTTATTAGAGAATATAATACCTTTTCTTATATAATATTTTCAGATCTTAACTTCAACACTAACTAAAAAATAGACACAATGTCACAATGTCAACACTTACACAGGAACACGACATAGATCCCGGCGTAAAATGGACCCAGGAAGGCAAGGTGCATCGCTAATAGCTGTTTTAGCAGCAACCACAAAGCATGAAATGAGCTTAAGAAGAAACTTTACAACTGGCAGAGAGAAGGAGAATAAATCTCTCTGCATCAGCTGAGATAAGGAGGGGAAATAAGGATCCTCTCGTCACCGAGTCGGAGTAAACACTGCTTGTTAGAGCAGACCTGTGTGAGCTGAGACATGACATTTTTAAAATCCAGAGGCTGAACGCTAGAGTGCTTTTTCCAGAGCCGGGGCCTACGGGCGGCACTGGTGACAAGGCTGCAGCCCAATTAGGGCTGTTTGTGAGCAAGTTCCTGCGCTTGTCTTTTCAGGGTGGATGAAAGTGGGTCAGAGCTGCAGCAAATCTTTGTACCAGAGCACAATGGCAGGTGGCACGCAGCTCACAAACTTGAAATATGACATTAAAAATCTGAACTTCAAGTTTTCTCTTATATGGGCTGACAGCTTTGAATCCATTGTCATCATCAACCACTTTGATGCGCAAAAAAATTCAAAAATTCAATTTCAGAGCAGGTTTCTAATAGCAGATGAGCCACTCAGAGTTCAGACTGCAGGTATTACCACTATCATTCATTAACACATTTCTGTGCAGGTAAACAACTCTGTGAGTTCAAAGGCGCATCAACTCAACATATTAGTAAGTTAGACATTCCTGTGCAGAGAGAAAAAAAAAACCATTGCTGCCATATTTCATGGGCTTTCTCACTTCCCTCTCACATCAAACAGTCCCAGCTGAGAGCAGAGAGCTGAGCGCTGTTTAATGATGCCGAGCATGTCTCTCCAAGTACACGTCTGTGCAGAAGACAGCCCCGACCAAGATGACATCAGAGCCGTGATGCAAAAACCACTCGACATAATGGCTGGTCTGATCTTGTGAAGTGGGACGGAGCCTGAGCCTTTTGGTCTAAAATCCGTCTCCAGGGTCTCGACTCTGTCCACATTTCAAATAAGAAAGCGTCTATTTTCAAATCGATGGAGCGAACTTTGCTGCAAAGATCAGTTATATTAATTTTGCTTTAATCTTTTTGTATCTGTCAAAACCATTTTACAATAGTTTGTTATTCTGATCCTGTAACTGCAGTTTGTCTTTGTCTTGTGTTCGCTTTAGATGTTCCTCTTCAAATATGAATATCTTAAGGGTTTTTGAACTGTCGGTGACGAAAAACAAGATGGCCATTTTTCCCTTTTTTTGATATCTTCTATAAAATCTAGGAATAAATAATTAATAATAATATAATGATCAAAACACAGTAGTTGTAGATCTATAGATGTATTTAATATACCGTAGTGAGCACAAAAGAAAAGCTGAAGAGAGAGTGTGTGTGTGTGTGTGTGTGTGTGTGTGTGTGTGTGTGACCTCATCTTCTTACAGGTGTATTCATGTTATGAGTTGTGCAGCTGTTTGATGGAGTCTTCAAAGTGGCAAACGAGTTTAACTGATCAGTGGAAATGGAGGGTTCCCTACATCTGAATGGTGCCTTTATTTAGTTAGTTAGTTATATATTTTTGTAATTATTTATTCATCTATGCCTCCTCTGTGATGGTCATTGAGTAGATTCATGCCTCACGTGCAGTCAGTTTTCAACTCTTCAGTTGGCTTCAGCTGGATTTTAATAAGTGGCAATCTCATGTGACATTATGTTGCAAGCTGCTCACTGTTTTTTGTTAAACTGTCGCATCATCTCGTGTTCAATACTGTCATGTTGTCTGTTTGATGTTTGCATTGATAAAGAAAGACAGTAAACTTGAGTTTAAATGTGAGGGGGGGGTGAAGGTGGGTCATGTCATCCGTTGACTGAAACGACTGAGATTTTGAGGTTTGAGTGAGATGATTGGTTCACAGACGTCACGACATATTTGAACTGGCTGAAGTGAAAAGCCCTCAGTCATCTTAAGTGAATGTAAATTAGTAATAAGAGTCTGCATGAACTTAATCTGATGCACCAAAGATTCAGGAACAGATAAAATTTTTTAGTTTATTTATGTGGCCTCTAAAAACTCACATATCAAGAAGCTAATTGCCAGGCTAGATTCTAACTAGTTCACCATTAAAGTCTTTTTACATGAAAAATTTACCCAATTTTATCCACCACTCTGTGTAAACTCCTACTTTACTGGCAATATTCTGCTTTATTTTTGCAGTGTGGCCTGTAAAGTCTGGCATTGCTTGGGTATTATATAAAAAAATAAAGTCAAATTAGCCAGTCCGAAGGCATGACTGCACTGCATATTTTTAGTAATTAAGCAGGCATCTCTTTCTGCAGCAGAGTGTGTGTTTGAGTTGTTAAGTGGAGGATGTTTTCAGCCTGTATTCTGGTGGCTAAACGGGTGTAGATGACGACCGTGGAGCAGTGCTGCTGTGCCCATCAGGTGCTGCAAAGCATTCAGAGAGGAATCACAGTTACAATGAAAGCTTCGCATCAGTCTGAGCTGAAAGCAGCATCCTCACAGCGCTGCCGACTTATGTAGCATTTAGCGGAGACATTCATAAGAGCATTAAGTGTTACAGCGGTGGGACCACAGTGAGCCGTTTGCTCTGGTGAGTTCGGTGTCACTAACAAATCCCCCCCCCAAACAAAACTAGTGGCTAATGTAATGTAATGTAATATGACAAACTGGTGACTCTATACTGGCGTTAAAGCGCATTATCACTGGGCATGAGCACAAAGCAGACATGGACGTGGACACACTCTCATTTCACGACATCTTCTTCAAAAACTTCTTCCCACATAATGATGGATCGTTTCACAATGAACCTTCTCTCACAAAGAAGTTATCATGAGCACCGTTTGATTCAGCTCTCTTGTGATGTGGTGACTTAAATTAATTCAGTCTTAGGAAACTCTTGGCATTAAGCGTATTCTTCCCTTTGTGGTATAAATTGGTAGGAAAGCACATGTACGTTCAGCCTTTCAAACTTGCAGGCATCTCTTATTTACAGAGCGTAGGTTCAAACATAGCTCTGCTCATTAGCTTTCATACCGTCAAAACATCCCTGAACTTTATATACTTAAGGAAAAAAAAAAACTGTGTTGCTCTTTCTCAGCTATTATTTACAAAGATTACCTTTGAGGATATGCAGGGTCTTTATTTTTAGATGGTGATATTTTTTTAATGGAAACATATGACACCATCGGAATTTAATACTTGTGTGGTTGTTCATATTTTCTGGTCACATGCGGGGAGTCAATCTAACTGAAACTCTCGTTCTCTCATTTGAACGCTGACGTGCACACAGTGTGCACTGTCACTCCCATCCGTGCACGCCGTGCCCTGCATGTTAAGGAGAGGCACCCGCGAGAATAAGCCATATTTCATCACCACAGGAGAGCCTGCACTAACTACTGATGCAAATTTATACAGACTCACTGCACACCAGATTCTCCTCCGGATTGCTTTTTTTTTGCATCATGGTGTTGTAGAGCAGAGAGTGAAAAGAAGTAGGATGTCTGATAGAATAGGATGGTATTTACAGTCATGCTGAGCTGTGTAACAAGGCTTTAACATTTTTTTCAGTTCAGGAACTTCGTATCAGCTGCAGTAAAGTGACAGTTTTGCAGATAAGGACTTCAAAATTTATTTCTACGAGTTTAAGTTCTCTTCAAGTTTTCAATTTATGAGCTGACTATTACCTGGTCCAAGCCTCCTTCGCCTGCTCTCTCCATCTGCTTTGTGGTGTATTGTAAGATGAACAGTGGTGTTTGGGGAAGCAGCTCACAGCGTGTGTCTGCAGAGGGCTGCACAGTGTAACTAAGGGGTTTATGGTGGGCAGAGAGAGAGAGAGAGAGAGAAAGAGGCCAGCAGTGCCGGGCATGGTGTGGCAGATATGCAGAGTCAGCAGACACTCGGGCAAGACGGGTTCAGTGACGCAGAAAACACAGCGGGGACGCAAAAGGAAAAACTGCAAGCTGCTCTGGAGCTGTGAGAATGCATAAAGAAAAATTTTCATCTAAACACATGAGAGTGCACTTTGTTTAATTAAGGAATAGCTGTATTTTTAAGTGGAAGGAAGTTGAACTTTCACTCAAAACTTTTGCTCAAACAGTTACAATTACACACAAATCCCCACAGATACACGCTTGTAATCAAACAGGCTTCAAGATGAGCAGGATTAGCTCCCCCCCACCCCATGAAAGCTGTTGTTGTTCATACCTTAAACTTTCTCCTGGCAGCTCGGTGTGCACGCAGCAGATTGAACAGTGACAAATTTAGCTGCTTTAAAGTGCTGGAGATGAGTGACTATTAAATCCAGGAGATGTGGTCGCTGAGCGCACACTATTCAGCTTATGTGCAACCACTTAAAATTTTCCAATAACCTCCCTTTTTTTATGAGCGTTTGAGTCAGAGAGATAAATAGAAAAAGAGAGATTAAGGCAAAGAAGAGGCACAACAGTTCACAGTGCGAGAAATTACTACAATACTTTGAAACAATGCAGCCATATCTGAAATGCCTAGGAAACAGCAAGCGCTTCCTCTTTAATAAATCCATGAGATACAATAAAACACATTGAGTTTGATGGTGTGTTGCAGCAACAAATTGCTTTTTTTGAGTCAGGGAGGGATGTAGCAGCCATCAGGTTGAAATTAGTTTTGCAAAAACAAAGTGAAGCATTCTGTTGAGTATCCTGTTCAGGTACATTAACATGAAAACATATAGCACGGTGAGATTTCAAGCTCATTCTGCACTGCGAAAGGAGCAGTTGACAAAAATAATCTCTGAAAACTATCATAAAGCCTTTCTTCCGAAGATCACATAATTTAGTTTCAGCAACGCTACTAAACAGACATTGTGTTGGGATTGTTTTGTTGAATAAATGTATACAGATGTTCGCTACAATTTTATTTCCCATCATCTTTTTGTAACCTCATTCTCAAACTCCCTCTCATGACAGCAGATAAGTTGACATCATTATTCTCTGCTCTGTAGACACAGCCAGTATTCTCGACCATGCGCCCTTGTACGCATACGAGAACCAGTTAGTTAGAAAACCAGTTTCGTTTCTCATGTGACACATTTCGAGTTTGATAAACAAGTGAAATCATTATCATAGAGGGTCTGATGAAAATAAATGAAATTTTGGTTCAAATCATGGCTGTCAGGTCGGGAAAATCCAGTCAGAAAGTCAGCCACAATGCAAAGGGTTTATAATAATGCATCTGGCTGCAAGCGTGGCTGTAAAGCAAAAGCTTCTTGAGCCGTCCTGTTAGAGATATTTTTGTCACCCACCTGTTTTTATGCTGTGTGTATTAGTGTATTAGTGCCCCTCATTAGCTGGTGGTATTAAGACTTGTACTATGAAATCATTACATCACTTGTTTGATTCCAGCTAGAGGCTTCTGCTGCATGCCAACCCCCTGCTCCCTCCTCACATGTTGCATCTCTTCTGATTAAACACCAAAAAAGCTCTGGCTATTGCTATGCTGTAAGTGAACTGCTCAGGAGTTCATGAAGCTCGGCATCACCTCCACACACTGTCTCCAGTCTGTAAGGAGACTTCTGTCAGTCAAGGAAAAGCAGTTGATCTGCTACCAAAGAGCAGAGATCGCTGAATCTGAGAGAAAACACAAAACTAATGCAGTCAGTGAACTCCCGTCAGTTTATTGATCATCCTGAGAGAGAGCTGGCTAATGAAGATACATGTGTTCCCCTGCTACGAAGAACTGGATGTGCGTGTGCAGAGGAATACATGTAATTATGCATGACAGCTCAATAAAGTTAAGCACGCACACGCTGCACATTAAACACAGCTCGTTTATGTGTTTCACCAACAAGTAAATAACTTTAGTATGAAGAAACAGAGATTTACAGCAGCTTAGAAAGATTAGAGATCGGTCTGAGTGCCCCAAGGCTGTCCCTGCGAGTCAGAACACACTGACTGACAAGACACGTGAGGTCCGCCACTCTCAGCTCTACTGAACTTCTTAAATCCAATATGGGGATTAGAAGGGAGAGAGGGATCTAAATTAGGCCTGGATCTACTTCAGCAGAGTGATTTTCAGTGCTGCTGAGAATACCAAGGGACTAAGATCAATAAGTTAAATGAGAATATATAAACCAGTGTGAAGGACGCACTCGCCCAATTCAGCAGCCGCCACTGATATTATTTGAATATATTAATACATCTGACTTGTTCTTTACCAAATGAGGGAGTTGAACATATGTAGCATAAATTCTGTTAGCTCTTACGGGATTAGTTTCAGTACACATCGGCACTAAAAATGACTCAATTAAAGGGAGACCATAAAGAGCCTTTCTCTCTCTAAATTATATTACTATTAGGCTGGATGGCCGGCAGCTCAGGAGTGTAATAGGGATGAGACCGCTGGCCGTTAGCCAGCACCTTGACCTCCCCGAGCAGAGACACGAGGGTGGCTTGACACATGTGGGACAATGAAGATATTGAGAGTTATGGGCCTCTGTGGATCTCCTGAACTACGCTGGGAACAACCTTACACCGAGCCGTTCCTCACATCACTTTGGTCCAGTGGAGCAGAAAAGGTGACTGAAACCCCTGCACTGTCAGGACTGCGGTCATCCGGGTGAAAAGAAGCTGAAACTAAGCTTGAAGGGGAAATTTTTTTTAGCAAACGCAGTCAAACAGCACATGAGGCTCTTTTTTTTTTCTTTTTTTTTTTCTCTCATGGAGCTGTGAACCTTTATAAAGTTTCTGTTGCCACAAGCAGTTTGAGGGCAAGACATAGGACAAAATGTTGGTAAAATTCAAAGCAAAGATAAAGGAGAGGGAATTCAACCAGCGATGAGGATGCAACACAAAGTAAGTCAAGATGTAGTGAATAATGCATGAAGTTCCCAGAAACAGTGGTTTCACTTGCCTTTTGCTCGGGGCAAAATTACAGTCGTGGCAAAGATGCACTGATGAAAAACTACTGTTAGGACATGAGGACACTCGGAGGAGTTCATGAAAGCGTTACACTAAACACTTCACACTTGTGTTGCTGAAAGGCTGCGGATTATAAAATACATCTATTTTCTTAAGATGCTGCTGCACTTGTGTGTACTAACAGCTCTTGTTCTCCTCATCATAACTTCATGTACTCACAAATGTTTTTATTTTTCTGTTCAGAAAAAAAAAAAATGTCATCATTTAGCATAAAACCCCAATTCAGCCAAATACATCAAAACACAACAGCAGTCTAACTGGAACTGTGATTTGCATATCTGTTAGATTTGCCCCTCTCGCTTGTGCATCCACTCTGACAACTAACCCGTTGATTGGGGAACAATCAAACAGAATTTGAATGAGGCAGATAGTGTGTACACATCGCCCTGCACTTTCATGAGGCCTTTCATGATAAAACAAACAGACACGCAGAGAGCTGAATGAAAACAGATTCAGCGTTTCTAGAAATTAGTCGGTCTCGTGTGCAAGGAGGAATAGCTGTGAGGACTCTGTGAGCCTGTGCAGGACTTCATTAAAACTTATTAATTTATTGCGAAGATTTACCTCATCAATAAATACTATACACCAGCGGTGCACAGCCAGCTTGGGAGCCGGGGGGGATAAATTTAAGGGGTCTGGGAGGGAATTAATAAGCAAAGAGATGATGAGAAAAACACTTTTGCTATTCAAATTATGTTTAATTTTTTAGATTCTTCTCAAATCTTTGCTTATTTTAATACGAAATACTTAAGTATTTGGGAGGATGTAGTAGTTGGTGTATCACAGTGAGGTACTATACTACATTATAGTAAAAGTGTGTGAAATGTTATATAGCACAGGACAAAGTAATAAGCACATCTCTCTGTATAATGTAACATAATTCAAAAGCTCCACAAGCAAAAGGCTCGAAAAATGATCCTATAATTGAATCAGTTTTCTTTTCTGCAAAAAACTGAACAATACAACCTCATTATGCTGCATTACTTTTTGCTGCGTGTACCTAATAAACCTGCACCTGAGTGTCTATTGTGTGAATACAATAGCTGCCGTCACTCTTCATGCTTTTTTTATAATCTCATTTTTTCCCTATTTATTTTGATACATTTTCAGTTTTCTAAAACTTTCACACTTCTATTTTGAAGGCGAGACTGGCTCAGCTGTCGGCCATGATGTGATACGACTCTCCAGCACGGCCACACCCTCGTCTTGTTTTACTTCCCTTTTATACAGTGATGCCCTCCAGGAAAACTGACCCAGTCGCACATGCAGTGTGACAGTACTGTGGAAAAATGCCTGCACACGGTTGAGCACAAGGCCGGTATACGTGAAAACCTCTGCACACATTTGACTATAATTACTGTACATTATAGGTTTAACTTCTTCAGTTTTGTGTGTGTGTTATTTACACAAAAATCCTGAGGGGGATCTTACCGCAAACATATGAAGCCAGAGAGACAAACAGCAGGTCAGCAGCACTCCAAAACCACTTATTTAGTAAAGATGTTTCCAGCTTTCAGCCTGTCTGCGGCAGAGTATATATCAGGGCCCTGCAACCCTTTAACAGTAATAAGCTCTTATTAACACAGTATTGAGCCCAGAGATACATTCAAACAAAGTGCATTATTTATAAAAGGGTGCTCGAGTGCAAAGAGGGAGCGAAGAGCATCAGCAAAAAGAACAACAACTCACTGCGCAGGATTTTAATGTTTATCTCCTCAAACAACTCCACACATCAGCAGAAGAAATTCTGCAGCACAGCTCATTTAGAAACATGTGTAGAGGAGCATGAATTTTCCAGCTCAGGAAAATGACTGATGTGTTTCCTTTATTAGCCGCACAAAGTCCTGCCTGAGCAGGGTTATTGTTAATGACACTTGCTTGAAACTTGTTTCTCTCTAGGTGGTAACGAAGGGAAACACAGGAATTGAAAATGTGGCCGTGTCAAACTATGAGATCCAACTCCAAAGGCAGTTTTATCTCCGTATCTCCTCATTATCCCTGATAACACTGTGTGAAGAATCACTTCGCATTTATGGCCAAGCGGAGGCATCAAAGGCATCGTCTAACAGGCCAGATGAGGGAGGATGCAGCGGACACTTTCATTCTGGAGGCAAGTCAGTCTCCCCTCTCTCTTCCTCCTGAGGGAAATATGTATTCTGACCATGTGCATTACATAATAAGATATCACAGAGGTATGCTTCATTTGCAGCACTTCAAGGTTGCCTTCAATGTTTCTGCTACCCTGAAAAATCTTGATAGATTCAGTTTTCAATAATTTAGCTATCAGTCTGAGCGCATCTCTTATAGAGTCTCAGCCTGTCAGACTCAACCTCACTAATACCGTGCACCTGCATTATGCATATGTATTCAGTAAGAACCTGTGTTATTGCTTCTACGCCTGACAACGAAGAAATATTAAGATCTGCTTCTTAAGAATTCAATTGCTGAAAACATGCAAAGATGTCCTAAAAAAAACCATGACAACTGCTCTGTTCACACAAAAAAAACATGTATCTACAAAACAGCCAATTTGTAATGTGCGTTTCTGTATTCAAATCTCAATAAATTGGTCCCCTTTTTGCCAAAATGCTTCCCAAACACAGCTGAGCCACAGCCCCAGGTTCAACCTGAGCACTGTCTCTAAAAAATGTGCTTCAGTAGCTCCCTCCTCAAAACAGAGCTCTACACAAGTTAAAGCATCCAACCTGCTCTTCAGCAACTTGCTGCACCAACAGAAACATCCACTTCGATCGCATCACGCTATTTGTGTTGTCAAACAAAAAAAACCCCTTATATTTCATCTTGCCCTTTAGAAAAGCACGCATATCAGACATCCTTCCCAAAAATAACTCACTGTTTCTTTATTTTCTCTCCTAAAAACTCTGTTATTTGTCACAGCAGCAGCCCACGAAGATTTTTTGTTAAGATACTGTAATCTTTTTGTATCATATTTAGAAAATCATTAGGGCCTCTTTGCATCAGCTCATTTAAAAACAGCAAAAAGATTGAGGATGGGATCGTGAAGAAATGCTGAGGGTGGAGATCAGTTACGCTGACATGTGGGACATGCAGCTGGCTAATGATTTGTCAGGAGACCCGAGGTGTATTTGTGGCTACTCACTGGCTTGCATGAGCTGTCCCTGGCGTCCAAACACCTGGGAGAAGGTGGCATGGCTGCAGGTGAGGGTGTCCTCCATGGCTGTCCCGCTGGCACACACTGAGGAGAAAGAGAGAGAGAGAGAGGAGGGGAATGAGGGAAGGTCAGCCACACTGCGTCACAATGAAAATGGAAAAAAGAAGGAGAGAGGAAAGAGAGAGAGAGAGGAAAGAAGAGGGAGAGAAGATGGGGGCTTGCCTTCAGTTGTAGAAGCTGGTGTGTGTGATCTCTAGTAATGACTGCTCTCCTCTGAACCCGTCCTGCTGCTGCTGCTGCCGCTGCTGCTGCTGCCGCCGCTGCTGCTGCTGAGGAGCCAAATACAGCCCCTCACTGCTCACACCAATGTGAGCAGAACTGCTTCCCGCACAGATAATGGGAGGGGGTGTGCCTGCCTGGCTGCCTGCTTGTCAGCATGTGTGTGTGCGTGTGTGTGTGTGTGTGTGTATGTGTGCGTGCATGCGTGCGTGCGTGCGTGCGTGAGAAAGTTCTCTGAGTGTGTGTGAGAGGATTTGGCTGTGCATGTGTAAAGGAGAGTAATACAGGGTAGTAGAGCAGGTAGCAGAGCTGTAGGCACAGTTGCTCTGCCAGCACTCTGATCTTGTGCTTCGTCTGTACAGGCTGACAGTCCTCTGCGGCTCCAGACAGGCTGGGTTGAAGGGAAGAGCAAAAGGAGGGGGGGGGGGGGGGGGGGGGGGGGGGGGGGGGTGGCGGGGGGGGGGGGGTGGGGGGGGGGGGGGGGGGGGGGGGGGGGGGGGGGGGGG